>JAZKJV010011382.1:600000-935589 GCA_037367405.1 Ottelia alismoides | reverse complement strand
TTAAGTTTCCAATATATTGTTGGGTCTTGGCTAATAACCAAGGTGTTGTAGCTACTTCTTGTTGAATTAGCATCCCAAGTCTTCATATCTTGTTGTTTTCAGTGCATGCCAATAAACTGAGGCAAAGTTTGTGTTTTGCAATAAACCGAAATCATGTATAATATTGATCGTGGGTTTTAAGTGGAATATCATACATTCAAATCCTAATTTGGAACCAATGCTTAAAAAACTAATAATCCAATTCACAATCTCGTTTAGATGATGAATTTCACAATGTAAGAATTATTCAAAATAATGATTAAAATGGAAAACCTAACATGTGAATTTGCCATAACTTCTGAAGCTCGTGAATCTGACGGGTGAATTTAGCATGAATTTCAAAACTTAGAAATATGATGATGAACCCACAAAACCAAGGCGACTCAGGTAAAGGTATCTACAATGATCGTTGCGACCCAAGTCACCAGATTCGGTCAATCAAGAAAAATAGACCACCAATAGAGATAAAATCGATCAAAAATAAGCTAGCGATCTCGCTATTTATTTAACCTGGTATAGCGACCAGGGTCGAACACAAGGAGCACGGATTGGCCTTGCGGCCTATGAAGTAGTCAAAAAAAGGAAATAAAATAGAAGAAGAAAATATTTTTGGTGGTTTTTAATTGTTTCATATTTTTTTTGGATTTTTAATGAATTAAGAAAATAATAAAGGTTAAAGAACTACACACTTCAACAGATTATTAAACACACTAAAATTCAACCAAAAATTCAAACAAAAATGTTTTTATATGTTTTATAAATTTTTAGTGTTTTTGTTGAATTTTTGAGAATTTTCTGATGTTTATTTAATTTTCTAAAAATCAAAAAGTAACTAAAACTGTAGGTACTGTCCAGCCGAGCTAAAAGGGCCTAGATAAAATATCTAAAGGCCCCAAATTAGCTGGGAGGTAATTTTCCTGTAAAGAGAATAAAACAAGGAAAATTTAGGCACCTATTTTATTGTTTTTGGATTTTTAATTGATTTACTAGAATTTTTATAAGATTTTGGGTGTTTTTCAATTTTTAGTGGTTTTCAGTAATGGAAAATAGCCAAAATTGGCTAGAAAGTCCAACACAACAAAACAAACAGTAGACAATTTTTTTTGTAATTTTGAGACACTATTTAATATTTTTTGTGATTTTTAAAGTTAGACAGTGAAGAAAATAGATGTTTTTGGATTTTTAAAAATATCAAATGAAAACAAAAATGTCCTCAAAAATCCTCGAAAATTTTACACTATGGCATGAGCCATGTATCCAATTTTCGCTGGATTTGGAGGTATTTTGCTATTTTATTCAAAAATAAAAAGAAGCAACAGTGCACGGGGACCTATCGGCAATTATAACAAAGTTCTGGGTCCCTGGAGTAACAAGCTTGGAAAGTATAGGGGTAGGAACGCAAATTACCCCCCGGGCCACGCACGATACACGTGACTCAGGCCTGGGGGGACCTAATTGCAATTCCTATTTCTATAAATGCAAAACTTAACAGGCCAAAAACACAGGGCCAAAAATGCAAATGTACCAAAATACCACGTGTCGATGCACGTGTTCACCACTGGCAGGGGTATAAATGCAATTCACATAAAAGATAAGGTCCACAATGCAATTCTCAAAAAATAAAAGAACTACACTACGTATTTACAGGACTAAAACTAAATGTAGAAATGAAAGGGGGCATAAGGACAATTTACCCCTTTTATTAATGTCGATGGCCGGATGTGTGACGCGTGGCAGATCCGACGAATGAGAACGAAGGCGCATTAACCTTGAAAACCCTTGGCCTGATCGAACGTCTGAGGGCGCTCCACGTGGAGATCGGACGGTGCTGGTGCTTTGGAGTCTAAGCCCTAGGTGGATCGACGGAGGAGAAGAGGGCACGTGGCAGATCTGACGGTGGAGGCTTGCTGGTACCTCTTCCTCCGAGCGGGTGGTCCAGATCTGTCCTCGGGATGATCGGACAGTGACGCAACGCCTAAGATGGATGGATCAGATGGAAACTGGGGCGCGGAGGATGATCTGACGGTCGACGAGGTTGCTGGAAGAACTGGCGGCCGGCGAGCTTCGCCGGCCCTCTGCGTGCACGGTGGACCTCACCTGATGCTCCTGAGGTGCGGGGAAGCTTCGCCGTGAAGCTCCGCACCCGATGCACTGCTCCGATGAAAGCGAGGAGCTCCAGAGAGCTCCGGCGACGTGGACGAACGGGAGCCCCTGTGCTCTGGAGACTCGACCTCCAGATGAGGTCGAATGGGCGCGATACCTGCACAGGAAGAAAGCTGGGTCGAGGGCAAACTGCCTCGACCCGTCAGAGCGGGTGGAAAGTGAAGGATGAGGCGAGATGGAGGCTCTCCGGGCGAGCGGCGGAGGGTGAGAGCCGATACCCTGCTCCGGGGCGAGCCAGGGGGGTGAAGGGCCGGAGAAGGTGGAGAGAGGTCTGGTGGAAGTGGTGCTGGTGTCGGGAGGGACGAATGGGTGGCCGGAGTCAATAGGCGAAGGTGGCGGAGCTAAACTACTAGAATTGGAAAAATCTAAACCTAAGCTAATCTACGGGCTAAGAAGGGTACCTGGCGGATGCATTCGACTGGGCTGAAGCTCAGTGAGCTTCTGGTTGTTGCCTGCAAGGGGCCGTCGACTCCCCGAGGCTCGGCGCGCTCGCGGCGGCGCACGGCGGCTGAAGACCACCGGATCAGTGGCTCCCGGCTTCCCGGGCCTCGCTGCTACTCCTGAGACCGCGGCTGTCACTCAGGGACTCCGGAGGAGGTCACAGCGCCGAGGGGAAGATCCAAAGATGGAAGAATTAGGTCGCCGGTGACGACAATATATATGGCGAGGGATCCGAGAAGAAAGGGATCAGGCGAGATGCTCGTGCCTCGGATCCATCAAACCCACCTCGGGCGAGGGTCCTGGATGTGTGCTGATCAATCGGAGCCCGGGGTTTGAAGTGTTGGCGGTCGGATCGAGCGGATAAAAAATGGAGAAATCGGGTCGGCTGCTCTGGATCCGGCTCTGGTGGTCCTGGGGGGAGAGTTGACCGGGGGTCAACATTCCCCCGTGGACCAATCAGAGCCCGCCAAGCAAAATTTTTTTGTTTATTTATTTTAGGGTAGAAAAAGGTCGAATTAATAAAAACTTAAAACATGAAATATTTTTATTTTATTTTTTTTCTATTTTTTAGTGATTTTTAATTAATTTTTTTAAAGTAAAAATAAAGTATTTACATAGTAGGGTTAGATATAGGTATATATACACTATATAGGTTTTTAATTTTGATTTTTAATGAGTTATTTTTATACAATTTTATTCCCAATTTATATTTTATTTATTTATATTATGAAATGAGGAAAAAGATATTTTTATTTTATTTTTATTATTTATATACATATGTGAGATAAATACATATATACATTTGTATACATGGTGTATTTACAATATATTTTTGTGTTTTTAATTTTGTTATTTTTATTTTGTTTTTGTTTTAATTGTTTTTATTTTATTTATTTACACTATATAGAATATTTACAAAAATTTTGGAGATTAATTTTTATTTATTTATAAGGATAAATAAATAGGGATGAGTGGACTATATACAAGGTGACTATGTACATGAGGGATGTTATTGTTTTCTTTTTAATTTTTTTACATTTTTATCTTGATTTGATGTTTATAAATATATACAATTATCTACAAACCAATTTGAGTCCATTTTTGTGAGAAAAATACTTTTATTATATTTACACACATGAGTCCCTATCTCCCTCTACCTTGGCTTTTATGCGGCCAGGCCCATGCTGAGCCCTCCCTTGTGATTAGGTCGCTCAATATTTATTCTAAATATTTCCCTCTTTTTCTTTTTACTCTTTATTCTTTTATTTTTGCACAAAACATGCTAATTATTAAACTTTATACAATGCATGCTTTTGATAATTATTTGTATTTACAGGAATATACATGCATTTGCAAAGGTTTTTGTAGCTAAAATATAAGAATAAAGAGTGATGAATGGGTATTCATCATATGACACGTAAATTTAGCATAAATTATGAAGCTCATGTTTATATTTAGTCATTCCCCATCTAAGAAATATCATCTACCACATGTTTTTTTATTCGGTTGCCAAATCTTTGGTAAACTGTGTACTATAAGAAAGTGCTTCAAAATTATTGAATATTAAGAAATGGTATGGATTCATATTAAAAGGTTTTGAAATTCCCACCAAATTGCATTCACACCTAAAGTGCAAACACTAATGACAGTAATAATAATGGAAAGTGAATAACATATTTTCTTTTAGGATATAAGTTTTGCGTATAATTTAATGAACAATGATGTTAAAAATAAAAACATAGTTGTATATCCAAATGTGTCATATATGCTTAAATACCAAAGCTCTGACGCAATAAAGGAATAGATCTAGAAGAGGGAGCTTAATGCTAAGATTTAAAGAGGAAAGAAGCTTATACACTTGTTCCAACGTTATATTTGTTGACAACTATGGATTAGTTCTGCAGTAAAGTATAATATAATAGAAAATTGTAATATTTGCTGACAAACTTTACTTTCTCCATGATTACATGATATTTCAAATTCATTTTGTGTGTGAATAGTATACTTTGGATAAGCCTTTGAAGGATGATGGAACATGTACAACCAAGTAAATATTTTAACAGGACGATCGGAGGAGAATGTAGCATCAACTACAAATCAAGGCAACATATGTTATTATATTACTAACATAAGAACTGTAAGATTATAATACAATTATTGGAGTGAAATGTACGACAAAATATAATAGCTAAGAGCTTTGGGATTTAAGCATAAGAAGGGGAATGAAATAGATAACACACAAAATATAATGCTCAGAAAATTCAAATAAAAATATTTTTGTGTTTTTGAAATATTCAGATGTTTTTTGGATTTTAGTGGATTTTTCTGATTTTTAATTAATTTTCTAAAAATGAAACAAGAGGAAAAATGACAAACAGTGTACAACTGGAATCTAAAGGCAAGTTAAAAATACTTAAAATTCCTGTAAAATCCCAACAATAATTTTATGATGGTTTAGAAATAAAAACCAAACTACAACAAGTGAAAATACATTTCTTTAATTTTTTATGAATTTTTAATGATTTTTTAAGATTTTCAATGTTTTTCAATTTTTATGGTTTTATACGTGGGAATGCAAACTAAAAAAACTCAAAACAAACAAACAGTAATTTTTTTGGAATTTTTGAAGGATTTTTAATATTTTTAATTGATTTTTAAAAACAAACAGTAGCAATTTTTAAGGTTTTTGAATTTAAAAAAAACTAAATGGAAAAAATGCAACCGAAAATTTATGGAAATTTCTACACCATGGCAGGAGCTATGTGTCGAAATCTCATGATTTTTGGACCAAATTTGCTATTTATTAAAACAAAAATAAAAGGCACAGCACATAGGGACCAATATGCAATTATTGAAAAGTATCCAGGCAAACAATAACACGTGGAAATTTTGTAGGGCTTAACCTCCAAAACAACCAAATCCACATGAGGGCGGCACGTGAACAAGACACTCAAGGGTATAAATGTAATTCCTATTTATAAAGATTCATTCGGTAACAACAATAAAGTCCATGTAGGAACATGCAAGCATCCCACAGTCACGTGGGGAAACCACGTGCTACACACAGAAGGGCTAAAATGCAAATATCAAAAGCATAGGGTCCTCAGTGCAAAGTATCCGAAATAAACACAAAGGCTAAAAGTATTTATAGGACTAACTAGTAAATGCAAAATAAGAAAGGGCCTAAATGCAATTTTACCCTTTATTATTAGCTATACAACGGTCGAGGGCATCCACTGATGATTGAACGGCTGAGATAGGGGTACTGGTTCTACGATGAACGGCTAATAGCGGATCCTCGGATGGATCAGACGATCGTGGCTCCACGATGGATGAACGACGACGATTAGACCTGGATGAGGCCTCGATCCAACGGCGGAGGGGACCTCTGGAAGAGCGGTGAAGAACTCACCGCCGGCGAGCTTCGCTCGATCGATACGAGCTACAGGGACGTCCTCTGGGGCTACTCGGATGGGGAAAAGGATGCCGGCGACTGTCCACAGCGATTACGATGCTGCGATGAAGGTGAGATCGTCAGGAACGATCCGACGACGCTGAGGTACATGGAGTTGTTGTGCTCGGGTATCTTGACCTCCAGATGACGTTCTTTGACACTCTGAACTGCACAGGCAAACCACAGGGTCGAGGGCAATATGCCTCAACCCGTCAAGACACGGAATGGATGACAGATGATGCGTGGTGTGACCCCTCGGCGACGCAACGGAGGAGGAGGGTCAAATCCCCGTTCCTGGGTGAATCAGGTTGGATGGGTGGGCGTAGAAGATGGGGAGAAGGCTGGCGAAGGTGGTATGGTTGTCAGGACAACAAATGGAGGTTCCTACCACGGCTAACGGAGCTAAACAACTACGATGGATCAAATCATACAAACTCGAATCAAATGCAACTAAGGCTAAAACTAAGCTACCTGATGGGTGAAGTCATCTGTGCAGGAGGTCAGGGACCTCTGGGGGTTATAGCCTCGATGGGTTGACAGGACCAGAGGCTGAGCTCGCCTCGCGACGGAGCATGGCGGAGTATACGCCGGACCTAGGTCTATACACCTCGAGACCTCACTGCAACGCGCTCCCTCACTTGTTGTCACTCAAGGAAGAAGACATAGTTCACTAAAGACGAGGGCAAGGGCCAAAGATACCGAAGAAAATGGGTCTCCATGAGGTCTTATATGCGGCGTGATCCGAGAAAGATGGAGCATGGGTACGCGAACTGAGCGTCGGACCCCTAAGAAAATCATCGAGCGTGGATCATGGATCTACCCTCTGTAATCGGAGCTGCAAATGGGAGAAGGAGTCGATTGGATCGGGTTGAGATACATCGGAGAAAAGCGGGCAAAACCGAAGCCGAGCCACGAACGTGGCAGAGGGGTCAGTTGGCATGACTCAACGAATCTGACGTGGACCAATCCCGAGTGGCGGAAGAAGAAGACAAAAAAGGCTAAACAAAAAAATAGCTGAAAAATAAATAAATAAATAGATTAAAAATAATAAATGAATTTAAATTAGAAAAATGAATAAAAATAAAAAATATTTATTATTTTTCAAGGAATTTTTCAGTGATTTTTATTTATTTTTATGAAAAATGAATTAATATATATAGTATATTGTATTATATATATAGGTATAATATACCTATGTATTTTGTATATTTATTTTTATTTTCTTATTTTTGCATAAATACCTTAATTTTATATTTTATTTATTTACAACATAGTATTGGGAGTATAAAAATATTTTTATTTTATTTTTATTGGTTATGTACAAATATAGAATAAACATGTAGTAATACATATATACATGCGTTATATAAAAGGTGAGAGAGAACTTATTTTATCTTTATTTTCATTCTTATTTTCTAATTTTTATTTTATTTCTAGAAATATATATACAAGGGAATATAAACACATTTTTATTTTTGAGAAAATAAAATATATACATAAAGAAGGTGTATGTACACGGTAGAGTGGACATATCTCTCTCTACTTCTTTTATTTGGCGATCAGGCCCTTACTGGACCCTCTCTTGGGTTCAGGTCACTCAATATTTATTCTAAATATTTCCCTCTTTTTCTTTTATTCTTTATTTTTTTCACAAATACATGCTAATTATTAATTATTAACAACTACATGTTTATTGGTAACTTATTATATTTACAACTATGTACATGATGTTTTGCCAAGATATTTAGCTAAAATAAAAGAATAAAGAGTGATGAATGGAGATTCATCAGCTAACGAGCCATAAAACCCAATTCGGGCTCGGGCTCGTTAAGGTTTCGAGTCCGGCTCGTGAGCCTTAACAAGTCGAGCTCAAATTGAGCTCATCAAGCTCGAGCTTTCCTGACAGTCTTAATTAGTAGCACGTAAGGTCTACATATTATCTAAACAAGAAACTCGACATGTAATAACATTGAAGTTCATTTCTAACATTTGCAGGTATCGAATAAAAAACTTCCAAGTAATTACAATGACGAACATTATATGCCATTTTACCATTTACATTAAGGAAATAGACGATGTACATTGTTATTATATGAAATGTTAGCAACGAAATAGGATATTCACTGTGAATACGAGAATAAAAGATAAATTTGTAAAAATATTAATCAATGATATTAATTTAACATGAAAAAACAATAATAGATATTTAAAGTATTTATTTCTCAATCAATTTTGTTGTTGTGCACATAAAACAGAATTATCCGCATAAATCTCACAACGAACTTTTCCAACGAACTTTTGAAAAGCTACTGAGGCAGATCTGTACTTGTCACAATGCTCCTTTTATTTAAGTATTCGGACAAATAAAAGCCAATATATTTTTTATTTTTTTGGCTGCAGATAGGTTTATATTTTAGAATAACTATGCATGGGTTGTAGCTATAAGGAGAATCTTAAGTACAAATCAGGAGTTAGCTACATGATTTTCCTTTCATAGTCATTGGACTCCTGCTCAATTTTGATATTAAATATACCCTTGTAATGCATGTAGAGTCGTTTTATACAAGAGCTTTATTTTATTACCAATAAGGAACAATGTTTATAAAATCCAACCAGATGTTTAATTGGAAATCTTATGGAAAACGTCGAATCGAGTTGGACTTCAGAATTAAATCAGTTCAACCGGATGGTGATGTAATTATTTTTTAAAATCAAATTAAATTGAGTCGATGAGGAAAAAGCTATTGAACCGACCGATTAGATCGATGTGTGTGTGTGTAAATACATTTTTAAATACCATTGAAAAAGTTGATAAAACCAATAAAAATAATATAAATAATTTTATAAAAATAAAATAAATAGATATGAAAGTTGTAAATTTGTAATTACATAGGTTAGCATGCAAATCTTATTTTTCTTGTATTATATGTATGTATGCATATATAAACATTTGCATCTATATATGCTTTAAATACATACATATGACTACACAACCATATAGATATAAATAAATTCATGTGAATAAACAAAATGTATGAAAATATTTACATAAATACGCAATATATACAAAATACATACATGATATACATACTTTTACATATAGCTAATAGAATGCATGCATAACATAAATAACTTACATTACGTATACATTATTTTAATATATAAAACATTAAAATTTATATATATATATATATATATATATATATAATATTTAAACTAAATACTATCTAATTTTATGATAGAACAATAATATTTGAGATCAGTTCATAATGTTAAGTAGTTGTAGTTGAGTTGATTAGTTAGTAGTGTGAGGTTCAAAGTTCGTGGATTCAACTTCTATCAAAGCAGAATTTTTAAATAAAAATAAATTTAGATTTAGATTCAAATTCAGTTGAACCTGAAACTGGATATCCAATTTATCAGGTGTCGGACTCAAAAGCTCTAGAATTGAATAGAACTAGTGAAACTAGGATAATCAAATCAGATCTGGACTGGTCGGTCCGGTTTCAAAAACACTGTTATTGAGTCCTGACCAGCAATTAATTCAGGAACTTTAGTTTATATTTTAACTGAGTCGATGGAGTCCAGCGCTGCAGGAACTTAAGTGCCTCCGCATGAACTTGCCATATTAAACTATTTTGGACTACTTTGACTTCAGGAACTAGGACGCTTCAAACACTTTAATTTATACTGAAAACATCAGATGGGAAGCACCCGTTTGTTTTCGTATAGGAAGGAAAGAGGAAGAAAGGCTCCATATATAGAACGGACACACCTTCCCCACAAAACCACCAATCTTATCAGGTAGAGATATGGCCACCTGCAAGATCCTCTTCTTCTGCTTTGCTCTCATGCTTGTCTGGAGCCTGTCTTCCTCAGCTAGAGTCCTTTCTCAGTACGGTACAAGTGGAGCTCCCTATGGGGCTTACGGCTCGGGTGGAGGCTATGGTCAAGGCTATGGGGGCTATGATTACAGGAAAGGAGGCGGCGGAGATGGCGGTTGCACTGGAGGAGGCTATGGCAGCGGATCTGGAAGCGGATATGGAAAAGGTGGTGGCGGGGGACATTATGGTTATTATGGAAACAGGTACTACAAGTCTACGACAACCTATGGCGGCATCGGTAGTGGATCTGGCGCTGCATACGGTTCTGGCTCTGACTCTGGAGGAGTGAAGGGTTGTGCTCCAATCACTGGATACAGTGGTTATGGCGGTGGATATGGCAGTGGAGGGGGTGGTTACGGAGAAGCTTCAGGCGGCAGCGGAAGCATTAAGCCTTAGGCAACTTATAATGCTTGTGAAATCTAGTTGATTTACTACCTGGTATCAATAAATTTTAGTTCTCGATTACGTCGGGTATTGAATAATGTTGTGATTGCTGTTCTTGTGTGAGCCTTCTTTTTTATTCACGGTGAGACTCCCTCACTCACATTCTGGTTTTAATAAGATTCCAAATCGAATTGTGCGGATCTTGGATATGTCAATCTGAGTGTTTACATCATCAATTATGCGATCTGATGTCCTGCTGATCTGATATATAATTTAGGGTCTTTAATGTTCCTGTGTTGAACTAATAGCATTAGGATTACTGCCTTTGTCGTAAATTCGAAGATAACTGAAGTTGAAATCCTCAATCGTATCTGGAACCCAAGTGATCTGATTATTTCATTCGTAAAATTCTGATGGCAAATGACATATTTGGATCCGATTTTGTACAATTACAGGTTGCTCTTCAGATCGAGTGAGACGAGACGATAGAGTTCGCCGCGATCGCAGCTGCCACTCGCCACTGGAGATGCTACCGAGGGGGAGCTCGAGCGACAACCCTCTGGTCCCGTATCCTTCACCGATCGAAGTGCAATCCCTTTGTCAACACCATGAGAAACTATCATAGTGCTTAGAGATGAGGAACCGTAAAGAACAAGTTGAAGCCCAGGTGCTGCAGGCTTCTAGTGGAGTTTTTTGAACGGTCTAATCCGATCAGAAAACCTCATTGTAAATGTTCAATATAAACGGTTTTGTTTGGTTGGTGGTGCCATGAGTTACCCTAGGTAACTTGTTAAATCACATATAAATATAAGATGAAATTTCATCATAAATCAATGTGACATCACACAATCTCTATAACCATTCAAACAACTATTATTCACGTGATATACTCAAACGTGGTGGGAGATTTAAAATCACACATTTGGATCATCTATTATAGTGTTGTAGTGTTATAACACACCAGCGTTGCTCCTGCATGTGGTACGTTAGAGCACTACAACAGAGAACCTAAAGTCACACCTTCATTGGTTTTGCATTCTACGTACGGTACCAGTCTTTCAACTGAGAGAGCATGCGGTTTTATGACGTGATGTTGGGATGTTTTCGTCCGTGTCCTTGTCTCATTCGACAATTAAGCACTTGCTTTTTACGTTTGGTTATTTATAATTTAGCCTCTGCCTAAGGACCTAACTACATAGACTCCTTGTTTTTATTTGCAATTGTGCCCTTGCATGCGTGGAGGATTTTTACCGGGTTTGGAAGCTAATCATTGGAAAAATAATTTGGGGATAGGTGGTATATCTCATCATCGAACTTTTTGGACCTGTTTTTGAAGTAGTTGCTTTAGCAATTGATCCGATTAGTTGAAATTAACGCTTATTTTTGTGCATACGTTCTCATATTACTCTCATCTATATCAGATGATATAGTGATGAATATACATGTTGATATGACTCGAATCTTAACTGCTTTTTGGGCAGCTGTGTGGATAATCTGTCCTGTGTTCTGATTGCTTGAGAGTTGTTGGGTATATCTGATCTGCGTCCTACCTTCTGATTGATTAAGAGCTGTTGGGTCATGATTGCTGATATGTTTGATCTCTGTCATGCCTTTTCATTGGCTGAGAGTTGTTGGAATGTATTGTTGAATATAAATGGTATTGTTATGATGTAGTATTAAAGGGACCGTAGGACCATCAAATATTGAATCCTAATTATGATCCTGATTCTCATCTCGTATATGTACCTTCTCAGTATCCTGTGTATTATCTTTTCTCTTCATATAATGAAACCAATCACCGTTGTCTAAGGACGTAACCCATTTACAGGTGAACCTTGTAAATCTATGTGTTTGTGTATTGCTTGTTTGATCGTGTTTTTTACATGTTTGCTTCTATGATTTGCAACAAAATGGTATTAGAGCTTCGGGTTCCACCAGGATCATCCAACAAGATGGCATCGCACAATCTGAAGATCGAGAAGTTGACATGGAAGAACGGATTCAGTCTATGGCAGATCAAGATGTGTACCCTTCTGAAGCAGAAGAGCATATGGGCACCATTAGATAAATAGTGGGCGAAGGTATTCGAGACATCCGAGTTGATGGTGCAGGAAGAGAAATCACATTCAACGATCATACTGTGTTTGAAAGACGAGATTATCATGGAGGTTGCCGATGAAGATTCCACAGTCGGTCTGTGGTTGAGACTCAAAAGTCTATACATGATAAAGTCGCTAACCAAGAAGTTGCTTTTAAGGCAAGGTATGTTCTCTCTCCACATGCATGAAGGTACAACTCTTAAAGAATATCTAGATCGCTTAAATACATTATTGATGGATTTAAAAAATATAGATGTTAAAATTGAAGATGAGGATGCTGCCTTGATTTTATTGATTTGTCTTCCATTATCATTTAAGAATTTTGTTCAATCATTCATTGTGGGAAGAGAATTGATAACTTTAGAGCAAGTCCGTGCGAGTTTGCATACACGTGAACTTCAACATATGGCTATTGGGATGTAAGACTCTAACGTTGCATGTTTGGTTACGAATCATGAAAAGAGTTATGTCGATTCTGATTGCACGGAATGGAAAGTAGAAGTCCAAGATAAATAATTACAGTGCTAGAGACATCTATAACTACTGAAAGGAACCTGGACATTGGAAGAAAGACTGTCCAAAGAAGCCACAATTGTTACAGTGGCTCACGGTGGCAGAGATTCTGAAGATGATTTCATTTTCACTGTCACAGATAAGAAGACGACGAATAGTACCTGGATTCTTGATTCAGATTGTTCCTATCATATTACTTCCAATGAAGATTGGTTATACACCTATGAGAAGATAGATGATGGAAACGTCATCATGGGGAATGATGTAACATGCAAGATTGTAGACATTAGATCTGTGAAGTTCAAGATGCATGATGGAGTCGTGAGGGCGGTGACAGAAGTATGCCATATTCCAAATCTGAAGAAGAACCTAATATGTCTTGGAGTCTTGACTCTAAAGGATACAAGTACAATGTTGAAGGTGGAGTCATGCATGTTGCCAAGCTAGGGTTGTTGTCATCAAGGACAACAAGAATAAGACCTTATGTATCTTGCAAGCGTATACAATTCCTATAAGTAAGTTCAAATGTTGTTTGGACTTACTCAATGTCAACAATTGGCAGTAGCCCCAAAGAGGGGTTGGCGATGGCAAGGTGAAGCTCTGTAAAACTTCTCTAACAAGAATTTTCAAGGTGAATATTGTTTATAATTCCTTGATTCATATTATCTGAATTTCAAATGGTAGAGTATAGTAGTGCTTAATTTTTCTATATGAGAATTCAACCATGGTGGAGTCTAGTAGTGGTTAATTCTGCTAGTGGAGAATTCAACTCATAGTAAAGTAATAGTAGTGGTTAATTATACTATATGCAGATTCCATTTAAGGTGGAGATTGTTCATATGACTTAAATCCTAACCACTTGTTGGGTTGCTGATGCGGTTTATGTATGTCCTAACTTCTGATTGGTTGAGATTTGTTGGCTAGGATTACTAGCATGTCTCATCTGTGTGTTCGGCCTTCTGATTGGCTGAGAGCTGTTGGGCCAGGATTGTTGACATGTCTTATTTGTTTCATGCCTTCTGATTAGTTGAGAGATGTTGGTATGTATTGCTGAATACCAATGGTATCCTTCTGTTGTATTATAAAAGGAGCTTTAGGGCCACCAGATACTGAATCCTCATTCTGATCCTGATTCTCATCCTATATATGTACCTTCTCAATATCCTATGTGTTACATTTTTCTCCATATAGTGAAACCAATCACTGTTGCTCAAGGACGTACCCCATTTATGATAGAACCGTGTAAATCCATGTATTTGCATCTTGCTTGATTGATCGTGTTTTTTACGTGTTTGCTTCTATGAGTTGCACCAATACATATTTCATTTTCCAAAAAAATAAAACTGAGGGGAAAATGAGGGTGGGAGCAACCCGTTGGCTACACCTAGGGAGTAGCCCCACTTTATATATATATATATATATATATATGATTGATCCTGTGAGAGCCAAAAATTGTGAGTGCATGAGAGTGAGAGCAATGATTGTGAACCACTAGATTCTGTTATCTCTCTCAGAATCTAGTAGTCCAAATCCACTGCTCTCATGCTCTCACATAATCAACCCTATATATAGGGCTAATCTTGTGAGATCATGAGAGCAGTGAGCCGAATCACTAAATTATGCCATCTCTCTCCTGATTGATTGGAGGAGAGAGATGAGCAGAATCTAGTGGTTAAGAATTACTGTTCTCATAGGATCAACACTACACACACACACATATGTACATATACATACATACATACTTATATATAATGGGGTTATCCCCATGGTTGCCCCGACCTCATTTTTCCGCATTTTTTTAAATACCATCACGTATATTCATCTATATATCTCTCCAACATGTCATTTAAATTTCATTAGAAATAGAGATTCATATGCCCTCCATCTAGAACATGTAATTTCAAACATCTAAACATTACTGTATTCGACCAGTTCTAGATGGAAGGCATACAAGTCTCCATTTCTGGCGAAATTTGAATGACACATTGGAGAGATATATAGATGGATATACATGATGATATTTTTCAGAAAAAATATAAAAATTGTGAAAAATGAGGCGGGAGAAGCTCCATATAACCCCCTATATATGGAAAAAATAGGGCTGCCCCCTGAGAGCAGCCAACATGGCTATCCTACCCTATTTTCGTAAAAGTTTTTATTTTTTTAGAAAAATATCACCTTGTATATTCATCCCTATATCCCTCCTATATGTCATTCGAATTTCATCAGAAACAAAGACTCCTACAGCCTCCATCCAAACAATCATTTTTAACGGTCGTAGGATTTTTTAAATCTACCCTATCTGGATGGAGGCCGTAGAAGTCTCTGTTTCTAACAAAATTCGAATAGCATATAGGAGGGATATAGGGATGAATATACATGGCGATATTTGAAAAAATAAAAAATTTAAAAAAATGAGGCGGGGCAGCCATGTTGGCTGCCTACAGGTGTGTGTGTGTGTGTACACCACACACACACACACACACACACACACACATATATATATATATAGAGAGAGAGAGAGGACCCTTCCAATGAGGTGGACTTTTCCTTGAATTTAAAAGTCATTATCAAATTTGTAAATTATGTAGCAATTTCGTACAATATAAACTGCACATTGTAAGATATGATAACCATATTGTTTTGTGAAATATAACATCCATATTGTAACTAATATTTTTTGTCTAGTATAATAATTTTTCATAAATCCTTCTTGATACATATTATGTTAACATTATTGTTAAATTTATGAAGTTAGAAATTATAAAATAAATAGGAAAACAATGCCTAAATTGGCATGACTTTCCATGCATCCAAGAATGACCCACTCATTGGAAGTTTCTCCTATATATACTATATAGTATGTAGAATCACTTCATTTTCAAAACTCAATTAATTAAAAATGCACAACAATATTTAGAAAAGAAATCATTAAAAATAAAAAATTTTAAATTAAAAATGCACAACAATCTTTAGAAAAGAAATCATTGAAAGTAAAAAAATTTCTCATAAAATTGAAAATCGCTTTCAAAAATCCATAAAAAAATACCTCAAATATTACTTTATAAAGCAGTAAATATAATATTTTTGATATTTTTGAGCCAAAACCTATTTTCTAAACTACAAAAAACCAAAACAACATAAAATATTAAATAGAATCAATATAAATAAATTAATTAAAAAGCCGACCACTTTGGCATAATAAAAATCTTTGGCATTCCCTTCAACTAGCTTCTCGATCACTTCAGTAAGCAACACTTCTTCACTTGTGCTGACTACAAATTAAATCTCTTGGGGTTTACGATATTACTGACTTCGACAATGGAATTTCTGTGAACAAATGTTGTGAGAATGAAAATCTTTGTTGTTAAAATAAGATGAATATAAATTGAATTAGAAAATACTAGATATAAGTGCTTCTATTAACCAAGAAATAAATAAACTCTTAATAAAAACAAACATTCATTTATACAAATATTTTAGAAAAATTGTAGGCATAATCTGTCATAATTGTGGCAATAAAAACTTTAGGGTAGCCAAAGAATAGTACCGTGCTCGTTACCCCTCTTCGGGCAATGAAAAAGTTGTTGCTTCTAATGCTTAACGAATCTTTAACTAAACGATCTCTCACTTTGTGGCAACCACAGGTTGGTTGGAAAAAAAAGTCTGTAGCTAATATATTCCGTGGCCATAATTCATCGCTACAATGATAATCAGTTGCAGTGTATTACATGATAATAGAATGTTATCAATTCTACGAGTTTTCTCCCCGCTATAAAAAATGTCATTTGTAATTTCTTGATAACTTATATATCCTTTACATCCTGTTGGGTATCCAAAGAGTTGGCTCTCTAGAATGTGATATAGAAATAATTATTATATTGCAATGATACAAAAATGCCCATTGTATATGTTTTTCTTAGAAAATAATTGTTTACGTTGCCCACTTAATTGGTCTACTTGCTTAGAAATTGAGTTCGTGTTTTAAGCATTTGTCACAGGGAAGGATAGAGATAATACATTTTCTACATCATAAATGTACTTTATTTATACATGCATGGTAGCGACGAATTGCAGCGATGAAAAATTTTATCTACGAAGTATTTCTTTTCAACAAACTCTTGGTTGGCAGAAATTAAGAGATAGCTTAATTACAGATTCGTTAAATATAAATGCAATAATTTTCTGTCGTCGAAGCAGTAGGAACCAACATTTTGATACAAATTTTTACTACCTTATTTTTAGCAACAGATTTTTACGAAGAATAAACCGACAAAGTTTTGTTGCTGCATTGATATAATCTGATGCCGCAAATCATCATAATAAAATACTGTTTTTTTAATATTTGTATATTTTCGTACATATTCGATGATCACATTATCAAAGCAGATTAAAATAAAAACAGCACATTGCTCGTCATGAATTGCATACGTAGTTTTATTCAGATAGTTGGCAACGAAGTACATAGGCTTCTCAAGCTATTAGATTTGATGGTTACATTTTATTGATCAGCATATAAGAGGTACTACATAGATAAGAAAGGCTATAGCCGTATATGACGGGAGAAATGCTGCTAGCTTTTAGTCAGGGTTATTCTTAAGGCGTATCGCCTCCTCCTGCTCCGCTACCGTTGCCATTGCCATAGGCACCCGTGGAACCACTGGGCGCATATGCATAACCAGTTCCGGATCCATATCCGGATCCACCCCCGTTTACCGTACCATCTCCTCGAGCACCAGCACGTCCACCACCATTACCGGAGCCCGAACCACCAGCATACGAATATCCGGCTTTGGGAGAAGATGCATAACCATTTCCGTTGCCGTTGCCGCTTCCACTACCATATCCGTACGGGGTTCCACCCCCGCTTCCAACCGAGCCAGATCCACTTCCATAGCCACCACCATCTCCATTAGCCGAGGTTCCGTTCCCGACCGCATAGCCTGCACCGTTGCCCGATCCGCCACCAGAACCGGAGGCGACACCCTTTGTCCCATTAGCGTAAGCCTGACCTTGTCCGCTACCTCCACCGCTTCCTGAGGCATAGCTTGAGTTGCCTCCGGATGCAGAAGCACCTCCAGAACCGTATCCAGAGCCATATCCAGAACCACTTGCGGGAGATGGAGCTATGAGGATGCGAGCAGCTGAGGAGAAGGTCAAGGAGAGCAGCAGGAGAATGGCAACCCCCATAGTCCAACGAGTAGCCATTGCAATGTATGTTACTGATGCTCACTAAGGACTTGGGTGCGTTGTGAGAGTTGCGATATGCCCTATTTATACGGCAATTTGGGATACGTGTTACGTACCCACATGCTATGCCACGCAATTAAGTACTAGTACTGTTATTTCAAAAAGTGGCCAAGGATGCGTAAGGAGGAGTCAAGGACAACCAAATGGAAGTAATTGTAGACCATGAAATCAATCTTATATTCCACAGTTGTGAATCGATACATGTGAAATCCGGATCCCTAAGAGATAAGATCTACTGAGTTCCAGTTGGTAAAGAGCGAGATTGTTTCCTTGGATAGTCAATGCCATGTTGACCCTCTTATTTATGGTGATCCTTGGAGGTGGTTTTTCGTTCCCTTCTTATTTCTCTTTTTCCGTAAACGATCAATATTTTGGTTTCGGAATTAAAATGAAGAATAATATTGTGTTCACTCCTCCATTACAGGCTTTTTCAGTCAAGAAAATTACAAATAACTACTACTTATCTAACAATCTTAGCTAATATAACTACATTGTCTATCCTTATCCTCTCCGGTCCTTCTACCGAATAGAGTAGCAAGTAATTATCAATTATCTTCATTTTACTTCATTATCATCTCCCTCCAATCGAATATCCATCTTTATCCCTTTCCCTTATTCCTTTACGGAACGACCTCTTAAGGTTTAAATTACCCTCTATCCGGAAGGAGGAAATAGAAGACTTTGCATGGCTTATATATATACACATCTACATATATACATATTCATACACATACACACATAGATAGACATACGTACATACATACATAAATACATACATACATAGATATACATACACACACAGAGGAATCTTCCAATTAGGTGAGCCTTTCCTGTATGTATGGAAAGTAAACCATCTCATCTGTTATATCTCAATCTAATGCCTCTTTATCTAAAAGGGTATTTTAGTCAATGTATTTTTATTTTGAATTTGAATTCATATTAAATTTAAATTCCATTTCGTCCTTTCATGTTACCATTTTTAGCATGCCTGAATTGCCATTTTTTATTGCTATTTATGGGATGAGGTTTCGCTAACATGATAGCATTTTCACGCTATGCATAATGACGAAACCATTTGTAAAATACTCATTGACATTATAAGATTGTAACCTGCTTTGTAAAATAAAATCAAATTTTATAATACTTTTATTATTGTAATTGTAAATTAGATAATACCTTTATAAAAGTCAGTGCTTGTTTTGTAATATTCATAAGGAAATCTGAAAAAATAGATGGTTAGTAATTCATCAATTATTAAGCAGAAAGAGAACATGTAAAAAATTGAGATTTATACCTACACTATCTTTATAAAATTCCATGATTGACTATAAAATTTATATTGTATTATTCAACGAAAGATTGTTAGAAATATATTTAAGAAATAATAAATGTAAAAACAACCTGAAATTGTAAGAGATGATCTGAGATTTGTAGAAAAATGATTTGAGATTGTAGGAAAAAGACTAGAGATTGTTGTTGATAAATGAAATGTTAAATGTAAAAATAATCTTCTATTATAAAAACGACTTGACATTTGTAAGAAACGATCTATTATTGAGATTGCAAAAAAGGATATGAGATTGTTAGTTATAAAAGAAAAGGTAAGTGTAAAAAAATTGAGATTATAAAAATAACTTGTGATTGATGAAACTCCATTTCATCACCTTTATTCTATCATTTTGGTTCTAAAACCCCTAGATAATGCATGTAAAGGGACCTAATTTGCGCAAATTAGCATTCATTCTTTGTTGTATAAATACTGTATAAGTTATTATTTTTATTGCCAAAGTTATATAATAAAGAGAAGAAAAGAAAAAGAATAAAACACCAAAGGTATTTTAGGACCCTAAACCCCGTGACCAAAGCATCTTAATGACTAGGTCGACAAGGAATAAAGTAGGGGGAGATGATGGTCAATAATTCATTAAAATTCCCATTCTTTTATTCATTATTTATTCATTTTTAGGACCTATTTTATTTTCCACTTCTTATACCTCAAATAAAGAAACGTTGTACATGAAAGTTATAGTTAATAATATAAATAAAAATACAAAATTGATTTCATATAAAAATAATATATAAAAATAATTTTTATAATCTAAATAAAAAGCCAAAATCCGAACTTCTCAGACCCATATCTCTCAGATAAAAACTAAAAAACTCAAAATCCTACCTCGATGCATGTTGATTCATGTGGGTAGGATTTCTTGGCCAATGGGCCACTGAATCACTGCCTTCTCCCTCAATCTTTCCAGCCCTTGGTCCGCCTGTACATAAGGTCCACTTCCATCTTCGTTGAGTTCTGAATCCCCTTTGGCCCCGACTTTGCCTCCTTTTTGTGTGCTCTGGATCGAAGAGGGTGAGAACCTCTTCTCCAGTCGTTGAGAGGAGACGAGGTCCTTAGGTGGCTTCCACCATCTCTGGACACCTTGGTCATAAGGTTCATACTTCGTCAGCCCTACCGACTTGAGGTATCGTTATATTTGCTTTCTAGATTAACTTTATCCATATGATTTATTTCTTGTATTTATTGTATCCTTTAGTCATTCCATTTTACGTTAATCACCACCGTCAAAGTTCGTCGGAGCTCAGCTCCAGCAAACCTATTCATTGTTTGCCAACCTATTTCTGACGCATCTGACCATATCCATTTGTTCCCCTACATTTATTCATCGTGTTCCACCCACCATTCATCCATTTTGAACCCTGATTTGGCATAACTGACCTCGACTCCTTCCCTTTGCGGGGGTCTGCTGCTTCACTCCACCCTCTGCCCATTTCACGTGCTAAGGGGTCGAGGCAATTTGCCCTCACTCGGAGTTGCTCCCTGTGTAGGTTTGGACCCCAACGATCTAGCCGAATGAGATTTCTCCCTTAGTCGGAGGTACATGGAGCTTTCTTTCTTCCTCAAGGTAAAGAGAGAGCTCCAGTGGACCTCGACACCAATTTGAGCCTCTAGCAGGAAAAGAACACCGCCAAGAATGTTTTGAGCTTTGTCGCAGCAAGAAATAGCATCAGAGGATCGAGCTACCCCTTATCGAAGCTCAGATATAGGAGAGTTTCTTACTTGTTCTTCGAGGCTTCGCCATTGTCGTTTGATCGCCTCTACCTTCCAGTTCGTACATCACCCGTTGGATGAAGCCCGCTCATGACAATTTATCTCCGTTGTGGGATCTGATCTAGTGCATCCTTAGGAGAACTGTCATCGCGCCACCTAGGCTTGACACCTGTATTAGTGGATAGATCATCACCGTCCGATCGCGTGCAAAGTTAAATATTTTGCATCTTTGATCCAGCTTATTTTTTGTATTTATTATTTAAAAGGAAAGATTTAATTTACCATTATATTTATTTTCTCATGATTGCAAAACAAACCTCGCACTTTTTATTCTTTGCAATTGAGTGCAGTCTACATCACCTCATGTGTCCTCCCACGTGAGGTGGCATTTTTGTAGGTACACCATCGTGGGTATTTGTATTTTGTTTATTCCATTAATTTCAAATTCCAGTTATAACTTTTGGACATTTTACATCTTATCCCTTGAGCTTTAGTTTTATTTGCATTTATGCCCATGGTTGGTCATTAAATTTTGCTTGTTTGATTTATTTATTATCCGTACTCCAATAATTAACAAAAAATAGGATCGTGTTTCTGATTTCACACACTTCCATGTCATAAATTTTATTGCAATTTAAAATTTTTAATAGTTATTAAAAATAAAAAAATGACCACAATTTGTACTTGTTTAGCTTATAAAATATCAAAAAATATAAAAAAAGCTTAAAATAAAAAATCCCTAAAAATCCTTTATAAAAAACTAAAAAATCTCAAAATTACAAAAAAATGCTTTCTATTTTATAATTTTATTTATATTATTATTTATATATTAAAATTGATTTACAGAATTTTGGACTTGGTTTGACATTTTTCATCTTAATTTCAATTCGATCCATTTATTAATTCTGTGATTTACAGTATTTTGACTTTAAAAATATATAAAAATTATCAAAATTCCCTAAAAAATACAAATCGTATATATTATTTAAAATCCAAAAATGTTTAATTCTATAAATTTTATTTATTTTTAGTTATATTTAAATTTAAAAATATAAAACTAAATACAAAATCTAAAAATATAAAAACAAAAAATATAAAAGAATATAAAATTAAAACCCACAATAAAAATGCAGATAAGAAGATTTACACAATAATTTTTGCTCCTCATTATTTGATCTATCCATTCTGTTCCCTATGTTCGATACTCTACACAATACTTACACATATACACACTTCTGTTGTAGTGTTATAATAAATTTTAACTCCACAATATTTTGCTTTTCATCTCTTTATTCTTATTGTGGGTTAATTGTTAATTGATTGGGATTTCCTGAGCGTTCATTTCAACGACACTATAGTTCTCATCTTATGTAGACTACTTTAGACACTCGTAAAATCCTATTTATCAAATGGCACCGTTGTCGAGGAGCAGATGCGCATAGATTAGTTTTATTTGAATGTGGAGTTAAAATTTATTATAACACTACAATGGATGTGTATAATGTGCAAGCATGTAGAGGTCGAACACAGAGAAAAAGAATAGATTGGCAAATTAATGAAAAATGTGACTGTGAAGTATGTATCTATATGTCCATTTTGTGGTTTTTTAATTTTAATATTTTTAATTTTATTTAGGATTTATATTTTTTATTTTGGTTTTTATTTTTCTATTTTTCTATTTCTTTTTATGCTTTTATATGTTTTTGTATTTTATTTTTCTTCTAAAAAATATATAGAGCTATATATACGATATATATATATACACACAATATATATATATACAATGTAGGCAAGAGTCGATACAAAATTTAAGAAAAATAAATAAAAATAATATAATATAATATTTTAGGATTTTAGTTAATTTTTTATTATTTTAATTATTTTTTAAGGATTTTTGCAAATCTTTTTATATTTTTAAAGTCAAAACTACCCCAAAATAGGATTTATGTAAATAACCGAAAATTATAATAGAGATTAAAAATAGCGGACTCAAAATATCTCCAAATTAATTTTAATTATAACATAGATAAAAATATAAAATATGAAACATAATTTTTGGGATTTTTAAAAATTTTATAGATTTTTATAAAGGTTTGTAGGTTTTTCCTATTTTTCTGAGTGTTATTTTATAATTTTTAGTGATTTTTGGTCTCGAGGTGTAAAATAAGTAAATAAATACAAAATATATTTTTTAGAATTTTTCAAAAAGCTAATAGAACTTTTATGTATTTTCTAGTGGAAATGGGGAGAAAAAGGGATATTTTTTATTTTTAAAAAGAAAATGCAATGTTAGCTTGAACCTACTTGCAAAATATCAAAAGTTTAGAGGCCTCATTATAATTTTTTAAAATATTTTAAAGCAATTTAAAAGTTATTGGACCAATCAGAAATTCCCAAAACTATAAGGGTACCTTCGTAAAATGTTCGCACCTCACGCGCACAGGCACACAAGGTGACGTGGCCCAGGACCCGGATATGAATAGAAGATGTTTGAGGGGCGATTTGCAAAATATACAAAAATATAATAGCAACAGATGAAAGTTTCAGTTCTGAATATTAAATAAAAAAATATTTTTGGGTGAAGACGTGAAATACCCAAAACAAGGGCACGATACGACGACTTGATTTAATTCACTTAACACGTGGCGCTCCCACGCACGCCGATGACGGTTAGGCACAGACGGTTGCTATTAGATATTCAAGGTAGATCGGACAGTAGCATCTCTAAACGATCCGACGCAGGCTACTCCTCACAAAGAACATGCCCCTCATCGGACAACTGAGGAGGCACTTTTGGTTGCTCTTCTCCACACCAACACCTCCAAGATGCTTCTTCTATCACTACAGGCATCAAGTGATATGAGGATAGGGGTTAAGAAGGCTCGAAGGGGATGAAAAAAAAGAGGGATGCTAGGTTTGTTTATAGACAAGATTTTTGTGGAAAGGGGTGAGAGATTGTGTGCGATACAGATGAGGTTGTTGAAGCCTGGGAGGTAGAGAAATGGAGAAAGGTAAGGGGAAGGTTCGGTGAAAAAATCGAGGGTGAGGAGGTGAGGAGTAAGAGTAAAACTGGGATAAGAGTGGGTTCGCATGGGCTCTGACATGGGCAGTATAGGAGGAAGGATAGTTAACCATAGGGTCAACAATCCTTGGCTTCTGTTTGGTCCATCTCATTTGAAGAGCTCGGTATGAACAACCGCTTATAGAATTTTATGAAAATCTTTCATAAAATTAAAAAATGAAAAATGTTTCTTATTTTATGTACAATTTCATGGAAATTTTTATTTATTTTTACAATGTTATTTATGAGGTACTAATTTCTATAAGTGGATATATATATATGTATATTTACCTATTTTCTAAGTTTTTTTATTTTATTTTGTATTTTATATTGTATTATTATAAGTACATATTTATTAATTTATAATGTATTCAAATACATATTTTTATATTTTTAATTCTTTTTTGATTTTATTTATATACTTCAATAAATATATCTATATATAATGAGGAAAGGGATCCTACTCCATGGAGTAGGTAACTTACCTACTCCACTTTCGAGTAGGTAACTTACCTATTCCACTTTCATTTTTTAAAAATTGTTTTATTTTTTTGAAAAATTCTTCCATGGATTTTCATAATTATATCCCTCTAATATGTCATTCAAATTTCGTTAGAAACAGAGACTCCTACGGCCTCCATCCATAACATGAAAAATACAGCAAATCTGTTACCGTTAAAAAATGATTGTCTAGATGGAGGCCGTAGGAGTCTCTGATTCTAAAAAAATTTGAATGACATATTAGAGAGATATAGTTATGAAAATTCATGGAAGTATTTTTGAAAAAAAAATAAAAAAGAATTGGAAAAGAATAAAATGGAGTAGGTAAGTTACTTACTCCATGGAGTAGGATCCCTTTTCTCATATATAATATTGGTATAGCATACCTATATATTTTAATACCTTATTTATTTAATATATTTTTATGGTTTTATTTTTTGTTTATATTTTTATCTATTTTAAATAATATTTACAAGTATTTAAATACAAGAAAACTAAAAATATAAAGAATAATATATAATGAATAAAATATACAAGTATATGGGACTTGGTACCTAAGAAAATAAACTTTTACATCTTAATTTCATTTTTAATGAAAACCTTCATTAGATAGATAATTTGATTTTGTGAACAATAAAGGTGAGTTTCGTCAATTTTGAGCTTGTATGGAGGAGTTATTGGTCAGTGAAGTTTTTTGCGACTTTTTCATATGTGTCCCAGTCACAATGTGCATTATTTTTATGTGCAATTATTTTTTATTTTCCTATTTATTGTTATGTACAATATTCATGTTGAGGTTTTTATTATTAAAGTACTTAAGGGAAAATAAAATAAGATAAAAATAGTTATTTATTGATGAATAAAAATAGGGGTTCTATGTATTTTTTGTACAATTGAGTGTCATATCTCCTTCTAATTTATTCCTATTCGACCAAGTCAATATTGACTCGATCTCAGGGTTTAGTGTCATTCAATATCTTTGATGCATCGTTTCTTTTTCTTTTCATCTCTTTATTCTTTAATTTTGTAATTAAATATATGTATTTATACAATATTTATAGATGAAATAATGAGTATTATTTTGTGCAAATTAATGATATTTACATGCATTTATCTAAGGATTTAAGGCCAACATGAAAGAATAAGTGTGATGAAATGAAGATTCATGAGAGAGAAGCCTTAACACAGAGGAGCTATGTACGCCTCGAATATTGGAGAAAAATTTTATGGTTATTGAGGGGGCATATTTTATATTAATACATTAGAAAGTCCAAACATTGTTCCTTCCACCCAAAACCCATCCACATTTCTATCCCTTCCTCTCCCCATCTCCCATCCACTTTTCCACGACCTCTACAGAGCACCAAGCTTCATCTTCCCATCTCACATTCCTCTTTGAGATGTCGACTTATAGGAAGAGACCGACGATCCTCCCCAATATTCGAGTCGAGAGAGCATTGTTCCATATCACCAGAGTCGAGAGCACCTAGTATGATTATGGTTTACAATTTAGGGTTAACATATATATCTTCTTAATCATCGTGGTCCTGATGATGTATTAATCCGTAACGGAGTGAGAGCACACGTCCCTCTCCAATTGTTTGTTGTTCATTAAGATGCATAAACATAATTGTCAAAATAGAATAGTTGTATAGCAGTTATCCTGAAGTTCTTTAAAATTTGTTACAATGGACAATTCCCTCCTATGCATATTGATGAAGTTGAACAAAATTCAGTGTGACGTTGCATTTGCTAATGAAGTACTCTGTGGAGTCTTCTCCGTTTAGGCAGAGTAGGATCTCGAGCATATCTGAAAATCTTTTTTTTTAGATTATTTCGGTAAGGTTTCGTGCAATAATAGCCTAAGAAAGAGCCCTAACTATTTGATGATTTCTTATTCCAAAGGAAGTTAAAAAAATGGGTCTACTATTCTCTGCAAAAATAAAGAAGATAGCAGCTCTTGTTGGAGAAGTAAAGATGGCTCCTTAGTAGATAAAGCAATTGCTCGGTTAATGTTCAAAAACAATGCTACTTTCATCGGGATAAGAAGTTAATGAAAAAAATGGAGTTAATAATTCTTTATGTTTACCTTATATAATCGTAATTGTACTAAAAGTCGAAGAACATGCGCTTCAACTATACACTGAATAGGTAAATGTAAAAGATTCTGCATGTAAATGTATCATTGTCATGACTTCTAAGTCTAGGAATGTTCTCTTTATTAACCTATCTAGCACTACACCAAATGTATCTATAGTGTCATTTTTTTCTAAATTTGTCACCATATCATTTACTGTTAAATATATAATGATGATATTATTTGTTGTAAAATTATTTATTAATGGTCAATGTCATATCTTTTGATACATTATTAGCGATGGTGCATATAATAGCACTTATTCCTTTCCATTTTTCAAAAATTTGGCTAATTGTCGCTAATTTTATACGAGTTATTATATGCATTGTCGCTAGAGATATAGAAACGGATATAACTCGTTGTTAATTTCAAGAAAACAAAATATTGTAACGATTAACAATGTCATTATATATTTAACAGTAGACAATATAGTAATGGATTTAAAAAAAACCCGTCATCATACACCCATTTTGTTATAGTGTAGATAATTATGGTGAATATCTATATACTTTTCAAGCCTTAAACGATTTTGTCACGTTTATTCTTCAATTTTTTATTCAATTAGGTGTATATCCTTGCATATTTTGCACCAAATTCTTCTTTATATGCATTATATTTGAATGATGACAAATCCGTGAATCATTCCAACAAGACTATTTTTTAGAGAATTATACTTTGTTTTATCCAATCACCTGACATATTCATCTTAAATGATATATCTAAAGATATAATTACAGTAGTTAATTGATATTACCATAGTACATCACCTCTTATATGAGATGGACTCTTTTGATGTTTGAATAAAAGATCGTCAAATTTTAGATATGCTCACGTTTTTATCAATATATGATTTATAGTATTAAAATGATGATGTCGCAATAACAATATTTCATTCTAGCTATAAGTTAATTAGAGTATGATTTATCCATACATACAAGACATGCACGATTTTTTCCTAGTCCAAATTAATAAGTATATGTAAGCAGAAAAGTCATCAGTCGTCCATTAGAATGTAGCACACATAAGTATGCTTCTCTTCTACATTCATCGTATGTTTATATGACTAATTATCATAATAACTTTAACTCTTTTACAAGAGATTGCATCTATGTATACATCAAGGAAATACCTAAAAATTTTACAATGTTATTGGTAAGTCATTTTATTATTGGTAATATCATTTATAAATCCAAGAGGAATGGTCTATATAATTACACAATAGACCAAAGTGAAAATTTGTAAAAATATAGGCTGATTTGCAAAAAAATAAATAAGTATAGCCAAATTCTAAGAAGCATGCAAAAGCCCATATGCACTTTTCGAATCTTCTTCATCAGATTATGGATCATCCTTGATCTCAATGAATCACCATAACCATCAAGATTTATGACTCTATGCAACCAATCACTTTACTTATTGCACAATTTTCGTGCCTTTATGCACGGTACTATTGGAAAAATCCTTCTAATAGTAATCTTCTATCTTCCGTCTAAACATATTGCTAGTTTTACAGCTTTTGAAGAATGCAAGGCCACTACCCGATGACTTCTCATCTACATCAAACCTCATTCAGGTAACAATTCTTAAGGAAAATGCATGCAAAAAAATAAAATGGAGGTACATGAAGTATAAGACACACAATATAAAGGTGATCAATCACCTCTCAAAAAAATTCTTAGAAGAAAAATCACTAAGAAGAAGAACAAGTAAGATTTTATTCCTTGTCTCGCTCTCTTTCTCTCTTCTTTCTCTCTAGCTTTTGTTGGTGTGTAAAGTATTGACTTCACATCCCTTTTATACACCCTACGGAATCTTAGTTTGATAATTAATAAATCAATATTAAACCATCATGATGCTAACAAGATTTGATCCAGTCTAACTAAATCTCATTTAAAAATTACATGCAATATATTAATAGTTTAGGACGCACGTGATCGCAAGATTTTTTCGATAAAAGATTGGCATTTTCATTCATCAAAATGGAGAGTACAAAAAGGGGTTGCAAGAACCCCACTTCGCCTGTGATTTAGGCTTATAGAAAATCCCCTCAAAAAAGAGCCACAACATCATATTTCCCCAAGGCTTCTACGCCAATAAGTCCTAGGTGTCCTAAAAAAACAAACTAACACCACACAAACCTGTCCACTTTTTTTTATATGTATTCAGAAAAGAAACCTATTGACCGAAATCACATCTTTTTATCCAGTCATTCAATATGGTTGCAGGATGTGAAGCTTGTTAGCGCAGAAAAGGCTAAATTGAGCTCGATGAGGAGCTCGAATTCAAGGTTGAGGGTTGAACTGAAATCCAGAAGTAGGCAAGGCTCAAGATAAAGGTTATGCAAAGCTTAGGGGAGGAGATTGAGCTTGAGATCCGAACTTGTCGTTGCTTGGAAAGGAGACAAGATGGAGAAAGTAGGAGTTACTTTAGACGAAGTGCTAAGGTATGAACCTGAGTAGTTTCGTAATTACCTGAGGAACCCTCGATAATCACAAATTACATTTAGGACCTCGAGTTATCCTTAACTCTTGTGTAGCATAACCCTCAGTAGTTTCTTAATTACATACATAACCTTAAGGAGTACATTCCATCCATTTCTCTGTTAATTATGATGAAATCCATTATGTAATCCACGTTTGAGTTCATCTTATTTACAAAGGATGTCACTCCTTCCCTTCCCTCTTGCGTCGACCTCTCTTCCTCCTCCTCGACCATTCTTCGATTCTGCAAAGTCACGGGGTTCTTTGAGAGGGACTCGATGATGGACGAGCTTCCAAGGGGAGTGTGCTTCGAGCTTCAAATGGAAAGCGGGTCTTCCAGATGGTCGGTTGCGGGGGGTGCTGGGGTGTTTTCACAGGCGGGGGGCAGGGGTGTGGGGGACTCATGTAGGGGGGGGGGGGGCGGGCAACGGTGCGGGGGTGTCTCTTATAGGCGGTTGCAGGGGTTGCGGGGGGCTCTTGCGGAGGCGGGAGTTTCCGAGGCAGGGCCTCTTGCAGGTGGGTGGGGGTGCCGGGGCGGGCTCTCCTCTGAGAAGTCTGAAGACGCGCGGGAGGATGCAGAGAATGTCATGGCGCAATGTGAAGATCTGGTTCCCAGCGGCGGTGTGCACCTGCTCACCCCGGTCCCACCGCGGCAGCGGTGAAGGTGGGGGGGAGGGGTGGGGGGGCTGGAGGAGGAAGAAGGGAGAGGGGGAGGTGCTGGAGGATGAAGAAGCTACGGGGTGGGTTTTTTATTTTTAATTAACTTCAACCGTTAGATCTAGGATTAGTTAGATTAACTCATTACTCGGATTGAGTTAATGATCAAAACTAACGGAGGGTTATGAGTGTAAAACGGAACACTTATTAAAGGTCCTGGATGTAATTCGTGATTATCGAGGTTTCCTAGGGTACTTACGAAACTACTTAGAATTATGTCAGTAAATATCCCATAATGAGTGCTTGGAAAGAGGTAGATGAAGGAGAGTAAGGATGAGTAAATGACCATACTGTAAATTTAGTGTGCTTTTAACAGTAAAGTATATTTACACTTGATAAGTTCCACCTAACTTCTAAATTGGACGAGTGTTAACCCAAAACGACTATCGTGTTATAGTTACTGTCCTTACACGGATCATGATGTAATTTCGAAGATCATAGGGATTTGGCGTAACTGCAAAAGATTGTAATTGTTGAGATGTAACATCTAAACATCATTTCTAATCAGCGTTTGATGAATTTTTTACCCATAAACTTTTATTAAAATTACAATAAAGATAATTTCTATCCTTCTATTCCTGTTACAGCTCAAACACCCCATCTATTTCTTCTCCGGCTTACCTCTGAAGTCTGAACCACTAACATATGAAGATGAAGATTGGTTAATGGAAAATGAATTTTCCTTTCATTTAAGACATTTATTATTTAACCACAGAAATGAATTCTTCCATACACTACAAGGAAAACATGTTGTGGCTACAGAACTATGCCCACATATGTGGGGTTTGTGGTCATGGAATTAGGCTCTAATCACAACACATCATAACCAGTAACCGTAGCTAAAAGTCTCGCCACGAGAGTTTTCTAACTACGAATATGTCGTGGTCACTACAAATGACCACAGAACTTTTTTTTTGAAGGAAAAAGGGTGTCGAACCGTAAAGGTGGACACCCAAAAACTTATATTCACAAGTTAAGTATGGAGATTACAAAGACCAAGACTCATAGAGGAGTCTGGAATGAACTAGTACATTTTCTACATAAAATCTCTCCCCACAGAAAATAGTTCCATTCCTTGCCAACCAAATCGCCCATAAAATAGATGCCGCTTGATGTTTCTCCACTATGGTGCAGGTTCCAGATAAACCAATGGACTCCAAGAACTCTCTAACTCCTGAGGATGCAACTGTAGGTAGATTGGCCCCTGCCCAAATCTGTCTCGAAGAAGAACAAAGGAAAAACAAATGATTAGCATCCTCCATCTCGTCTCCACACCGCAAGCAGGTGCCATTCGCCCCAAAGAGCCTGGCCCTCCGAGCACCAGTCATCACCCGTTCTCTTCCGAACAACCATAGGAAAACTTTCACTCTTTTAGGTATTCTCCAAGACCAGATATGCCCTAAAGTAGGCATTGCAATTCCCGGATCAAAAATGCTAGATGCATATAAGATCTTGTAGGCTTTTTTGACACTGAAAGCACCATCCGTCCAAGTCCAAAAATTAGCCTCCTCACCATCCCTTGGAATAGATTTCATAAAAGGAGAGATCTGAGGAAGCACCGAACATATCCCACGCCAAAAATTTGAAGGCTTGACCAATCTACTAGGGCGCCCCTCTAGATTATTAGACACACCATAAATCTTCCTCAGAAGTGTACAGAGAGTATCTGATCTTGCACCCCAAATACGAGTGACCCACTTTGAAAGGAGGGCCTTGTTCATAACCTCAAGGTCTAAAACTCCCAAACCACCATCACCCTTAGTAAGCGTCACAACCCTCCACTTGACTAGTGGGGTTCCAGCCCAAAAGAATTTTCGCATAGAGGTCTCCAACCGCCTACGAATCCCAACTGGCAGCAAGCGAGAAGATAGAAAGAAGATAGGAATCGCTGAAAGGACCGACCTCAAGAGGACCAATCATCCTCCCCGTGATAGGCACGAAGCACGCCATCCTGCAAGCTTGCTCTCAATCCTCTCCACCACTGGTAACCAATCTGAATGCTTTAAACGACCATCCACCACAGGCAAGCCCAGATAGGTGAAAGGGAGAGATCCCCGTCGTGAGCGCAGGGCTGACTCACAAGCCTCGATCTCTCCTTCTGAAAGACCAAAGGGAACAAACATAGACTTCTCTTCATTGAGAATCAGCCCAGATACACCCCCAAATAGCTCCAAAACTGTAGCAATTCCCTCAGCCTCACAAGCTCCACCTTCCACAAACAGAATCGTGTCATCAGCGTATTGTAGGATGGGGACTGATAGATTGTTTATAGTGTAACCTTTGAGAAAATTTCCCTCCACCGCACGAGTAACCATCCTTGACAATGCATCTGCCACAATAACAAACAGAAGAGGGGCTAGCGGGCACCCTTGTAGAACCCCCCTTTGCGGCTGGAAAAAACCCCCTTCCTGTCTTCCATTAACTAGTACAGAGCAAGAAGTCGTCGTCACACACCTCTTCATCCAGGAAATCCACTCGTCTGGAAAACCCCGTCTGGACAGGGACGTCCAAATGAATTTCCAGCTAACACAATCGTATGCCTTGGAAAAGTCAGTCTTCCACAGAAAACCCTTGACCTTCCTCCTCTTCCTATCAGCAACAATCTCAGAGGCAATGATCACACTATCCATCATACTTCTGCCAGGAACAAAAGCCGTCTGCGAGCCACTGATAATATCGTCCAGAACAAGACGAAGCCTATTTGCAAGAATCTTCGCAACAATGAGGTAGATGGCATTTGAAAGAGCAATAGGCCTGAAGTCCTCTATACGATCCACCACGTCCTTCTTAGGCAGAAGGAAAATCAATGAACGGTTCAGACGATCAAAGCCACGATTCTCTCCCCTCAGTTCCTCAACCACAGCCAGCACATCTTGGCCCACCAATTCCCAGAACTCACGGAAAAAAAAATAGGAAATCCATCAGGCCCCGGAGAACCGTCAGCATTCAGATCAAAAACTGCTGTGCGGACCTCTTGAAGAGTAAATGGGCGAATCAACTGTGATGCCTGGATCTCCGAGACTCGGGGTACACCCCTATCATGCCAGCGAACCAGGGTGAGGTGATTCCTCCTGCTCATGTCCCTGAAGTGTCCAACAATTGCAGCCCCGATCTCCCTTTCTCCCTCAGCACGTACTCCCCTAACCTCCAGAGAATGGATCAGATTCCGCCGCCTCCTGCCACTCGCCGTCGCATGAAAAAATCTTGTATTCGCGTCGACCTCCCTCAACCAATTTTACCTCGAACGTTGCCTCCACTCTACCTCTCTTTTCTTGTCCTCCTCAAGAATCACCTTGTGATGGGCACACCTCTCCAATTTCTCTTCTTCAGATAACTCCCTGTCATCTTCAATTTTATCTAGCCTGGTCATCTCCGCTTGGGCCAGGTCCCTTCTTTCACTACGACGCGCTTTGATATCCCTACGAAAAGTCACCAGCATAGATTGAAGCACTTTCAGACGAGCTGCCATATCACTGGACGCCGATCCAGAGGACACAAACTCTCTCCAGCACTGAGTGACACGCCCCTTGAGGTCCTCCTCCAAGAGCCAAGATCGTTCAAACCGAAAAACATTTCCCAAGCAAACCGACTCACCAGAGTCCCAACAGATGGGAGTGTGATCTGAGTGGCAACGTGGTAGAGAGCTAGCAAACGCCAACGGAAAAGCCCCTAGGAGCCCTGTCGAGCACAGAAACCGATCCAGCCTAGATCTTGAAGATGTATTCCGCCATGTATACCGGGAGTTCAAAACATCAAAAACTTCTAAAGATTTCTCCTCAATAAAATCTCTAAAAGCAGGTGAACCAGGATCCATCCCACCTCGATCCCGAGGCCGATCCGAGGAGAGCAAGGTAACATTAAAATCCCCACCAATGAGCCAAGGAAGATCGTCATACCTTGCCCTCACCAAACGGAGCTCCTCCCAAAGACCTGAGCCAGCAAGAGCACCTGAAGGCCCATAGACCGCAGATAGAAGGAAACGAACGCCATCAGCCTTGCGCTCAAGAACCATGGACAAAGAGTGTTGAGCCTCCATTGAATCACTCACATGCACTGAATCACCGTTCCATCCAACAAGGATGCCCCCCGCTGCACCAACTGAAGGCACCGCTTTAAACTCCGAAAGTCTGGCCCCCGACAGTGAACTCCACCTCAGCAGGTCCCACGACTCTGTCTTTGTCTCTTGCAGACAAGCCACATCTGCCTTCCAATTATCTAACAGAGATCCGATAGCTTGCCGCTTCTCCAGCTGCCCTAGACCCCGCACATTCCATGAGATGATCCTCATTTATCAACAGAGGGGGCTTCCCCCGCCAACTCCACATGAATGCATCGAGCCACTCTCTGCCTCAAACTCTCCACGGAACCGTTGTCCACTGATGAATCTACGATTCATTGCATTATCATGCCCATTTTTTAGCCTTTTGTGAGCATTAATGGATCGAGTTTGCATGATTTATGGTAATATCTTGGTGTTTGTCAATTTTCCAATGTGATCACATATTTGAGCTTAATTCTTATCATTGAGGTCGGATTTTGCATTCACAATAATGATTGGTTTCTAGATCTTTCGCTATCCCAATCCGCAACCAGAACCTGGTTCCTAATCCCTAATCCTAATCTTTTGTCAAAACCCCATTGATCCTTATTCCATATGGTCCTAAAAACCACACAAGTCTATGATATCTATTTGCTAAAACTCAAGAATTGTTAGGGCCTTTCTGTAAACTCACATGTTTCCGTGGATTTTCATGCAAAATCCTCACTTACTTGGAACCACATCATGCCTTAAATTCCTTTTAACCCCATGCACGTAGAGAGCCATGTCTCCTCCCATTTCCTTTTACGATGCAACCACGTGACTTCTGATCACACGTAATATGCTGCTCAGCCCATGCGTGAATACATGCAGTCAAGCCTCGTGCAGAAAAAAATTCATGATCGAATTATATGGCTGGGCCTCTTTCTAAATCCGATGGCCAATTAAATTTCCTAGAAAAGGTATAAACTGTTCCAAATTTCGTGGGATTGATTGGAATCATTCCAGCTATGGGCAGGAATTGAGCATACAGATCACAACTACCCTTGCAACCAATGACCCAATACACTCGATATTTCCTTTTGCGGCAGATCCGAATATACGAGAATCATGTAATGGATTGCACGACACCTCCCCCTCGCTGTCCAGAATTGATGGAGCCTTATTTTTCTGCTTTTATTCCTGCCAAAAATGCATGCCTCGCACTAACGGCTCAAGCAAATCGCGAGATTCTCGGGTTGTAATCAAGCATTCAGTATCAATGGGCGACCAACCATCATGCACGAATGGGGATAAAATGAGAAGGAGATCGGCGTGCAAAAGCAGGCTGGAAACCACGAGGAATCGCTTCGACCGAGGAAGAACAGGGCAGTACGCTACTTGTGTGCAGTTCGCGACAACTGAAGCGTGCACATACCCTTCTCCTTCGTCCAGATCTCCTGATCCTCCCTCACCATTTGTTTCTTATCACTTTTTTCTGCAGTGTGATTCTTATTCAGAAGTTTAGTTTATCTTATTTTGTTGCTTTTGTTTGCAGTTATCGGAAGTGGACGAGGATGTCATATGCAGCAACTTGGACCATACATATCAAACTATTTCTGCAGAGGATTGCCAACTCACGCATAGCCATCATTTAGCGATGATCATACAAAGCTACCGAGCATGCGTGGGCATTGCTGAATCTATGCTTGACATCTAGCCATCACAACTGTTCAGGATTCACGCAAGAACTTCAGGGATACATCTTTACATATCCATTTTCAATTAAAGTCTAGTTATAATTACTTGGTCTAGAACAACTGGGTTGAATCTCTGCATGTTTGTATTTTGCACCTTATGTTCCTCGCACTTGCAATTTTTTTGCTGATTACAGTTTCTTGGTGTTTGATTCGGGATTATTTGCAAGAGATTTTACTTCTTCGATAATAGTTATTTAAATAAAGTGCCGATTCCATCTATCATATCACTCTCTTAAGAAAAGAAAAGAAGTAACCGGATACGTCAAATCTGCCTCCCTGTGTTCGACTCGTTGCTCACTACTACACGCACACATCTCATGTGTGTTCTGTTAATTTGAGTTTCGGATATAAATTTTATTATTGATTCGTCCTCTATCTTGTGCACAACGACTCGATTTTTACATCGATTTACGCACTCTGATTTTCGACGATCAATTTTTGGCGTCGTTGCCAGGGAGGCAAAGCGTATGTGTCTGTTTTTCTTTCCTTTTGCACTTTGATTTGCCAATCTGACGTCGTTCTTCTTTTCAGTTACCCAACGCTCGAAGGAATCTTGATTTGACTGCTAAGTGATCGGCAAAAGCCCGTCCAACTGCCTGACAAATCATCTTAGATCTGTCGACACCAGGCGTATCTATCTAGGACCGCACGTCGATTTGACAAAAAAAAATTTTACTGCTATTTCATTTCGTAGTTAATTTAAAATTCCTTATATTTTTCCGTTGATCTGTAATTTAGACTAGACATTCTTCTCTTCTCAACCCCTCCATATTATTTTTTGTAATAACTTAGGTTTTATTTTTGCACTGCATTCAGATTAGCTTTTTTATAATCTGGGCGGTTTTCTAAAAAAACATAAAAACATAAAAACAGAAAAATAAAAAATAAATAAAATAAACACCGAGAAAATACTTGCGTGCACTCATATTGCTAGATGTATCTAGGATCATAGCATTCTAGGATATCATGTGCCTGATTAGATTTAAAATTACTGCGAAGCATCTTGCATAGTAGAGTGTTGGAGCCAGGTATGTATCTCTAACTGTGCATGCATCATTTGCATGTTTGTGGTTTTTCCCTTACTTAAAGAATCAAGATCACTAAATTTGCGCTTGTTTGAATTGGTCCTAATCAACTTGACAAAATTCATAATTTGAAGAGGACTAAATTTACGTGGTCACCATAAAATAGAGTCCATGAATTGTTTGGAACTTGATTAGTGTGTTTGCTTGACGGGTGAGCTAGAGGTGTGTGAATTCATCTTGGACTCTATGTCAATTGTTCCACCCTCATTGTCTACTCCCCTATTTAAGATGAAGGAAATTAAGAGTTTGAGCAAAATTCAGACCTCTACGGTCGACCCATTCAGCCTTCAACTCCTAGCTCAAATAGAAGCCTTGACTAGGGATCTTCGCGAACTCAGAACACTCAAACAAACCTCACCCGACTGTATAAGCCCTAGGGAATTTGATCAACGACTTGAGGTTTTAGATCTCAGAATGAGACAAGCTGAGGAGTCATATTTACAGTACCTCATCCCTACATCTTCGATCCCTAAATTCCAATCCAATCTGCCTAAAGTTATGGATAGAGATAAGCTCCCAGATAATAAGTTCCAATCCATCTCGAGTGACCAATACTGTGATTATGCGCAAAATAAGCAAAAACTGAACCATCATGAGAAAAACCACACTTACCATCTTGCCCCTGACCTTCCTTCCAGGGACGAGCAATCCCCCTCCACTTTCTCTCCTTATACCCCTGACCATGAGTCAGAAGTCTTTCATGCTGAATCTCGCATGGACGAGCCCATACATGGCATCTCTGAACCTTTTTTAAACCAACTTGATCAAGAAGAATTGCCAACAACGATGACCAACCCTCATTTTCCACCCTTGATCATCAAGTCGGTTACAGATCAGGATGAGTCACTCTCTCCTGATTCATTTTGGAGTGAAATTGAGGACTTCCCCAATCCATTTGGGTATGATCATTCTCTTCCCAATCCTGTTCCACCATGGTTGAATAAATCACATAATTCGGGTGCAAGTTCTTTATTGCTAGATGTCGGCTAGACCCATGAGAGGGAAGACCATTGTTTGGAGTTACTTTTCCCAGAATCTCACTCATATAAAGAGACATCATCACATATGTTCGAGGAAACCACAACACAGATCAACCACACTCAATCCGAGAACATCATGAATGTCCTCAATCTTCCCAACTACAATCATGACTCATCGGAACAGATAGAGTTCATTCTACCCATAGAGGAACCTCATCCCATCTCGCAGCACTCCTTTACCTTCTTCAGAATGTTCGGTCAAGTCCACCCCTCTCTAACACCATCATGGATACCGGATATTTCATTTGTGATTCCAGAATTGCAATTCATTCACACCTTCATTCCTCCGGCTATTCGCAACCACACTAAGATCCATCCAGGTGCTCCACTCAATTTCATGGTTCCGAAATTAAACCTCCAGCCGCAATGCGATGTATTCAATATGGATGCAACACACACTCGAGGTAAAGTGTACCTCTAACCAGTGTGCCCGGCTGGGGGCGTGAAATCCAGCGCTTTGTGGGAGGCACCCCATAGTTATCCTTTTTCATTTCTGTTCAGCTTTTTATCTTGTGTCTGCACCTCAATTATGCTAACTTATGTCCCTTGGGACTAAGTCACTGATGAGTCGCAAAATCGACCCTTAATAATGTGTTTTTAGCACATGTAATCGTCATCGTAGTCGGGCCGGTTTCGGTCGTCAAAGAGATCACCTCATTTAAAATATATGCCATAATGAATCAATCAAAATGAGGCGATCGTGATTTATTTTTTTTTTACTTGGCAAGATACCAAGGTCGAACTCAGGGACACGAGCCTCTCTCTTATTAATCAGAATTTAAGTGTGTTTAATCAAGTGTTGAAAATAATCATATAGGTCAAATGATGCAAAGACACAACATGACATGCAATTAAAATAAAACATGCATTTTTTTATCATTTTTTACAATGCAAATAGATGCCATGCAAAGTGAATGATATGCCCAAAATAACAGTCACTTGAGCCATAGGAAAATCACGAGTCAATCCAAGTTGAAATAAAGAACCCTCTACTAATATGAAGCACGTAAGCATGATAAATCGAAAAGATTCAAGACACTTAGATAAGAAAATAATACATCACAGTTCATAGTGTCAAATCTAAAATTTAAACATGCCATAATGAAGAGGATGAGATGAGCTTTAAAACGAAACTGAAATCAACTTGATTGGATAAACATAGCTCAAGATACGCATAAAAGAAGACAGGGGCATAATTGAAAGAAAACATAAAAAAGATAACTACAAATAGGTCCTGGCAGGGACTAAAATGTAAATACGTAAAAGTACTGGACTTCCCTGTAAAATATCCTCGGCTCATGCTTGCTGCACGTGATACAAGGACCTAACTGCAAATTGGAGAAGATGGCGGGGGCTCCCTGCAATTTGCCCAGAAGGCACGTGGGGTGCACGTGCTTCTTCCAGGCTCGGATTGATCCTAGGCTCGGGGGAGGTTCGGCTGCCTCGGCTAGGCTTGGACGTAGGCTCGGGCTCGCTGCAGGCTCGGTGGAGGTTCGGGAGAGGCCTGGTGCATCCAAGCCTGGAGGCTCGGACGGGAGGCTCGGTGCAGGCCCAAAAGCAACCACGTGGCCGAATGACGGCCATTGGATCATAAAGATCCAAGGGTTACTGTTGGTGGACGACGTGGCTGCACGAAGATCGTCGGATCGAAAGGATCCAACCTCTGCTACTGTTGATGGCGTGGTCTCCTTATGGCCGTTGGATGACCGCCGAGGAAGGTGTATCCAACGGAGCCTGTAGCATCTCCTTCTTCGACTGTTGGCGGCGGAATTCGAGCTCCGGCGAGAAGCTTCAAACTCCGCCGCTCTCATCTGGGCACTGAGGATCTCCCCCGAGCTCGGAGAGGGATCGTCGAGGAAGCCAGGAGCTCGGGGAAGATGCGAGGCGTCTTGGTTCGGTCTGATGGAGCTCAGAAGGTCGACTGCGAGGTCGATGAAAACGACGCCGGCAAAGCTCCGGCCATTCAAGTCTTTGGATACCTGCAGGGTTAGTAACGCAAAGCCGAAGCGAGAAAAAATTCTTGCGTGCGTGCATGAGTGAGATGGGAGCTCTTCGGGGGTGGAGAACGTGGATAGCTCGGAGCTCCTCCGCCGCGAGGGCGGAGGAGGTGGGTCGACTGTGGTTGAAGGTCTGGAAGGAAGAGGAGGTGATCGAGAAGTTGCGCGAGAAGGGGGAATTGTTGGCGAAGCTTGTGAAGGTGTGAATGAAGGGCGAGGTTGACCGGAGTGACCGAGAATAACTCGAAGAAATTGACTAAAAATACAAAGAATGAAGACGAAGAAGCTTACCTGCTTGGAGGCGGAGCGGAGCTTGGGGGCGAGCTCGAGGTCGAACTCTGGTCGTCGCTGAACTCCGGCAGCCAATCGGAGCAGCTCGGGCGGTCGCGATGCGCCGCAACTCCGCCGTGAAGGTCGGAGGGTCACACCGGGGAAGACAGTCATCTTCGCTCTACCCTCCGCCTCCCCCTGTCACTGGGAGACGGAGGGGGGCTGGGCTGCTCCCCTCGTAAAGATGGACAGGTTGCTTCGGCTGGAGGAGCGGCGTATTTGAAGGTTGGACTCAGTGGGGTTGCGAGTGGCCGACGTGGTTTCGAGGGGTGTTGAGGAGCGAGTGGGACGATGACTGGAGTTGTGGAGTAGTGCGCGGGGTAGAGGAAAGATCGGAGAAGACCATGGGGCGGTTGGCGAAGGGTGAGGTAGTCGGAGTTCGTGGAGAAAATGGGAAAGGGGAGAGGTGGCGCGAGTGGAGAACGTGGGGGTGGAAGTGGCCTTCAGAGGTAGAAGACGATGTATCAACCGTTGGATCTGGTGATCCAACGGTTGATATTTGGGCGCGAGCGAGCGTCCACGATTAGATCGGAAGCGGTAAGATCGGTGGTCGATGAAGCAGCCACGTGTCGGTTGGAGAGCGAGGCGCCATCGGAGGGCGGTGATGAGAAGAAGTTGTCGATCGGATGGCTAAGGCGCGAGCTTAGAAGAGGCGGCTGTGATGCGAGATCCAGGGCGCGATCGAAGAGCCCACAACACTCCACGTGTCTGGCTGAGGTCGAGACGCCCACGTGCGGTGCAGATGGAATGCGAGGGAGATCTGACGGCTGAAAGAAAGAGCGCACGTGGTCAAGGAGAAACCGTTGGATCTGATGGTCATCCAACGGCCAGAAGTAAGGGCGGGTACTGCAAGAAGGACCGGGCCACGTGGCTCTCCCAGATTGGGCCACGTGGCCCAATCAGATTGGTCAGAATGTATTTTTGATTTTTGAGGGCTTATTTGGTCGAATTTGAGAAAACTCAAAACATGAAAGTTGTAGATCTTGAAGAGATCTACAAGTTTCATGTTGACCAAAACTCGAAAAGAAATCAAACAAGGACCCAAAATATTTTTGAGGGTATTTTTGAGTCTAAAAATACCACGAATTTTGTTTTGCCAATTTTTTTGTGGTTTTTAATTTATTAGGGACTCTGTTAATTATTAGACATTAACAGGGAATTATTGACAAATCTTTAAGCAAGGGGGTTAATTATGACAAATAAAGATGATGAAACTGAGGTTCATCACCCCCCTATACTTAAACTATGCTCGTCCTCGAGCATAAAAAAGAATGACTAAGTTGGATTAACCCCCTTGTGCATGTGAATACAGGATCCAATCTGATCAAGTCGACTCGGCTTCAGAGATCCGAAATTTTAGAGTTCAACCCAGCCTTAATCAAGAGGCTTCCAATTCCTCTATTTCTCTAGACTCTCTCTGATGTACATATAAACTAAAGGATATGAGTTTAGTGTTGACTGCAATTCTGAGAGTAGAGTCAAGTCTTCACCAAAAATCTTGGTCCAAGAAAATCTCCTAAGGACCCAATCCTCAGCACTAGGGAATAAATCAAATCTTGCATTCAGTCTACCGTCTCTTTAGTTTGTCAGTCTTTAGAAAATGTGGATGGCAGGCCAGAAAATGGAGGGCATGGGATTGTGTCAATTCTTCTCTCCCTCTCATTGGAACAAGGATTCTCTCTAGTGCCTTTTACACAACACTTTTTTTGGTGTTGATCAGTGCGTCCGTCAAGAGAAGTTGGAGCCGTCTGCACTTGTTTTCCTGGGAGTACACCGGGGTGTGTCTTTTTTGGGTATCTATTATACCTTCTACACCCAGACTTGTAGCATTTACGATGCAGAGCCCTTTTTTGGTGCAAGCCCGACTCCTGGTCCTAATAGCGGTGGTCCAAGTGGACACTTTGAAAAAGTTTGGGAGCGCTCGCCTTTGGTGGAAGCTCTTTGATATTTGACTTTGTGGAATGAGAGCTTTTCTTTGAATTTCATTGACTTGTATAATTTTTGGCTAGCTCCACTGCTTTTACCAAGAGTTGGCGCACACTGATCAACAATTTTTTTTATTTATATCACACCCAGGCACTTAGGTCAATGTCAAGAGATTAGTATAAGAATCAAGTTCTCATACTGGCTATTATTGCTGACACTCAGGTTTCCTGAAGCCTCCAAAGATTTTATCCCATCCTCGAGCCTCATTAGATCAAATCCAAACTTGACTTCCTCATCCCAATCCCTCAGGTGAAAAATCAACTCATCTCAATCAAAATCGCAATCGTGCATGTGATGTGCTGATCATATTCTTTTTGTCTGAGACTAAGCATGGAATATAGCATGCAAATCTAGAGATCTAGGGGAATGTGGATGATTAAGTCTATGACCCTGATGGTTAAGACTGGTTAACCGCAAATCTCAAAGACCTCAAAAAGCTAAGTCTCCTTGACCAAATCAGATCCTGGGTGAAAAGTGTAAGTAGAGGACTAATCCAACTTCTTCATTCAAAAACACACATTTTTTTTTCATTTTTCTCATTTTTATGGGTTTTAGTTTTTAGAGTTAAAACACAGGTTAGACTCAACTTTTCTTGATAAAAGATTTTCAAAACCATGTCGCACGAATAAAGAATTTTCAAAACATTTTTCAAAAAGATTTTTCAAAATAAGAAAAACTCATTTTTCAAATCATTTTCGAAAATATTTTTATCAAAATAGTGTAACATAGTTAGAAAAGCCGTGAAATCTTTTGAGTTCTCTTAGTCCAACAAATTTTACCTTAGCCAAAAAGTTTTTAATTTTTCAACATTTTCAGATTTTAGCTAAAGTAAGTAACTAGTATGTACGGTATACCCCCCTATCCTTAAACTTTGCTATGTCCTCATAGCACTAGATGTTACGAGTCCATAGATCCATTTAAGTACAGAGAAATATACGGGAGCTAAGAGGGACCCCCCCTATACTTAGGTTAGAAATAACCTAAGTATAAAGGCAAGAAAAGAGGAGTAGAGAAAATCACAGGGACTTGGGTCCCCCCTATACTTAGGCTGAGATTAGCCTAAGTATAAAGATGGAAATTGATGTTGGAAGAGACCCAAGGTGAACGAAGAAGAAGGATGGATGTACAAGTGAGCGGTTGAATCTTCGGAGATGAAATGGAGTGTCTTCGGTTTTGGGGTTCGTGTCGCATCATACAAGGCTCAATCAAGCAAGCAAACCCTTAGTTTCACCAACTCACACATGAAACCAACCAAAGTTGGTTTATTATCTTGTCTATTTTATTGGTTATAAAACATTTGATTTTTACGCAAAGAAAATATGTGAAGTGAATATCATTGCGTAAGCGAGGGTATTGCTCTCCTAAAACCGAATTTTACTCCATTTTTTGGTTGACTTGCAATTAACAGTCCCAATTTTATTTTAGGTTATCACTGAATTATGGTTAGCACAAAATCAAGAAATCATCGTCTACCGTTCATTCCATTTTCCATTAATCCTAGGTGATCAAGCTAGGAAATGAAAGCCGAGAAAAACATGTATTCGAAGAAACCGCAATCTAGGCTAAGCGATAAATCATGCAGTGATTTGATTATAAAAGCCGCGAAAAAACTGAGGCCGTTTGAAAAACTCAAATCCAACATGTATGCAAGTCGAAAAAGCCGCACCTAATCATGCATCTATTAGCGGTGATTAATCTTCATGAATTTTAGCTAAGTGATGCGAGATTAAGTGCGTCTATTTTTTAGTGTGTCCTAACCTACGATCAAGCACAAAAGATAAAAATAAAATGAGCTCGGAGAGCCGTGTGCCTAAATCCTAGGTCGACACTCAAGTGGGGACGATCCCCACACAACCACATTCGTTCGATTACAACCGCGATTCTTCGATCGAAGACCGCTGTAAAAGACGAATTATTAAGAGTATAATGCAACAAAAATGCGACACACATTTTTTTTCTTTTCTTCCTCCTTTGCTCCAAGCATGCTCCTGCGGCTCCTCGCAGCGGGGAACGTCCTGCTCCTCGCCTCCTTGATCCATCAAGGGCCCTGCCACAGAAACAATGGTTAGAGATCAAATAAGAAAGAAAAATTTTCTATGCAAAAATATGTGACTATTTAACCTATAAAAAAGGAACACTAAATTAAACACACAAAAATCCAAAAATAAAAGAAATGAGCCGTGTCCCCGGCAACGGCGCCATTTGATGAGTCGCAAAATCGACCCTTAATAATGTGTTTTTAGCACATGTAATCGTCATCGTAGTCGGGCCGGTTTCGGTCGTCAAAGAGATCACCTCATTTAAAATATATGCCATAATGAATCAATCAAAATGAGGCGATCGTGATTTATTTTTTTTTTACTTGGCAAGATACCAAGGTCGAACTCAGGGACACGAGCCTCTCTCTTATTAATCAGAATTTAAGTGTGTTTAATCAAGTGTTGAAAATAATCATATAGGTCAAATGATGCAAAGACACAACATGACATGCAATTAAAATAAAACATGCATTTTTTATCATTTTTTACAATGCAAATAGATGCCATGCAAAGTGAATGATATGCCCAAAATAACAGTCACTTGAGCCATAGGAAAATCACGAGTCAATCCAAGTTGAAATAAAGAACCCTCTACTAATATGAAGCACGTAAGCATGATAAATCGAAAAGATTCAAGACACTTAGATAAGAAAATAATACATCACAGTTCATAGTGTCAAATCTAAAATTTAAACATGCCATAATGAAGAGGATGAGATGAGCTTTAAAACGAAACTGAAATCAACTTGATTGGATAAACATAGCTCAAGATACGCATAAAAGAAGACAGGGGCATAATTGAAAGAAAACATAAAAAAGATAACTACAAATAGGTCCTGGCAGGGACTAAAATGTAAATACGTAAAAGTACTGGACTTCCCTGTAAAATATCCTCGGCTCATGCTTGCTGCACGTGATACAAGGACCTAACTGCAAATTGGAGAAGATGGCGGGGGCTCCCTGCAATTTGCCCAGAAGGCACGTGGGGTGCACGTGCTTCTTCCAGGCTCGGATTGATCCTAGGCTCGGGGGAGGTTCGGCTGCCTCGGCTAGGCTTGGACGTAGGCTCGGGCTCGCTGCAGGCTCGGTGGAGGTTCGGGAGAGGCCTGGTGCATCCAAGCCTGGAGGCTCGGACGGGAGGCTCGGTGCAGGCCCAAAAGCAACCACGTGGCCGAATGACGGCCATTGGATCATAAAGATCCAAGGGTTACTGTTGGTGGACGACGTGGCTGCACGAAGATCGTCGGATCGAAAGGATCCAACCTCTGCTACTGTTGATGGCGTGGTCTCCTTATGGCCGTTGGATGACCGCCGAGGAAGGTGTATCCAACGGAGCCTGTAGCATCTCCTTCTTCGACTGTTGGCGGCGGAATTCGAGCTCCGGCGAGAAGCTTCAAACTCCGCCGCTCTCATCTGGGCACTGAGGATCTCCCCCGAGCTCGGAGAGGGATCGTCGAGGAAGCCAGGAGCTCGGGGAAGATGCGAGGCGTCTTGGTTCGGTCTGATGGAGCTCAGAAGGTCGACTGCGAGGTCGATGAAAACGACGCCGGCAAAGCTCCGGCCATTCAAGTCTTTGGATACCTGCAGGGTTAGTAACGCAAAGCCGAAGCGAGAAAAAATTCTTGCGTGCGTGCATGAGTGAGATGGGAGCTCTTCGGGGGTGGAGAACGTGGATAGCTCGGAGCTCCTCCGCCGCGAGGGCGGAGGAGGTGGGTCGACTGTGGTTGAAGGTCTGGAAGGAAGAGGAGGTGATCGAGAAGTTGCGCGAGAAGGGGGAATTGTTGGCGAAGCTTGTGAAGGTGTGAATGAAGGGCGAGGTTGACCGGAGTGACCGAGAATAACTCGAAGAAATTGACTAAAAATACAAAGAATGAAGACGAAGAAGCTTACCTGCTTGGAGGCGGAGCGGAGCTTGGGGGCGAGCTCGAGGTCGAACTCTGGTCGTCGCTGAACTCCGGCAGCCAATCGGAGCAGCTCGGGCGGTCGCGATGCGCCGCAACTCCGCCGTGAAGGTCGGAGGGTCACACCGGGGAAGACAGTCGTCTTCGCTCTACCCTCCGCCTCCCCCTGTCACTGGGAGACGGAGGGGGGCTGGGCTGCTCCCCTCGTAAAGATGGACAGGTTGCTTCGGCTGGAGGAGCGGCGTATTTGAAGGTTGGACTCAGTGGGGTTGCGAGTGGCCGACGTGGTTTCGAGGGGTGTTGAGGAGCGAGTGGGACGATGACTGGAGTTGTGGAGTAGTGCGCGGGGTAGAGGAAAGATCGGAGAAGACCATGGGGCGGTTGGCGAAGGGTGAGGTAGTCGGAGTTCGTGGAGAAAATGGGAAAGGGGAGAGGTGGCGCGAGTGGAGAACGTGGGGGTGGAAGTGGCCTTCAGAGGTAGAAGACGATGTATCAACCGTTGGATCTGGTGATCCAACGGTTGATATTTGGGTGCGAGCGAGCGTCCACGATTAGATCGGAAGCGGTAAGATCGGTGGTCGATGAAGCAGCCACGTGTCGGTTGGAGAGCGAGGCGCCATCGGAGGGCGGTGATGAGAAGAAGCTGTCGATCGGATGGCTAAGGCGCGAGCTTAGAAGAGGCGGCTGTGATGCGAGATCCAGGGCGCGATCGAATAGCCCACAACGCTCCACGTGTCTGGCTGAGGTCGAGACGCCCACGTGCGGTGCAGATGGAATGCGAGGGAGATCTGACGGCTGAAAGAAAGAGCGCACGTGGTCAAGGAGAAACCGTTGGATCTGATGGTCATCCAACGGCCAGAAGTAAGGGCGGGTACTGCAAGAAGGACCGGGCCACGTGGCTCTCCCAGATTGGGCCACGTGGCCCAATCAGATTGGTCAGAATGTATTTTTGATTTTTGAGGGCTTATTTGGTCGAATTTGAGAAAACTCAAAACATAAAAGTTGTAGATCTTGAAGAGATCTACAAGTTTCATGTTGACCAAAACTCGAAAAGAAATCAAACAAGGACCCAAAATATTTTTGAGGGTATTTTTGAGTCTAAAAATACCACGAATTTTGTTTTGCCAATTTTTTTGTGGTTTTTAATTTATTAGGGACTCTGTTAATTATTAGACATTAACAGGGAATTATTGACAAATCTTTAAGCAAGGGGGTTAATTATGACAAATAAAGATGATGAAACTGAGGTTCATCAGTCACGGATAAGCATAAGGGGGTGATCCAGACACCCCCTCTTCCTTCTTCTTCATCGAACTTTCGCTTCTCATTTTTTTTCTCTCTCGTTCACTTGTATATATCTCCATTCACTTCCATTCTTCACCAAAATCCCATAAAAAAGAGAAAAAAAGAAAAAAAAATCCATCAAAAAAGAATTCCACCCATCTTCGTCCATCCTTGTACATAGCTTGTGCATATTTTCAAAAGAAAAAAGTTTCAAAGTTTGCATGGAACCTTGGATCTCCAAACCACCTTGCCTCATCTACATTCTGAGTCCTCTATTGTGTTTACCTTCCATAAAGTTCACCATGAGGACACGGCACATCTCAAGCATAAGGGGGGTAGTTAGGATTCCTCGAGTCTTCCTAACTCTTGTTTCATTTTTTTTACCAACAAAAAATGCAAAAAAAATATATATTTGTCTAAAACTTTATCTTTGAGCCAAAAATCTTTTCATTCTGATCTATCTTGTTTCCCATTTGGGCACATCTATCTTCATTTTTTTACCCAAGCATGTGATGAGATTTTGAACAATGAACTTGTGTTGAGGACCCCGCCTCGCCTTTATATAGGAGTCTCAAGAGGTTGATGTAACTTAGGCCATTCAGGCTATTTTTGTTTAATTACCCGAGAGACAAATTGGATTAGAAACCAGATGACCTTGATTCTCTTATTAGACATGAAGATAACCATCTGAACAACATTGTCAAGTACACTTGACACTTCTATCAAATTGAGGGATCCTAGAAAGACAAGTGTTCAACCCTTACCACCCATGACTCTTGGCCAGTATACGTAGGGAGTTGGGCCCCTCCAAGGGAGAAACATGACCCTAACAGCTATATCTTTAAGTTGGCAAAGCTAAAGTATCCGTACATTGAAGGTATTTTAAAATACCTCCACACATAATGTAAGTACGCTCTGCTTTTAACAATAAAGATGCTTCCACTACTCCTGAGCAGTGCCAGAATTGGCAGCAAACTAGTGCTAATAGTCGAGGCTGTTTAAAAATCCACAGGAGCAGGTGGATAAAGGGCATCAATAGGGCCAGAGTTGGCGTATTTCGAACGCAGATGGTCGAACCCTACTCAATAAAGCTTACAAATGCCAACCAAATCATTAATAAAGCTAACGGGGGTGATCCGACTTGGAAGGGAAGTTGTACCTCCCACAGTTAGTATCAGTGCTAAGGGAATATTGGGCTTGCACACGAACCGAGCACTTGGCGAATTGGGAGACTTCAAGTTATAGAACAACATCGTTCATCATGGTCTAAAATAATGTCAGATAAGGTTCATAGGTCAATTGGATTCTAAGCTCAACTTGATACTCATGTGCTGTTTGACTTAAGTGACATCCATCTTAAGAGAATCCATCACACTACTATATGTAAATAAGTTGTCCTCACTCTTAGTTCAAGATTCAAAAATCACATCTATTGTTAGGTAGAGAGATATGAAATGGGTTTACTCATTGGAAAACCTCAGAAGATTAGATCATTTTGGTTGTTTGGTTTTTCAATAAATTGTCTTGCTCGGGAGTAGCAAGAGACAAGCCTAAGGGGGTGATGAATCTACGATTCATTGCATTATCATGCCCATTTTTTAGCCTTTTGTGAGCATTAGTGAATCGAGTTTGCATGATTTATGGTAATATCTTTGTGTTTGTCAATTTTCCAATGTGATCACAGATTTGAGCTTAATTCTTATCATTGAGGTCGGATTTTGCATTCGCAATCATGATTGGTTTCTAGACCTTCTGCCATCCCGGATATTTTCTTTGGAATTCAGGTTGTATTACCAATTGGAAAGCAACCTAACTTCATGGGGTTTTCAATACTTTTCCCTAATCTTTTGCCAAGCACGTAGTGCTCCTTTTTACAACACTTGACTTTATCATGGGCCATGCACGCACATGCAATATTGCATGAGAATTCTCACGCATATAGTATTCCACTTGACATTTTTGAAGATGGGACCACCATTTCACCTCGCGATTTCTGTTCATTACGTTCATGTTGCATATACGGAGGCCATGCAAACACGAGTTGATACTCGCTGAAATCTCAACCCATCCAATGGAACGAATCTTTGATATACTTCGCATGATTTGCTTGACTCGTTCAAATCGGGAAAATAATACTAGTATTTACACATGCCACACCGAGCAAAACAAAATCCCATTAATCACGCCAGTTTGTTTCTCTCTTTGAAAAGTCGACGAGTGTTTTCCAGGAACGACGCACCTCCAGCCTGCATCTCGTGTGTGACATTTAAAAGGCAAGAAATCATGAGAATTAGCTGTAACCACCCGCGTGTTATAATGTACAAGCCATGGGTGATTGATTGTAACGTGCGCGAATCATGCGCACAGCATTTGAATTCGAGGACACCCGACAGTTGCGCCTGGACTGTTGCACCCGAGAAAGATAAAAGGAGAAGGTTATGAACGGTGCAGGGCAGCCGGGATTACATAGAATTGGAGCCCAATATGCTGCGACAGAACGACCTTTCCTCCTCCCGCTCATACACTCGAGCCTTTGGTTGAAGCTCTTCCTGCGGCTGAGATTCCTTCTATAACCCCACGCTCATCCTCCTTTAGCTTGAAGCTGATTATTTCTTTTCTTATTTCTTCATCATTGCTCTTGTTAGTCATTTTGCTACAACTTATCCGTGCTTATATTTTTCTTGCAGATCTGTATTTCGTTGTTCCTACATATTGCATTGATGTGCCTTAACGACTGGAGAAGCAGCACCAGGCTCTCTCCATCACATGCGAAATAAGGACTCATTGATCTAGAGCACTACAGCCTGATTCAGATTGTGGAAAGTAAAGCTAAACGAACCCCCTCCAGCGAAGTGAAGTTGCGAGCTGTGGATTTCCAGCCTAATGAGAAGACTAATGTCTTAGTCTTTGTTTTGGCATGAGACTACGTCGTCTTTTCTCAACTATTGAGAGTCTTACTCACGGTTTTTAATCTTAATTTTCTGAGTAGCTTTACAATCAAAGTGCATGTCTTCTTCTTTATATTGTTTACCGGATTTATGATTATCACATTTTTTATTATATCTGAGAATCACGGATTTTGATTATTTTTGTCAAAAGGAAACACGATACATCGTATATACCTCCCTGTGTTCGACCTGTGACTCTCCACTATACATGCATACATCTCATGTGTGTTTTGTTAATTTGAGTATCAGACATAAATTTTATTATTGATTCGTCCTCTATCTTTGTGCACAACGACTCGATTTTTACATCGATTTACGCACTTCGATTTTCGACGATCAATTTTTGGCGCCGTTGCCGGGGAGGCGAAGCGTATGTATCTGTTTTTCTTTCCTTTTGCACTTTGATTGATAATCTGACGTTGTTCTTCTTTTCAGGTACCCAACGCTCGAAGGAATCTCGATTTGACTGCTAAGTCATTGGCAAAAGCCCATCCAACTGCGTGACAAATCATCTTAGATCCGTCGACACCAGGCGTATCTATCTAGGACCACGTCGATTTGACAAAAAAAAATTTTACTGCTATTTCATTTCGTAGTTAATTTAAAATTCCTTATATTTTTCCGTTGATCTGTAATTTAGACTAGACATTCTTCTCTTCTCAACCCCTCCATATTCTTTTATGTAATAACTTAGATTTTATTTTTGCACTGCATTTAGATTTGCTTTTTTGTAATCTAGGCGGTTTTCTCAAAAAAATATAAAAACATAAAAACAGAAAAAAAAAAAAGAAAAAAAACACCAAAAAATACTTGCGTGCACCCATATTGCTTGATGTATCTAGGATCATAGCATTCTAGGATTGCATGTGCCTGATTAGATTTAAAATTCTGTGAAGCATATTGCATTGTAGATGCCGGATCCAGGTATGTATCTCTAACTGTGCACGCATCATTTGCATCTTTGTGGTTTTTCCCTTAAAGAATCAAGATCACTAAATTTGCGCTTATTTGAATTGGTTCTAATCAACTTGACAAAATTCATAATTTGAAAGTGGACTAAATTCAAGTGGTCACCATAAAATAGAGCCCATAAATTGTTTGGAACTCGATTAGTGTGTTTGCTTGACGGGTGAGCGAGAGGTGTGTGTAACCATCTTGGATTTTCTATCAATCGTTCCACCTCATTGTTGCTTCCCCTATTTAAGATGAAGGAAATCAAGATTTTGAGCAAAATTCAGACCTCTACGGTCGACCCATTCAGCCTCCAAATCCTAGCTCAAATAGAAGCCATGACTAGGGATCTTCGTGAACTCAGAATACTCAAACAAACCTCACCCGACTGTATAAGCCCTAAGGAATTTGATCAACGACTTGAGGTTTTAGATCTCAGAATGAGACAAGCTGAAGAGTCATATTTACAGTACCTCACCCCTACATCTTCAAACCATGAATTCCAATCCATCTCGAGTGACCAATACTGTGATTATGCGCAAAATAAACAAAAATTGAACCATCAAGAGAAAAACCACACTTACCACCTTGCCCCTGACCTTCCTTCCAGGGACGAGCAATCCCCCTCCACTTTCTCTCCTTGTACCCCTGACCATGAGTCAGAAGTCCTTCATGCTGAATTTCGCATGGACGAGCTCATACATGGCATCTCTGAACCTTTTTTAAACCAACCCTTGATCATCAAGTCGGTTACAGATCAGGATGAGTCACTCTCTCCTGATTCATTTTGGAGTAAAATTGAGGACTTCCCCAATCCATTTGGGTATGATCATTCCCTTCCCAAACCTGTTCCACCATGGTTTGATAAATCACATAATTCGGGTACGAGTTCTTTATTGCTAGATGTCAGCTTGACCCATGAGGGGAAAGACCATTGTCATGAGTTACTTTTCTCAGAATCTCACTCATACAAAGAGACATTATCTGTTTATACATCCTCACGTCTACTGCATAATACAATTTTTGAGGATAGCCCCAAATGGTCGAAGGAAATTTCAGAATTTGAGGATGATATACTGACCATTATGGACATTGATCATAATCTCAAGGTAGAGAAAGAGACACCACCACATATGTTCGAGGATGCCACAACACAAATCGACCATACTCAATCCGAGAACATACTGAAAGTTCTCAATCCTCTCAACTACAATCATGACTCGCCGAAACAGACAGAGTTCATTCTACCCATAGAGGAGCCTCATCCCATCTCACAAAACTTTGTTACCTTCTTCAGGATGTTTGGTCAAGTCTACCCCTCTCCATTACTATCATGTATACCAGACATTTCTTTTGTGATCCCTGAACTGCAATTCATTCACACCTTCATTCTTCCGACTGTTCCCACCAACACTAAGATCCATCTGGGTGCTCCACTCAATTTCATGGTTCCCAAATTAGACCTCCAGCCACAATGCGAGGTATTCAATATGGATGCAACATACACTCGAGGTAAAGTGTACCTCTAACTTGTGTGCCCAGCTGGGGGCGTGAAATCCAGCGCTTTATGGGAGGCACCCCATAGTTATCCCCTTCCATTTCTGTTTAGCTTTTTATCTTTCATTCATGTTGTGTCTGAACCTCATTTATGCCAACTTATGTCCTTTGGGACTAAGTCACAGATAAGCATAAGGGGGTGATCCAGACACCCCCTTCTTCCTTCTTCTTCATCAAACATTCGCTTCCCGTTCTCTTCTTTCATTCACTTGTATAAACCTCCTTTCACTTTCATTTCTACCATGACATCACTCACTTATGCTAACTTATGTCTCTTGGGACTAAGTCACAAATAAGCATAAGGGGAGTACCCTAATTCTTCGCAAAAATCCCATAAAAATGAAAAACAAAATAAAAAAAACAAAATTTCTACCCATTGTCGTCCACCCTTGTACATAATGCATATTTTCAAAAAAATCATGTTTTTCAAAGTTTGCATGGAACCTTGGATTTCTGAACCACCTTACCACATCTGCATTCTGAGTCCTCTGATGTGTTTACCTTCCATATAGTTGACCATGAGGACATGGCACATCTCAAGCATAAGGGGGGGTAGTTAGGATTCCTCAGGTCCTCCTATCTCTTGTTTCATATTTTGTGTTTTTGCTTAAAAAACCAAAAAAAATTTTTGCAAAATTTTGAAATTCTTCCAAAACCTTGTCTCTGAAACAAAAAAAACCTTTCCATTCTGATCTACTTGTTTTCCGTTTGAGCACATTCATCTTCATACTTTTTACCCAAGCATGTGATGAGATTTTGAACCCATGAACTTGTGTTGAGGACCCCGCCTCACCATTATATAGGAGTCTCAGGAGGTTGATGCAACTTAGGCCATTCAGGCTATTTTAGCTTAATTACCCGAGAGACATATTGGATTAGAAACCAGATGACCTTGAATCCCTTGTTAGACATGAAGATAACCATCTGAACAACATTGTCAAGTACACTTGACACTTCTATCAAATTGAGGGATCCTAGAAAGACAAGTGTTCAACCCTTACCACCCATGACTCTTGGCCCGTATACTTAGGGAGTTGGGCCCTTCCAAGGGAGAAACATGACCCCAACAACTATATCTTTAAGTTGGCAAAGCTAAAGTATCCGTACATTGAAGGTATTTTAAAATACCTCCACACATAATGTAAGTACGCTCTACTTTTAACAATAAAGATGCTTCCACTACTCCCGAGCAGTGCCAGAATTGGCAGCAAACTAGTGCTAATAGTCGAGGCTGTTTAAAAATCCACAGGAGCAGGTGGATAAAGGGCATCAGTAGGGCCAGAGTTGGCGTATCTCGAACGCAGATGGTCGAACCCTACTCAATAAAGCTTACAAATGCCAACCATATCACTAATAAAGCTAACGGGGGTGATCCGACTTGGAAGGGAAGTTGTACCTCCCGCAGTTAGTGTCAGTGCTAAGAAAATACTGGGCTTGCACACGAACCGAGCACTTGGACAATTAGGAGACTTCAAGTTGTAGATCAATACCGTTCATCATGGTCTAAAATTATGTCAAATGAGCATTCATAGATCAATTGGATTCTAAGCTCAACTTGATACTCAGGTGTTGTTTGACTTAAGTGACATCCATCTTAAGAGAATCCATCACCCTACTATACGTAAATAAGTTGTCCTCACTCTTAGTTCAAGATTCAAAATCACATCTATTGTTAGGTAGAGAGATGTGAAATGGGTTTACTCATTGGAAAACCTCAGAAGATTAGAGTTCCCTTCTTTCATTTTGGTTGTTTGGTTTTTCAATAAATTGTCTTGCTCGGGACTAGCAAGAGACAAGCATAAGGGGGTGATGAATCTACGATTCATTGCATTATCATGCCCATTTTTTAGCCTTTTGTGAGCATTAATGGATCGAGTTTGCATGATTTATGGTAATATCTTGGTGTTTGTCAATTTTCCAATGTGATCACATATTTGAGCTTAATTCTTATCATTGAGGTCGGATTTTGCATTCACAATAATGATTGGTTTCTAGATCTTTCGCTATCCCAATCCGCAACCAGAACCTGGTTCCTAATCCCTAATCCTAATCTTTTGTCAAAACCCCATTGATCCTTATTCCATATGGTCCTAAAAACCACACAAGTCTATGATATCTATTTGCTAAAACTCAAGAATTGTTAGGGCCTTTCTCTGTAAACTCACATGTTTCCGTGGATTTTCATGCAAAATCCTCACTTACTTGGAACCACATCATGCCTTAAATTCCTTTTAACCCCATGCACGTAGAGAGCCATGTCTCCTCCCATTTCCTTTTACGATGCAACCACGTGACTTCTGATCACACGTAATATGCTGCTCAGCCCATGCGTGAATACATGCAGTCAAGCCTCGTGCAGAAAAAAATTCATGATCGAATTATATGGCTGGGCCTCTTTCTAAATCCGATGGCCAATTAAATTTCCTAGAAAAGGTATAAACTGTTCCAAATTTCGTGGGATTGATTGGAATCATTCCAGCTATGGGCAGGAATTGAGCATACAGATCACAACTACCCTTGCAACCAATGACCCAATACACTCGATATTTCCTTTTGCGGCAGATCCGAATATACGAGAATCATGTAATGGATTGCACGACACCTCCCCCTCGCTGTCCAGAATTGATGGAGCCTTATTTTTCTGCTTTTATTCCTGCCAAAAATGCATGCCTCGCACTAACGGCTCAAGCAAATCGCGAGATTCTCGGGCTGTAATCAAGCATTCAGTATCAATGGGCGACCAACCATCATGCACGAATGGGGATAAAATGAGAAGGAGATCGGCGTGCAAAAGCAGGCTGGAAACCACGAGGAATCGCTTCGACCGAGGAAGAACAGGGCAGTACGCTACTTGTGTGCAGTTCGCGACAACTGAAGCGTGCACATACCCTTCTCCTTCGTCCAGATCTCCTGATCCTCCCTCACCATTTGTTTCTTATCATTTTTTTCTGCAGTGTGATTCTTATTCAGAAGTTTAGTTTATCTTATTTTGTTGCTTTTGTTTGCAGTTATCGGAAGTGGACGAGGATGTCATATGCAGGAACTTGGACCATACAGATCAAACTATTTCTGCAGAGGATTGCCAACTCACGCATAGCCATCATTTAGCGATGATCATACAAAGCTACCGAGCATGCGTGGGCATTGCTGAATCTATGCTTGACATCTAGCCATCACAACTGTTCAGGATTCACGCAAGAACTTCAGGGATACATCTTTACATATCCATTTTCAATTAAAGTCTAGTTATCATTACTTGGTCTAGAACAACTGGGTTGAATCTCTGCATGTTTGTATTTTGCACCTTATGTTCCTCGCACTTGCAATTTTTTTGCTGATTACAGTTTCTTGGTGTTTGATTCGGGATTATTTGCAAGAGATTTTACTTCTTCGATAATAGTTATTTAAATAAAGTGCCGATTCCATCTATCATATCACTCTCTTAAGAAAAGAAAAGAAGTAACCGGATACGTCAAATCTGCCTCCCTGTGTTCGACTCGTTGCTCACTACTACACGCACACATCTCATGTGTGTTCTGTTAATTTGAGTTTCGGATATAAATTTTATTATTGATTCGTCCTCTATCTTGTGCACAACGACTCGATTTTTACATCGATTTACGCACTCTGATTTTCGACGATCATCCACCACCTCTACATGCTCTAGAGAACCACGGGCTTGTTCTCCCAGAGCAGGAGGTTCAGCTTCCCTCTCGGTGTCCCCCATAGATCCTGAGCCCTCCTCCACACGACGCCGCTTTCTCGATGGCACCGAAACCACTTCTTGACCTGGTGACCTCTCACTCCCCACTACTATAGTTCCCCTGCCCACTCCTCCTCTCCTCCCCCACTTACCATTACGTACCCAACAACCTCTCGCTCCATTCCCCGAGCTAGTGAACGAAAAAAGCTCTCCTCCCCCGCCTGCACAACCATCCCTGCTCGCACCTACCTCCAGCGTCTTATCAAGGCCTGAGTAACAGGTGAGATCTACAGCCCAAAACCAGCAGCGTGGCCAGAAACCCCCTCGTCGACCCTTGCTTCCGAGTCAAAACAAGTATCTACAGCAGGTATTGGAGATATATCCACCGCAGATTCCACAGCACTACCAGCTATGTTGACGCCTTCTTGCATGGCAGCATCCGCAATAGTAACCTCCGTGCATACCGTCGAATATGAAAAGATGGGATCACGTTGCATGTCATTAAATATATCCTTGCATGGCAATGTCCCTTCAATTGGAAAGACTTCCCCCACGTTCTCAGAATGAGAAGGAATTTGAAAACCTTTCGAAATTAGAAAGTCGAAGTTAATAGGGGTAATAACTTCACCAATTAACGGCTCCTTGAATTGCGGCGTATCCACCCCCGTTGCCAGAGCGCATGGCTTCACGCTGCCGGAAGCCTCCACCGCCGCCGCTGGCGGAGGGCACCCGTGTACCTCCTTCTCCGCCATTTGTTTATCTCCCCCGCACAAGGGACCATCGCGTCCTCCGAACAACCTTGAAAGAGATGGAGAAGCATCATCCACCTCTGTAAGTCTGAGAATGAAGGAGGTCCGACCCACTACCAGCGTCGCAGCTTGCGGCAACGGGCAGAGCAAACCCGTCAACTCCACCATAACCTCTAAACTACCGCCTGGCTGAAGGCCATCAGATAAGAGCGCAACAACCTTACCCAGCGATGCTAAGCAAGGCCGGATAAGGTCAAGGCGCCTACACCTCACCGGAACTCCGGCGATCAGAACGCGTGTCGATACCGGTTTCGCAACCGGCCCCGCACCATCACGGACACGAGCCCTCCGTCAAGGACGAATCCGCAAAGTGTCGACCCCTCCTTTCAACAGATGCATCTCCTCTTGCTCAGAAAGACCCCGAGCACAAACGACCCCCCATCAAAGCTCACAACGTCCCCTTTGAAATCCGAACCCAACACAAATAACAGATCAGCCATTGCCGCTGAAGCGTCACCGGCAAACGCATCCGAGACGAGATGCCGATCCCTTGCAGTCACCACCTGCGCCGATGGTTGAGCCTTTGGTTGCCACGTCCCCCGACGACGACAGACATCTCTTCGATGCCCCACTCCATTGCATTTGAAGCATATGATAGGCTTTGAACACATCCTTGCAAAGTGACCGATATCTCCGCACCGAAAGCATCGGCCAGGCTCCAACCTTTTCCTCCGCCGGCCACCTCTCGACACAACCGGCGACCAACCAGCATCAACGTCGGTCTCGACATCTCCACCTCCCTCCCACCCTCTTCAGCACCCGCACCACTCCTCCCACCATCTCCCGGATTAGCTTTCCCTCCTTCACCTTGTAACGCTCTCCCTCCCTCCCTCTCTCGCCGCTCCCTCCGCTCCATCATCACTCCAATATCAACCAATGACCACAGAACTTGTCGTGGCCATAACTCTTGTATGAAGTCTTTGGTCATGGATTGTAGCTACAAGAAACTAGTGACCACGTAATTACCGTGGCCACAAGTTTCCGTAGCCATATTCCGTGACCTGTGGTAGTGACGGAGAGAGGGGGGCGGGTGGGGGCTTAGCCCCCCCGGCTCCCTATTAACTCCATATATATGTGTTTTCTATATAGTATTATATATGATCTAAATACACTATTTAATAATTACAATTTATATGTTATGTTATACTAGTCGCCCTATATATCAACAAAAAAATTAATATATATGATCTAACTACAATAATTAACTGTTAGCATTACACGATGTGCATGATTGGATACTGTATATTCGTATATGTCCATCATAATATTGTTTATAAACCGTCACGGATATATAGTTGTTATTTTAGCATATATGGTATTGATAACAATTTTTCTTTTATATTTCTTTGCATATACAGATATGTATTTGTATACCTCTTTCATTTTTTAGGATCTTAAAACGGAAATGGTTACATATTTTTCTAGTGTAACATATATGGATACAAATACATATTTGTATCCGCATGTTAATTTGAAACCTTATTTTTATCTACGTCGATTTTAAAATAGTATGCAGATACATGTATACATGTCAAAATATGTATAAATAAATATGATATGAGGTTAATGTGGCTGCCCCCTTGGGGCAACCAATATAGCTGCCCCCGCGCTATTTTTGGCGTTTTTTTTATTTTTTTCAAAAACTATCGCCATGTAAGTTCATCTCTATATCCCTCCTATATGTCATTCGAATTTCGTCGAAAACAGAGACTCCTACGGCCTCCATCCAGACAGTCATTTTTTAACGGTAACATGATTTTTTAAATTGACACCATCTCGATGGAGGTCGTAGAAGTCTATGTTTTTGACGAAATTTGAATACGTATACGAAGGATATAGGGATGAATATACATGGTTCTATTTTTCAAAAAAAACACGTCGAAATAGGGGGTGGGGCAGCCAAATAAGGGATTGGTACACATATCTATATAGTGTTACTTGTTTGAACATATTAAATCTAATGGTATTACTTAATATCACATTAATAAATGTGTATTTCAGTGATATGAAGAGTTTTGTAGGGATCTTTTGGTCAATATGATATTTATAGATAGGGTTTAATGTGGATGCCCCTAAGGGGGAGCTAACTTCACTCCTCCCATGCCATTTCGCCCATTTTTTATTTTTTTTGAATATTTCTTCTGTGAATATTCATCACTATATTATGCTACTAAATTTTCGTGTGAAATGGAGACTCCTACGGCCTCCATCCAGACAGTCATTTCTTAACGGTAACATAATTGCTAAAAACGACTACGTCTAGATGGAGGCCGTATGAGTCTCTGTTTTCGCACGAAATTTTAATAGCATAATATAGGTATATATTGATGAAAATCCACGGAAGAAATTTTCAAAAAAAATTAAAAAAGGAAAATGGGGGGGGGAGCCAAGTTAGCTCCCCCTCAAGGGGGCAGCCCCATTTTACCCTTATAGATATTATTTATGTTCGATTATAACTTTATATGGGTATTTTTTTGTAAAAAAAATCTTCCCAATATTAATTTCAATCAATTATGGAATTATTGGAAGCTCACCTTATAAATTGAATTCGTTTCCACAAATCCAACTCATAAATTGAAACTTCCGTTAATATTTTCGCTCAAATCTGATGACATTTCCTCATTTATCTTAGTGATTAAAAGTTCAATCAATATTTAAGCAACTTAAATCCCATTTAAAAGAGAATCAAACTTTTTATCATTGGTATAAAATAGCAAATGAACTTGGATTTGAGCGAAATTAGGAGGATATGCATAACATTATTCGAAGATTCTATCTGTAAGGTTGGATTTTAAGAAACAAATTTGAAAAAAAAATTACAACACCTCTTTTGTAACTCACATTACAACAGAGGAACCCCTCCACAAATATTAACAATTAAAATGACAAGATAAATTAGATAAATAAAATCTAAATAATTTGCCTCCTCCCCTCCCCCTCCTCCCGAAATAATTTAGCCCCCCAAGAAAAATTTTCTGGCTTCGTCCCTGACCTGTGGTCATTTTCATGTAGTGTGTGTTCTTACATATATTGTGGCAATTTGTTCCTAAAAAGAAGAGAGAGCAGGAAAAATATCAACGTATAACATAATAAGTTTGCATTCAAAGCTTTATTCTTCAGGTAGTTGACTAGAAGGTACATAGATCCCACAAACTATTACATGTGATGGTTAAACCATATACTGATCAATACATAGAAGGTACTAAAAAGATAAGAAAGGAAGACTGTAATCATATATTATGGGGGAGATTCTTTAGCTTCTTACTGTGTATCACCGCCTCCTCCTCCGCTACCGTTACCGTTGCCATAGGCACCGGTGGAACCACTAGGAGCATATGCATAACCAGTTCCTGATCCATATCCAGATCCACCACCGTTCACAGCGCCGTCCCCGCTAGCACCAGCACCTCCTCCTCCGCTGCCGGAGCCCGAGCCACCTGCGTACGAATATCCGGATTTGGGAGAAGAAGCGTAGCCATATCCATTACCGGCACCGCTTCCGCTACCATATACGTACGGTGATCCGCTCCCGACAGAGCCAGATCCACTTCCATAGCCACTGCCATCTCCATAAGCGGAGGTTTCATTCCCAACTGCATAGCCAGCACCATTACCTGAACCGCTACCATAACCAGAGGCAACGCCCTTTGTTCCATTAGCATAAGTCTGACCTTGTCCACCACCGCCGCCGCTTCCCGAGGCATAGCTAGATTTGCCTCCGGACGCGGAAGCACCTCCAGAACCATAACCGGAGCCATATCCAGAACCGCTTGCAGGAGATGGAGCGATGAGGATGCGAGCAGCTGAGGAGAAGCTCAAGGAGAGCAGGAGGAGAAGGGCAACGCCCATAGTCCAACGAGTAGCCATTGCAATGTGTATTTAGTGATGAAGATACTAAGTATATATTTAGTAGTGGGATGATTTGCCTGAGCTGAGAGTGGGAGGTATTTATAGGACATTAATGGTGGCATGCGTATACGTGTGAGCTGAGAAAATAATGGTGGAATTCAAAAAAGTGGCCGAGGTTTCGTACGAAGGAATTAAGGACGTCGAAATGAAGCCATTGAAATTAATCAATCTGCAAATATGTTAATGGGTGCATGTGCAGTTCGGATCCCAAGACACTATATCAGCTTTCTTCTGCAAGAGGTATTGACTAAGAAGAGATCGCCTTCAACTGCACTTAAATTTCACAGAAATAGAAGCAGAATTCTATTTGCGAACTGAAGGTGAGGAAGAGACGAAGAAGAAGATAAAAGCTCCCTTTTGATAAACATTGGCCGAGCTCGGTAGTTTCATAATACCCTAGAGGATCTATGCTGTAATGGGAATTGCAGAAGAAGTGTTGTAATTGTCGCTCTTTCTCTCTCTTTAGATTCAATTTCCAAAATCCAACTTTGTTGTTTATATCTTCAGGTAATGTTTAAATATCTTCTAAATTTCGTTCAAATCCGAGAGCATTTGCTTTTTAATCTTAATGATCAAAGTTTGATTTTTTTTAAATGTGATTTAAGTTGTAACTCCCCAACCTCTAAATATAGTCTCACTTCTAAAACTCATGAAGTAATATGAGTGCGTATTATAAGCGGTTGAGATTACTACTTGATAACTTTGACTTAAACATTTTTTGTAGTTGTCAATAGGTTTATTTGGGTCCAAATCCAACAAAGTTGTCAGGATCGATTTTCCTCGATAACGGATTAGGGACCTAATTCAGGGACGTTACAAATGCTATCAAAGTTAATATCCTTCTAATAGTAGAAAAGACTACCCGAGAGACCTCGGTTCTAGAAAAAGATAGAAGGAAAAGGCTACCCAAAGCGTCGAGCCACCATTGTCAGTGGAATCAAGTGATGGACCATGTAACACCTCAACACTTGAGCATTGAACGAAAAATATTAGTTGAAGATATAATCCATCGTTCTATCAAAAAATGACAATTACAGCATGTAATTCCCATTAAAGTCAAGTATCCTCCCCGTCAAAGATACACTACCTAAGTCCCTCCGTACATCACCCTCAACCCCCCACCTCCAAGACTTCTACAAAGAAGAACCTATGGGTTCTCTTTATTACATATAAATCCTATTAGGGGGCTTCCAAATTTTATTTTATTTCAAACTATCGCATCTCCGTAGCTGGTACTTCGAACATTCTGCCAACCTTTACTCTAAATTGATGAAACTAAGTTTGTTGAATAACTTAATTAATCCATTTGAACTAGTGTGGGTAATTTTGTAAGTTGGAATTAATTAGATATCATTTATTGAATGAAACTTTCATTCTGAGCTTTTAAGTTCGTATTAATTCGAGGACATCGTAAAAACTATGAAAATTGAATACGTTGTGTAAATTTTGATAAGAAAACTTTCATCATAAGTTTCAAATAATCAACTGCATGTTATGGCCTGTAGGATTTAACTAGTGTAGTGCTTATTCGAATTTTGCAATCACTACAAGGAAACTGAATATTCATGTGGTGGGTTATCCTAAATTAGGACTCCACCCCTTTTTCATTAAAAAACTACAAGGAAACTTAGTTGTATCCCCTGAATGTGGCTACGGAAACTTGCAGCCACAATAATTGCGTTGCCACTAGTTTCTCGTAGTCACAATTCCGTGGCCAAAATCTTCAACTATGTAAAGATGACATTCATGCAAGAATTGTGGTCACGACAACTTCTATGGTTACTTGCAGTGGCCGCGATATATTTGTGATTAGGAAACTATCGCGACGAGACTTGTAGCTACGACTATAGGTCACGACGTGTTGGGACCATAACTCAATTCTGTGGCACAAGCTCCACATCCGTGGGTATAGTTCTGTAGCTACAACTTATTTTCCTTATAGTGAATATACATGTTTTACATACCTTTTTCACAATTAAAAATACCCTTCTATGTTATTCATTTATGTTAGGGATTTTTACACCCATAACCCTGAGTAATCTTCAACTCCGGATAGGCGGCGGACTTGGGCGGGGGAGGGGGGACCTTGAGCACGTCCAGCAATGTGTAATCCTCCAAACCGGCGCCGACGACCTCCAGAACCTGCAGCCTGTGGAAGATGCCTCAGGAGGCACACACCCCACAGCTTCAGGCACTCCAAGTATCCGGCGTTGGCGATGCAATCGAGCTTGTTGGAGGGCTTCTTCTCTGTGATGTTGTCCATTCTGAGCTCGAGCCTCCGGAGGGAGTGGCGCTTGAGGGAGAGCCCTCCTCTGTGATGCTCTGACGGGGGCGGGGGGCTTTTACGGGGGCTATCGAGTGGGGGTGTTGTTGACAGCAGAGGTGCGGAGGTCGGGCTTTGACGGGGGAGCTTTGATGGGGGCAATCGAGTGGGGGTGTTGAGAGGGGCGGTCAGGTGGGGGTTGGGTTCTGGAGAGGTGGATGGGGGTCCGGAGGTCTGCGGAGGGCGGGGTGGCGTCGCTTGCAGGGGGGAGGGTGCATGCAGGCGTCGTCGCTTGCAGAGGTGCGATGCGATCCGCGGGGGGATGGGTGGCGTCGGGGGACATGTGTCGCCGCTTGCAGAGGTGCGATGCGATCCACGAGGGGGGGGTATGACGGGTGGGGTGGCGTCGCTTAAGGGGGGGTCGCAGCGGGAGGGGGAGGGGGGCAGCTCGGCGGTTGCTTGTAGAGGGATGCGATCCGGGGGGCAGAGGGGTGTGATCCAGGGGGGCTTGACGGGGACGGTGGGGGCTTGAAAAATATCACAATATATATTCATCTATATATCCCTCATATATATCATTCGAATTTCGTCAGAAACTGAGACTCATATACCCTATATGTATATTTATCTCCGGTGTTTGTTTTTTTTAATCTCATTATTCTCTTTGTAATGTCATCTTTATCCATTCGCACATCGTAATGTTTGTTTCTTTGAACAACTCATTCTTTTTTAGAGGGCCTACCGAACTTGAGCCGCTACTTTGAGAAACAACAAACTCAAGAGAATTGGAGGCAAGCGATTTAGAGGATCTAACTCGCTGTAAAGGATATGAGAATTTTCATTTTATTTTTGAGTCAATGAGACATAGTGTATATAAGTCTAGGGGTTCCATTTCATCATTTTGATATCATTGTTCGTTATACATTTTAGTAGACTCCATTTGGAGCCTCGCATTTGTAGCATGAGAATTGAACTTTTTTGGGATGTTTCTACCCTAATGTAGCATCAGAGTTGGACTTTTTTTGGGCATGTTTCAACCTAGCGAGGAGCTCGGGATCTTGCTTCTGGAGCCATCTTAGGATCTGATTATCCTCATAAAGCTAAGGACACACTAATTTATAGATGAGCTCGCTAGATATATTCTACTTTGTCAAAATTAATTCAATTATCCGCTAATATAGGTTCATGATCTTGGAGCAAGTTTTCTAACCATTTTATTTAGTGTAAATTTAATAATTAAGCTTAGCCTCTCCGTAGAGATTTTGAGGAAGCATTGTAAATACCTCTAACCATTGCATTCACCATTATTTCTCGCAAGCATCAGTTTTTATTGATTCTCATGTTGTTTTCTCCGGCTTAAGACGAACCGATAATTAACAAAAATAGTAAACGATCTATTGAATCGAACCAAATTAACTGACAACTAAATCTAGAACAAAAGCACTACTAAACATTTTGATCTCTGCCCGCATAAGAATACCCAAGTTTGTAAGAAATGACAAAGTCGGGTGGAGTGTAGTTAGATGTTGTTCCAGTTGTACGCAGCATCTACAACCTTCTCGTAGTCGTCACTAATGACGTGCTCCCTACGCCATGCCTCTTCCACTGACTAATGGGGGTGCTTCTTGTTAGGGATGGGCATGGGTCGAGCTGGGCCGGGCACTGAAGGGCCCAGGCCCAAGCCCATCTTGATAGTTCGGGCCTTGGGCCGGGCCTAGGCCTGCAGTTTTTGTAATCCTTCGGCCCAAGCCCAGGCCCAGCCCAACTTCTTCGAGTCAGGCTTGGGCCGGGCCGGCCCATCTGCAGTCCAGTGAGTGCAATAAGTACAAAGCCTAGCTACTTCACCACCAATATTTACCTTCATCCTTTATCTAGACACCTATTTCTTATGAATCGTGATTTGGTAAATTTTGAGAAGAATGATATCACACGCTTCGAAGAAAAACTCATGCTGTAACTCGGTCCTGCTAAGTGCAATATGTGGAAAGCCTAGCTACTTTGGCACTAATATCTGGCCTTTTCCCTTTTGCGAGAAATCTACATTTTGTGATTTGATTACTTTTGAGAATAATGAAATCATACTCTTCAAAGAAAAACACATGCTTGTAACCCAGTCTGTTTATAGTTACTGTACCAACTTTTGAACACTGTTATGTTCAATGGGCTTCATCGTATGGTATGACATTTGTTACAAAAAACATATTGTGGTGCTCGACATCTCCATATTTTTCCTTCACAGTCAAATATTTTATTGTTCACCCATGTATCTTGCCCATTACCTGCCTGTATAGCCACCACCTCCCACAGCACTGCTATCTCTGGTTGTATTCATAAAAGTCCCTGCTTTATTATATTGTTATTAGGTTCGAAAATAAATTAACTAAACTTGATGGTTTATATTATTTTAGCTTAATGAACCCCACCTGAACAAGGTACATTGCCCTGAGTTCTGTCACTTTACACACTTTGACAGGAGAAAAATCTTTATATGTACATACATTTAATATCACAATGGTACAAGATAGGAAGCAACACTTGCTACTAGGATGATAAATGCAAGTTATGCCTGGTTTATTTCTAGATTGCAATTGTTTTATGCATTAGGATCATTGGATCAATAGCCTTTTTTGAAAGCAGGTGCTGGAGGGACGCGGGTCTCGGGCTGATTGCGGGCCTGATTTCGAGCCGGGCCTTCGGACCAGGCTGGGCTAAGCCGAGAAAAGCTCGGGCCCGACCCAAATATAAATTGGGCCTATATTTTCGGCCCAAGCCTGGCCCATTATTCATTCGGGCTTGGACCGGGTCGGGTTTCTTGGGTCGGGCTTCGGGTCGGGCCGGCCCAGCCCAATGCCCATGCCTACTTCTTGTCACACCACCACATAGGGATGAGCATTGGGCTGGGCCGGCCCAGTCCAGCCCGAAGTCCAGCCCAAAAAGGCCGGCCCGGCCCAAGCCCAAACGAACATTGGGCCGGGCTTGGGCCTAATTTTTAGGCCCGGAATTTTTTTGGGCTGGGCTCGGGCTTGGCTTGACCCAGCCCGACCCGGCCCACGGGCCCGACCCGAAGAGGGCTCGAACCCTTCCCATGTCCTATACGTATGGAAACTCTCACCTGTCATGCACACTCTGTTATGTATCCTATCTTCATACAATGTTTATAAATCAAGAAAGTCATGTGTGGGACATATGAGTTGATGATCATTGTATTTTATTTCAGAATTAATTTTTCTTAATTAGTCTATATCTTAGATTCTGATGGTTATTCTTGAGTTTTTAGTGTTTATTTTTTCTATTATAATATTTTCTATTATTGAACCTTTATCCAATACGAGCGTTATGCCCATTTTTTTAACATGTAGTGTCCAGTGCACCTGTGTTGTTAATTGTGTAAACTTGGTTCACTCTTTCAATTTCTGTAATGAGAGACATTTATGGTATATAACATTGAGTGGACTTGTATAAAATGAGAAATCATCTCCGGTAGAATTGAGTTTTAGTTGTTTCACAAGTATTATGGCATATGTTTTAAACAATTTTAGCACGTCCAACGTGAATTGAGATTGAATTTAAACACGGACTCAAAGTTAATAATATATAATGGGTTAAGATGGGCCAGCCCGGCCCAAGCCCGGTCCATAGGAATTGGGCTGGACTTGGGCTTGGGCCGAACCAAAAAAAATTTTGCGGGCCTAGGCCCGGTCCAAGGCCCGAAATTTTTAAGTGGGCTTGACCTGGACCCTTCAGGGCCCGACCCAGCCCGGCCCATGCTCATCCCTACCACCACATCACCAACAAGTTTAAAGAAGAAAATTGTGATGAATTTAGGGGTACATTTGTTATTAAATCTATATTAACCATGCCTTCGCTTGAAAAACATCATGATTTGCTTTATTTAGTAGACAACCAAACTAATGTAGGGGCATGACTATTAACGGTGGAAGAACATAAAGACACAAGTGGGATTGCAAAAATGGCAAGAGCATAAACGTATTTGTAAAAATTGGAAGGAATGCAAGTTTAACGATCACATACATAATGCACAAACGCACATATAGCGTACGTACTATGTATATATGTCATGAAAGGTACATGAAGGTGCTCTCTTTTTTCCTTAGGGTAATTTAAGTATTAATGTGATTTCATCTCAGATAACGAGATTAACATGGCGTTGACTATATCCAAGGAAACAATCTCACTCTTCACCAACTGGAAATCCGCATATCTATATCTCTTTGGGATTCGGATTTCACATGTATCGATCACTACCACAGAATAGAGATTGATTTCTAGGTCCTTGGTGGCGTCCTTCTGGTTGTCCTTAATTCCTTCTTACGGATCCTCGGCAACTTTTTGGAAACAACACTATTAGTTAATTGCATGGCATTCAAAGGAGATAGACGATCCTCGCGCCTATAAATACAGCAATTCGGAGCTCTCACAAAGCACCCAAGTCCTTGAATAGCATCAGCAACATACATGGCAATGGCTACTCGTTGGACTACGGGCGTTGCCCTTGTCCTCCTGCTCTCATTGAGCATCTCCTCAGCTGCCCGCATCCTCATCGCTCCGTCTCCTGCAAGCGGTTCTGGATATGGCTCTGGATCTGGTTCTGGAAGCGCTTCTGCATCTGGAGGTAACTCGAGCTATGCCTCAGGAAGTGGCGGTGGCGGTGGACAAGCTCAGGCTTACGCTAATGGAACGAAGGGTGTTGCTTCTGGATATGGTAGTGGGTCGGGTAATGGTGTAGGATATGCAGTGGGGAATGAAACCTCGGCTATTGGAGATGGTAGTGGCTATGGGAGTGGATCCGGCTCGGTCGGGAGTGGATCACCGTACGGGTATGGTAGTGGAAGCGCTGGCGGTAACGGATATGGCTATGCTTCTTCTCCCAAAGCCGGATATTCGTACGCTGGTGGCTCGGGCTCCGGTAACGGAGGAGGTGGTGCCAGTGCTCGAGGGGATGGCACCATAAACGGGGGTGGATCCGGATATGGATCCGGAACTGGTTATGCATATGCTCCTAGTGGTTCCACCGGTGCGTATGGCAACGGTAACGGTAGCGGAGGAGGCGGCGGGGATACGCAGTAAGAATAACCTTGATTGGAAGCTTCTCCTCCGGTTATCTACGTAACATCCGTTGCTTTGAAGAATAAATTGTGAACCATCAAGTATTATGTAACTGATGTTTTATCTCTGCCATCTTGAATAAAGTTGTCTTCAAGTAATAGTATTTTCATATATATATATATATATATATATATATATATATATATATATATATATATGGTAAAATGGGGCTGCCTCCATGGAGTAGCCAACTTGGCTACTCCCATCCCTATTTTCCCCTCATTTTCTTATTTTTTTGGAAAACAAAAATTTGTATATTCATCATTATATCCCTCTCACATTCTATTAAAATTTCGTCAGAAACAGGGACTCCTAAGCCCTCCATCCATACATCATTTTTTTAACGGTCACTGGATTTTTTAAATCGAACATGTTTGGATGGAGGCCGTAGGAGTCTCTGTTTCTGACGAAATTTTAATAGAATGTGAGAGGAATATAATGATGAATATACAAATTTTTATTTTCCAAAAAAATAAAAAAATGGGGGAAAAATAGGGGTGGGAGTAGCCAAGTTGGCTATTCCCTGGGGGCAGCCCCATTTACCTCATATATATATATATATATATATATATATATATATATATAAACTGATAAAATTTGCAGTGTTAAATATTAAGTTGAGGTTATAAATTCAGGAAGTTGCAAGCATTACTACGAAGTGACTATAAACTTTTCAGGGCATTTTGGACATGTATCCATCGCAGTGGTGCTGGTCTAAATCTTGCCCTCGTATATATTATGGGGAGTCATGGTCCCCTATGATTATTATACGTCACTTGTACAATGTATTAAATTTTTAATACGACCCCTCCTTAATTGTGTTATAATTAATATTAGTTGTCTTGATTGGTTCATGGAGAATTAATTCAGTAATCTTTTTGGTTAAGGTATATGCTTGTAAATACTTTCATTGCCACTTATGAGTTGTAGTCTTTCTAGAAGAGGGAGTTGATGTAGGTTTTATTTTGAGGGTAGATTAGAAGTTGAACTTAGTTGACCGTACCGTCTACTGAAGTGCTTTGCACCCTGCGTTTTCATCTTCCCCTCGTATTTTATGAACATATTGCCTTCTATTGTCTTTTTTTTCCTGCATGATGTTCATGAATTTTGAGTATGTTCAATGGCTATACGCCTGATCTTTAGAGCTTCCTGTGTCAAATAAAAAGTTGCCAATGATCCTTATTACATTCCCATGAGTGGAAGCTGTTGATATGCCACGGATTCTATCTGACCTAGTTTGAAGAATCGTCATATGCATTCCCTCCTACCGTATCATACACCAACAAGATGGGGATCTTGTGAAATTTTTATTAACGATTGTATTTGTATTCGGGTGTATGGATTCGTTTGTATCAGAGATTTATCTGTACGGGAGCAATATATAAATTCCTCTAGGATTAGGGCTCTTTGTATCCTTTGTATTTCCTTCTTCTCCACGCAGTGAAAACAGATCGTCACCGCCAAAAGATGTAGCCCAGTTACGAGTGAACTTTGTAAATTAGTGTGGCTTTATGTTTGCATGATTGATTGTGTCTATGCGTGTTGTTGTGATTCGCAACAAGTTGGCATCAGAGCACTGGGTTCTGTTAGGATATCAAGCAAGATGATGTCATACAATCTGAAGATTGAGAAGTTCAAAGGGGGGAAAAGCTTCAGTTTATGGCACAACAAGATGCATGCCATACTGAAGCAATAGGGCATCTGGCCATCGTTCGAGCAGGAGCCAGCGAAGGCTTTTGAATTCTCTAAGTTGATGGTGCAGGAAGAGAAGATGTACTTGATGATTATGTTGTGTTTGATGAATGAGATTATCACAGATATTGTCAATTAAGATTCCACGATAGGTTTGTGGTTGAGACTCGAAAGTTTGTACATGACGAAGTCTATGACCACAAGTTGTTGAAACAACATTTGTTCCCTCTCTTCATGCATGAATGTACTTCTAGATCGATTAAATACATTAATGATGGATTTAAGAAATATAGATGTTGGACTCAAAAAAAGAAACATAGATGTTGAGATTGAAGATGATGATGATGTTGTTTTGATTTCGTTGGTTTCTCTGCTATCATATGAAAAATTTGTTTAATCATTTATTGTGGGAAGAGAATCGCTAACCCTAGAGGAAGTTCATGCGAGTCTGCATACGCGTGAACTTTATCATACAACTACTCGGAAGTAGGACTCTAACGCTACAGGTTTGGTTATATAACTCATGAAAAGAGTTTGTCGATTTTGGCTACGCGAAGAAGGGAAAACAGATGTCTAAGTCGGAGAATCACAATCTTAAGGGCATATGCAATTACCACATGGAACTTGGACACTGGAAGGCTGTCCGAAGAAGAAAGGCAATGCTACGGTTGTTATCGTGGCTCAGGGACACATATTTCGAAGATGATCTGGTTTCTCACCATCACAGATCAGAAGATGACGGATAACACATGGATTCTAGATTCAGGCTATTCTTACGATGTGACTCCCAATGCATATTAGTTCTGCACCTATGAGAAGATAGATGGTGGAAACATCATCATGGCGAATGATGCATCATGCAAGATTTTAGGGATCGACCATGTGAAGATCAAGATGCATGACAGAGTTGTGAAGACGGTGACAGAAGTAAGCCATGTTTCTTGATCTGAGAAAGAATCTGATATCCCTTGGATTCTTGGACTCTAAATGATATAAGTACATCACCGAAGATGGAGATATACAGGTTGCCAAAGTCGGAGTGGTTGTCATAAAGGACAACAATCAGAAGACTCTATACAGTATGCATGGGTCTATAGTTACAGGTTCAATTGCACTGACATCACAATCCGTGAGATCAGAGTCAGAATTGTGGCATATGCGATTGGGACACGTGAATCAGATGGGGATGAATATCCTTAATCAAAAGGGTCTCATCGGGGATCTCAAGGGATCCAAGCCGGAGTTCTTTGAGCATTGCATGTTCGTAAAATAACACAAGAAGCAAATCAACAATGCTATTCATAGGACGAATGAGACGCTCGACTACGCCCATGCATATTGTTGGGGCCATTCACATGTCCCATCTTTGAGAGGTGTCAGGTATTTTTTTTCTATTATTGATGGTTTACTCCATGATGATTTGAGTGTATATGATGAAGTATACGAGATAGGCATTTTAGATCTTTAAGTAGTGGAAGGTCTTGGTGGAGAATCAAACTTCTAAGAAGGTGAAGCGTCTTCGTACAAATAGTGAGTTGGTGTTCTATTCATCAGAATTCAATAAGTTCTACAAGAAGGAAGGCGTTGTGAGACACCACACCGTCAGAGATACACCACTACAGAACAAAGTTGTTGAACGAATGAATATGTGATGAATCTCCATTCCATCACCTTTATTCTTTCATTTTGGCCTTTAAACCATAGTTAAATGTATGTATATATCATTATTTTACGTAAATTAATATATATATTATTTATTGTGCAAATCTTATATAAAATACTATATTTAAAGCTAAAAATAAAGAATAAATAAAAGAAAAGAAAAGAAAAAGAAATAAAATGTCGAAGGTATCGGATGATCCTAAACGCCGAGACCTAGGTATCATGATCTCTGGGTCGACAAGGAATAAAGTAGGGGAAGATAAGGGTCAAAAATAATAAAACGCTGATTTGTAAAATCCCCAATAAATCTATTTTGGGACCTATTTTATTCTTTATTATTTATACATCAAATCAATAAACTTTGTATATGAAAGTTGTATATACAAATATATAGCAAAATACAAAATTTATTTCACACAAAAATATTGCACATTGTGCTTTCCACACTCAGAATAAAATCCAAAAGTCAAACTTTCCAGACCTGTATCTTCTCCATATGAACCCAAATGCACCAAAATCACCTTTGATTGTATATAACATTTAATAAGCTATTTAGTGAAGTTGGTTTCATTTAATTTAGAGTTAATATGCAAAACTTAGGTTTTGACTCATTGATGAATCTTCATTTTATCATCGTTATTTTATCATTTTGGTCTTAAAAATCCTAATAAATGCATGTAAATACCCTTAATTTAGGAATTTTAGAATTCATGCATCATTGTGTAAATAGTGTATAAAATACGATTCTTAACGCTAAAATTATAGAATAAAGAAAAGGAATAAAATATTGAAAATATTTTATGATCCTAAACCCTGAGACCTAGGCATCTCGATGACTAGGTCAATAAGGAATAAAGTAAGTGGAGATAAGGGTCAAAATACAATTAAACTCCCTTTTTATTTGATTCATTTTTATTCATTTTTGGGACCAAAATTTAGTTTCACTTTTTATGCATCAAATAAAAAAACGTTGTACATAAAATGTAGATAATAAAATATAGAAAAATACAAAATTGATTTCATATAAAAATAATATACATATAAAAAAGTTATGGTCTGAATAAAATTCCAAAACCCCAACTTTCCAGACCATATATCTCAAATAAAAACTCAAAATATATCTAAATCACATTTAATTGTATATAACTTTTAATAAGCTATTTAATGAAGGTGGTTTCATACTTTTTGGAGTTAGGGTGTGAAAGTTAGGTTTTGGACCCCTATTATATAGTTATATCGATTAAAAAATTTAGTTTATTTATTATTCACTATTTTTATAATTTTATAATTTTATAATTTTATAATTTTGCAAATATTATTTATAATATGTACATATTAAAACTGGAATAAAAATATCAAGAAAACATTAAAATAAAATACTTGTATAAAATAGATTGGTAAAGTACATATAAGTATACCTATATAAATAATACATCTATTATTTAATTATATATATCACACCAGAAAAATAAAATAAAAATATATTTATTTAATTCTATAAAATAATTTATAAATATATTAAATAATAAATTAAATTATTAAAATCAAATATATAAAATAAAAATAAAATATAAAAATATATAGATGAATATACCTATATATAGTCCTCAAAAAGGAACTTGTAATTCTAAACTTCAAAAAAATAAATAAAAATCATAATAAAATAATAAATATTTTTTATTTTACAACCTAAAATTAAAAAAATCGTTTATTATTTTTCATTGATTTTCTAAATATTTTTTCGGAATTTTTTCTGGTCGGTCCACGTGAACCAATCAGATTTTCCCGTTCGTTGAGCTCGGTCAACTCTCCGACTGAGGTCTGCCATCGTCTGACACATCGTTTTTTTCCCATCTACGTGATTTTTTCAAGGACAATTCTTTCACCAAATCGTTGACCTTTCTTCTTGACTTTTTCTCCTCGAGTATCGATGATTCATGCCCAAGGTTTGTTTCGGGGAATGGAGCATCAATACACCCAATCTTCTTCGATCTTTGGAGGCTTTCACCAACTCCATCCACTGTACATAAAACACATCTCAATCTTCTTCAAATTTTCGAGTCCATTTTGGTCTCTCTCTTCCTCCTTGCGCTCAAATGAACACCAATGGTGACAACATCCACGCCTTGCACCTAGGGTGGTCGAAGGAGTCGGGCAAGAGCGATCTCTGCATCTTTGACGGAGCGCCTCGTCGAGGTTTCATCTCGCGGCTTTTGACTACACGAGGTTCATTTTGTCCCTTTTCTTCTCGCATTTCCCACTTAGATATTTTCCTAGATCTTTTCTTGCCTTTTACTTTTGCATTTCTTATTCGATCCACCCCTCGACGGAGCTTGCTCCGGTGACCTCCATTTCGTCGTTCTCTGCTTCCATCACCACGCTACAGGGTCTAGGCAACTTGCCCTCGACCCTTTCACTCTTTTTTGCAGGTCCTAAGGAATCAGGCGTTGCTGGGCTCATTTTGAAGGATGGCGGAGGTACTTGGAGCATCGTCGCTCCGTCGCCCTCTTGCTCGCCCTCTAGTCGTCGCCGAGGATTTTCGATGCCTCCAGCACGTTGGGGGGAGCACAAGATCGATTTCGGTCATCTTAAGCGCATGTCGGAGGAGGAAGATATTGACGGGGAAAGCTTGCCTCGCCGACGGTTCTTCCTCGTTCATCCATCGCCTCTCTCCGCCGTAGGATCAAGAACGGCCACCCAGATCGCACCAGCACCGTTGGATCAGCCTGCATAACAGTCGTACGATCACAGGTCATGATCTATTCTGGCCACTCATCTGCGAACGGCTATCGGCGCGCCTCGCACCACCACGTGGATAAGTGGGAGGATCCCCACTGTTCGATCGAGCTCTTGCGTGGGTATTTTGCAATCTCACCCACACTATTTTTATATTTAAATAATAGTACTAAATATTTCATTTGCCTTTTAAATATTTCTGTAATATCTGCAAAAGAGCCCCCCGTACTTGTGTTGTTTGCTTTTTGGTCCGTGCCACGTCACCTCTCGTGACACTTCACGTGAGGTGGCGATTTTTGTGCCAGAACCCTTGGGGTTTTGCTTATTTCACTTTGGTCCAGGAACTATTTCATTCAGTGTAATATTTTTGTAAAATTTGCTAGCAGGCACCTCAGTTTCTGAGTTATTGCATTTGGTCCCCGCCAGTGACTCACGTGTGCTTATGCGTGAGTATGGTGATTTTGTAGCGGTGCCTTTGGGGCTTTGCATATTTGTATTTGATCATGTAACTTTTTAATTACGTTATAATATTTTTGGTGAAATTGCACTTTGGCCCCTGTATTTTGTGCTATTTACATTTATTCCCTTGCTAGTAGTGTAGTTTCTCTTTATTGATTCTATTTATTTCATACATCTATATTGCTCTAAAAAATCAAAAAATAGACTTAAGTTACTGGTGCATTGGTCTTTCACGCAATTAGTTTTAGAAACTATTTATTAATTATTAAAAATAAAAAACATTCCCTTTTCTCCCTGTTTGCACTATAAAATCCATAAAAAATATAAAACCTTTTTCAAAATTTTAAAAAAAAATATTTCACATTTATTTACTTATTGTATAACTTCAGACCAAAAATCACTAAAAATATAAAAGAAAACTATAATTTTAAACTGTTTTTGTGATTTTTGAAGATTTTTCTAAATATTTTTGGTATTTTTAAAGGTGGAAATACAAGAAAACAGTGAACTATGCTCCTGACCGAAATTAAAATGAGGATGAAAAATACTAAACAGTATCCAAAATTCCTCAAATTAAAATCCTAAAGACACTTTAAAAATATATAAAATTCTTAAAGAAATAAAAAAACTATAGTTTCTAATTTTGAATTTTATTTTTTATTATTATATTTATTCTAAAATTAATTTGGGGAGTTTTTCCTACTGTTTACTATTTTTCCCCTCCATTTTAATTTCAGATATTATTTTTTTCCTGTTTTAAGGTATTTGTAACTTTAAAAATATATAAAAATTAGCAAAATTTCCTAAAAAATTACAAAACTGTAAAAAATTATCTAAAACTCAAAAATATTCTAGTTTCTTTATTTTGCTTATATTTGTTAATTTTTATATATACCCTAGCCCATATTGTATATATATCTTATATATAGCATTTTATCTATTTTTTAAGAAAAAGAAAATATAAAAATGAATAATATAAAAAAGAAAATACAAATTCCGAAAATAAAAAATCAAAATAAATCAAAAATAAAATAAAAAATTAAAGACCCACAAAAAGGTACCTATAGACACATACTTCACATTCACATTTTTGTGCAATTTATACAAGATCCTAAGTATAGATTGGAGAGCAGGAATTCCGTCTGATGGGGGTTTTTGAAAAGAAATTGCGGACTTAAAGTGATATAGACTGGACAATTTCTTTACCCCTACCACTGCCGAGAAGTATGATCATGTACAAAAACTGCCGAGAAGTATGATCATGGACAAAAATATCCATTGAGCCCACTTTCAGCCGCTTAGAAACCCCCTTCTTACTGCTTAACATCGCCATTCTACCAATCACATTTCCGATAACTTTCCAGCTAGAAGTTGGAAATAACGATTTCGATGAGTGCTTGCTCATTACTGTCAAATCACAATGTACCATTAGAACTCAACAACAAAATAGAGCTAAAAATAGCAGATTGGACCGACATCAACAAGGACAGATATCCAGTCACTAGCCAATTCAACAATGGTTCTGTAGAACTTATCCCAACGTACTAAACCTAATCTTTTGATACATACCACCACATCGAAAGACGTTAATTGAGCTCCCATTCAGGATGCAGGATGCAATTTCTCGTGCATGGATCCACATCTACATCACTGATTAATGCATGCTTATACTAATGGAAACTATGATCTCGAATAATTGATAGGACATTACAATGAGATCTGATCATCTATATATTCTTTATCAATCGTGTCCAATCATTCAAAATTGGACTACAAATGTGTCAAAAGTAGACAGATATAATGTTTTCAAGGGACATCATATCATAACTACAACATTATAAAGTTGATGAAGCATAAACAACATGACATTTCATCCAAAATATGGACTTCACGCTATCTTGATGTATATGCTAATCAAATATAACTAGTGATCAAATTGTTGCAAATCAAGATTGACAAATATTAATCTAATCATTAGCTCCCTAATAATCACAACTGATACTAAAATATGAAAAGTGGTATTTCAGTAGACGACCTTACATAGCCAATTCCAAAATGACAGTCTGTTTTGTATGCTTATTCAATCAAAGAACTGTACAGCAAAAAAATAGGGATAAACACTAGGCAAGCCAAAAAACTTGATCAACTAGAGCTGGTTCATGCACATGCTAATAAATAATTAATCATTAAAATACTCATTCGATAAATTTCTATGTTAAGGAAGCAAAGCTCATTTCTCAGTTCCCACTTGCACAGTGCATGCTTGCTTTCTAAATGATATATGTAGTGAGCAAATATTATTCATAAAAATGAAATAATCCTAGCAATGTAATGGAATGCATTACCATCACTATAAGCAGAGACAGAATAATCGAATAAAATGTAGAAAATAATAATACTGACACAAGAAGAATGACCTAGTTCCTACTGTAACCATCACCGTATCTACAACTAGGCCTTTTTTATGATAAGCAATCTAACTAAGATCAAGAAAGAACAACACTCTAGGAATGGAACAACATTGTATCCAAAAAAGGCAAGTGCCTGTGTTCAGTCACTTCTGCTCCTGTTAATGCAGCTCATCCACTAAACCCACAAATGCAGATCACTAGTAGTCCCGCAATTCTCTATGCTGCAAAGTTATTCGGTGTTACCGCATAATCCGATCTGTCAAGTACACTGAACCTATCCTAATCATAATGTGTATCGAAGCCTAAACGAGTATCACAATTGCACCCTACAAAAATCCCCATGGTTATAGGAAATGCCAAAATGCGCAAACCAAAGAGAAGATTTCAAATTAAACACACAAACTTGCATTTCAATCAACAACATGAACCAAACGGTAAAACAAATAACATAGAACATAACCCACAAATCAAAGAACCAACTATTGTGGGAAATCAAATAAAAAATAAGCAGTTTCAGAAAACCAAGAGCCAGGAAAGTCACCTCTTGGATGAGTTTCTCCATCTATGTGACATCAAATATAATGATTAGTAAATAAAGTAATGCCAAATACAGTTGGTCCAGTGCCACTCCAGCACTCTCGATAAATTTCTTCCCGAGAACTACAGTAGTAGAATTCCATCGCATTTGGCACTCCGGCATCTCACTAAAGATGCTGATTATACCCCCATCTACCTCCTTAAACCTCCACCGCACTGCCGATCGAACAAGAATGCATCATATATGTCAATTCCCATGCAAAGCATAAATTGCTACTAAAAACAGAGGACAAAATTCGACCTATGTTCCATTCTATTTGTACTCGAAGGATGGGATAGGTGGGCTTGTGGTGTCGAAACTCTCCAAGATCTCCGTCTTCGCGCTACGTCCTGCACCCGCACCATCCTCCTTCTTCTTGCCACCTCCAAATAAGCCTCCGAGCCATGACGTGCCACCGGAGTCTACAGTCTCCGCGTTGCCGGCGCCCGAGGCACCGGTCATCGCGGCGGCAACGTTCGGGGGGAGTCCGGCAGGCTCTTCCATGATGGGAGGAAGGTTCTGTGGGGCGGAAAGTACGCGATTGAGCATGATGCCGGCGCCCTCGATGAGGGCGAGAAGGACGCCGCCAAAGAGGGCGGAGCGGGAGGCGGCCGGGAGGCCCTGACGCATCTGAAGAAAGCCGCCAGTGGCGGCGCCGGCGAATATAGAGTTCCAAGGGTCCTCCTTCTGGCGGACGTAGACCATGGTGCAGTCGAATGCGGAAAAGAGGCCGCCCCAGACGGCGAATGAGCCACCTACGCGGGGAGCGTTCATGCGGACGGCCTGGGCGCCTCCTCGGAGGCGCTCGCCATTAGGGGAGTGGTAGAGACCCTTGAGGAAGTGGAAGGCAGAGCCGCCCACCGCGCCCATGCCGAAGGCGCCGCCGATGTCGTCGAGGATCCGGTCGGGGCAGGGCTCGCGGGAGGTCTCCGGCGTACCCATGATCGGAACCCTAGATTGGAAGGGAGGGCGGCGGTGGGTGGCTTGGGAAAGAGGACGAAAGGCAATAGAGTCGCGGTTCGGGGAAAGTGAGGCGCTCCTTCTGCTCTGTGTGCGGTCCCCGGATTCCCGTCCTTTTTTATTGTTTAGTTTTTTCTTATTTTAAAGTAAATTATACATAATTGTCTCATTCATACGCCCAATTTCAATGTCATAACAAAGTTTTAAAAGTAATAATATGTGATACATAGTCTATTAATTTGGTAACAATATGATTTCCAGTTAACAAAACACATTAACATTGTCATCTTTTAGAGTAAAATTCGCACATGTTGTGTGTCTCGAATCTTATTCGTTGTATACGGTGAATATTTTTATACTTAATTAAGTACCGTGAGAAAGCATGCCTTTTCAAAAGGCAACTTCCATTTGAGCCAAAGCCACACTTTGAAAAGGCGGCTTTGGTGCTGCACATTGAAGTCACCTCTTCAAAAGACGGCATCCGGCTCAAATGGAACATTGGATCTTGTGTGTATGCACCTTTGGATCGTAGGCTTTGTCTCAAATGGAAGTCATCTTTTGAAAAGATGGCTTTCTCACGGTATTTAACTACATATAAAAATGTTCACCGTACACGACGGATATATTCGACGCGTACTGCTTGGACAAAATTTTTTGCCATCTTTTACATCAAAAGAGCAAAAATACCCTTCACATTGCAATGGCAAATCCTTTCTTTTTAAAATTTTCTCCTCTAGCTCCACCTAGTTGAAGGACAAGCCCCTTTTCTCTCACATCGCCCTCCTCCCCTTTGTTGTCATCTCCTCTGCCACTTCTACCCCCACCACGGCCTTTCTCATTGCCTCCGATGCTCGCCTCCTCACCGTCACCTCCCTCTTACATTACCCATCTGCTCCACCCACCCCCTCTCCCCCTTGCCTCTGTCGCAAGCTAATGTAAAAGATGACGATGTAAAATCAGCGACCACCATAATAAACATGTGAATTCAACTGTTGATGGTTGTTACTTGCTTTGTGTAGCACCATTACCATAGGATTAGGAGGAAATGGTTGCATTGACTACGGGATGACGCCATTACTATTACTGGGAATAGGTCATTAGTCATTGTGTAAAGAGAAAGTTATGAATATAAGTGGAGGTGATTGCAGCACCCTGAAACACAATACCATGCCTAGTAATCACAAAGTATGGTAGTAGTTTATAAGTAGTGATGGTTACTTATAACCAACATGGATTTAAGCATTTTGAGTCATGGTCATGGGCTCTAGTTAGGCCCAAGCTCAGCGGGTTTGTCTGGGTCAGTAATCCGTATAATAGATCGGATCTGGGGTCCGGGACGTTATAAATGGTATCCGAGTAAAATTCCTCTAATGGTGAAAAGGGTTGTCCAATAGGTGGAGTCTTCCCCTACCATAGGGTTATGAGGAAAAGGACTACCCAAGAGGTGAAGATTTCACTGTTACTATGAATGGGTCATGGGGCATTGTGCAAATGAGAATGTTGTGAACATAAATGAGGGGTGATTATTGCACCCCAAACATAATACACATCTAGAAATCACAAAATGTGATAGTAGCTTTTATAAGCAGTGGGGACCGGTACTAAACAACTGAGCTTAAGTGTTATGGGTTGTGATTAGGGGTTCTAGTTGAATCCAAGCCTAACAGGTTGTTTAGGTCAGTAATCTCCAATAATGAATCGGATATATGGTTTAGGAAGTTACAGATATGAACTTGAAAATCCTAAAAAAATTAAAACAAATCACATTGTCTTGTATAATAAATCTCAAAAGAAACGTGTGTATATATAATCATGTATCTTTTTCAAAGTTTAGCTTCGATCCGGCATGAAACAGAATTCTCTCTTATACATATATGAATCAACAATACAACTTGCGAAGACATGAGTATATAAAAGAATCCTAAACTATTACTTTGGAGACATGCATGAGGTTAGCAAGTAGATTAAAGAAAACAGATGTTCAGTTACGTAATGAGAAACTTCGAGCTCTCCATCTAATTGGAGGATGTTCATTGTGGACAGGTTACACTTGATAACGGCCAACATGTCATATCACATGGGAATATAATGGTGGTAATTCTAAGAAAAATACTTAACATATACATGGTAAATGGTATAAGGCACAACCTCATAAAAAGTCAAACATGTGACAGAGTTTTCTTTTAATGTTTTCTACAGTTCTTGTTAAATTTTATGAAAAAAGTAATGGTAAAATTATTTTCAAATGAGATAGAAATAAATATATTTAGAGTTTATAGACTTTGATAAGAATTTCTCTTTAAATCTTTACTTGTTGTCAATGAAGAAATCACACTTTTATACAAAGATTATGTCATATAAACTTAAGATTAATAAATAAATTGACCGAGCATAAAGTAGTGATGTTTGCCTAACATAGCACTCAAAAGTTATATGCTTATGAACTTATTAGTTATTTAAAACAACTTTTAAACAAAAAATTGATATCTGATGAAAAACTTCTCAAGATTTTGCATTTGGATCTTTTTGATCTAACTTAAAACAGGAGTAAACTTGGTCATTATTTTTTTGTAATCCTTGATGATCTCTCAATTATATGTTATTTTGCTTACGTGGAAGATCAAGATTGTGAAGAATTATCCAAACAATGTGAAGATATATATATATATATATATATATATATATATATATATATATATAGGGTAAAATGTGTATGCCCCCTAGGGGGAGCTAACTTAGCTCCCTCCGCCCTTTTTTCACAAAATTTTTTATTTTTTTTGAAATCTAAAACCGTGTAAATTCATTATTAAATCCCTATATTATGTCATTCAAATTTCATGCGAAACAGAGACTCGTACGACCTCCATCCAAACGGGGTCGATTTAAAAAATCCTGTTACCGTTAAAAAATGACTGTCTGGATGGAGGCCGTAGGAGTCTCTGTTTCACACGAAATTTTTATGACACAATATAGGGATATAGTGATGAATATTCACGGAAAAATTTTTCAAAAAAAATAAATTTTTTTGAAGAAAATAGGGCGGGGGGAGCTAAGTTAGCTCCCCCTAGGGGGCAGCCCCATTTTCCTCATATATATATATATATATATATGGGGCCTTTCATATGAGACTTGGTCCTTCCATTCAATTAGAAGGCCAAGCATCCTAGCCATCGGATGTAAGATCAACGAATATGGTTAAAACCGCCCTATTTTACAAAAACCGGATCAGCAAAGACTATCATTTCCTAAATTTAAGGAACTCCTAATATAGAAGTTACGCATTTAATAACTGACAAAAATGGCTAAAAACGTGTGTTTTTTAATACAAAACGATGTATGTATCCTACAAATCAACAGTATACAATACTAAAAAAACCCTGATTCAGAGAAATGAATTACATGAAATACAAAAGATGGAAATACGGTTAACAGTGTACGCTATTTTTAAGGAAAGGCTTGTGCAGTTTGTTTCTATAAATATGGGTGTTCCCATTATTACGAAAATTCAATTAAAGATATTTACCGATATTTAATAAATGAGAATTCGATACTAGAGATTTTGGAAAAAGATTCAAACACAGCGTATCTAAAATACAAATAATCATGATTATTATACAAAACAAGCATATTAAATACAAAAGACGAATGTATGTCTTATAAAACAAATATTGTTAAATACAAAAAATTTGCCACGAATTATGGAAAAGAGTTTTTGAAAGTAATGATAACAAACAACAATTACAATTAATGTATTATTTTACATGGAATTTAAACAGTGGAAATCCACGTTTTAATATTACATTCGACGTACTCAATTTAGTAATAGAAAGGATATATTATACAAAATGATGTTTTGGAATACAAAATCAGACAATAAAAATACATGTTTTGATATAAAATACAAAATATAATCTTAATAATATACGTATTTTCGTTTTAATAAATTAACTAATAGCCCTATAAATGCAAACACATTAAATTTAACCATATTATTGTGAATACGTATATTATTAAAACGTGCACAGGGTAAATGACGCGTATTCTCAAAAGTACTGCCTTTAATATCGCATGATTTGCGGATACAGTTGCCATCACAATTCATCTTTCCAAATATGAATGGGACGACCCTAATTAGAATAGAGGTTTTGGTTATGGAAGGTGGTTTCGTTATAAGCCGTTGATAACATTCTAAATCCGATCCAACGATTGGGATGCTTGGCCTTCTAATTGAATGGAAGGACCAAGTCTCAAATGAAAGATATCCTATATATATATATATAACTCTTAGTGATCATCATTGTAAATTCCAAAACAAAAAGTTTGGTGAGATTTTTCATTAGGTAGTCATCACAGATCCTCCTTTTCAAAAGTTGCATAATAAAGTGGGGCATTTGAATAGAAGTACCACCCATATACAAATGTCTTCAGATAATGCTTGTTCAATTAGGCATGGTAATTTACTTCTGGACTGAAATTGTTAAGACACCTTGATTTATCTTTAATCAAGTCCTTTTGGAACAATTTAAAAAATCATTTTAAAATTTATTGTTATAAAATCCCTAAGATTTCATACTTTAGCATTTTATGAAGTAAATCTGTGTTTTGAATAATGGAAATAATCAAGATAAGTTTGATTCAAAAGTTTTGAAGCTGTATTATCATGTAATAAAAAATGGGTTTTTTTTCACATTGCATGATCTATCATTTTCTTTAGGAGTTAATCCCAAAGAATTAATGTGCCGATGTAGTATAGAGAATTCAATATACGTGGATTTACTTAGGCAAAGCTCCAGTATCTAACTCAAAGAGGTAGACTTAAAAGAGCTACCTAGGTGTGTGTGGTGAAGTTACTCGTTTTTCGGGTATATGTGAAACATTGCGATCCTATATATGTAATTTTAGGCCTTTTCTGGGTTTTAAATATTGTTGTGTGATTATTAAAAAAGGATTTGTAATTTTTATAAAGGATTTTATATTTTTACGCTTTTAGGAATTTAATTATGATAAATTATAGATAAATATTTAAAACTAATGTGAAAATAATTTTATATTTTTATTTTTTAAAATGTATTTTTGGAGGTATTTTTTTAATTATTTTAGATTTTCAATATATTTTTTAAATTGGAGGATAAAAAAAGACTTAAGTAAATATAAAGGGGATAGAAAAGAAGCTAGAAAATAGGAGATGGTCTTATAAGTACCTATGGGTATTACTAAATGATAGGGCACTTAAAATGGAACACAAAAAAATTATTTTTGAATTTGAAGTTTATAATTTTTTATGGAAAATATGAGAAATGTTCATTTTTCATCTTTTGAGAAAAACAAAATGAGTTGTTCAAATCTTTTGGGAAAACTTGTGTATCAACTGATGAATAAAGTAAAAATAAATTTCTACGGAAATGAGTCCTTTTTTATTTTTAAAAATATTAAATTATAATATTTTTACAAACTAAAATTTGGATCGAGAGATCATTAATAATGGAATATAATGCCCAACATGAATTTGCAAAATATTGCAAATTGAACTTAATAAAAGTAAGAGGCTAAAAGCTAAAGATATTTTTAAAACTTCACAATAGTTGAAATTCAGAAAAACATGATAAGTTTTTGTTCATTAAATTATGGGGGTGTATGCTGATTTTTCCCTACCAAGCAATTCAACTTAGAAGCCTAAAACATATTCTTTGAATAAAAAACATTGAATTTAACAAAATAAAATACAATAAATAGAAATAATTCAAAATTCCTAAAATTCATGTCAAAAAACCGATTATTTAATAGAATCCATTAAAGTCAAAATCGCATAAATGTTAAGAAATCAATTTATAGTGATTTATGCAAGAATTATGACTGAAATGCAAAGGAACTAAATCCAAATATATCAAACAAGATGTACTGATAGGGTTCTAGACGTAATTTTCAGAAATAACTTCTATTTTTTTAGGCATCCCCTTACCGGGGGCAAAAATCACTATGGGGGTAGGAGGCTGGAAAATGTACCTTACATGTAGGCAAACATGTAAGGTCTTCTAGCCACATAGCACTCCACTGCTCTCTAGTCCTCCTCCTTCCGGTGTGATGGGGGTTAGGTAGAGCTATGACAAATTGTATATCGCTCTATTTGCTCCCAGCTCTCGCTTTGGTGCTCCTCTGACTCTGGTGAAAGGTTCTTCGCTTTACCTCGAGGTCCCCTCATGGTTTGGATGCTCCTCAAGGGTCTTGAGGCTCTTTGATATGCTATAGAAGGTGGTATACAGAGGCGTTGACCGACCTTCAACCACTCAAGAAAGAATGCTTCACATCCCTTCTCATGTCGACTCGAGTGCATGGAAATACAAAGCACAACATCAACTCTTTATTCTAAAAAAATTGAAAGCAATAACATAGGAATAGGGGGTACCTAGAGATGGTCAACAATGACCACATGTTAGTCTATTTTACTGATGATTCGATCCTCCTATCATCATTTAAGCAATGGAATCGACAACTAGCGATGCGAGTGTATACACACACGCATGCAGGTGCACACATGTATATACATGTGTGCATGCATGTATTGTATGTTCATTTGTACACGCGTGTATGTATATTTATACGTATAGGTGAATGCACACATATAATTCATAATAATGCATCTATATATGCTTATGTATACTGTACACATAGAGATGCATGTGAGCATTATATACGTGTGGAATATATGCTTATGATAGTGTCTATGCATAAGATTGAGTATATGAATGCAAGTTTATGCATATGTACATGCATGCGGGAGTGTCTTCGCTATTGCTTTTGTATTTCTCTCTTTTGATTGTCATTTTCTTCTTCTTTCTCCTGATTTATACTTAGGAAATGCTTATTAATAGAAGTGTTGATTCATGTATAAATATTAGAATGTTGTGTGCATGCATTAGGGTTTAGATGGAAGGAGAAAGAACAAGAAATGGGGAAAAGGGTGCGGAAGATTTGATTCACGTGTTCAATTTTCTAAACGACCATCTTTTTGGAACCATATTGCAATATATTTTTGTATTAGATGACCTCAACCCTTGAATGATGGGTGAATGCCTATGATTAACATAACATGGCATGATGTATGTCCTCACGTAATAGGTGATCCACTTGGACTCCCACCACGGTTGCTTTGATTGCTGATAAACCATAAGGATGCGTTTAGATGGAGGGTTATCTTGAAGAAGATAACCCTTCTAAAAAAAGGTTATTATATAGATAACCCTTTTGTGTGTTTTAGTATTTGAATTGATACTTTGTTGTGATCTGATTATATTGAAGTTTAGAAAAATCATTAGATAATGATAATTTTTATATGACTAGATAACATACTATAATAGTATTTTTGAGAGAGACGGGATATCGGGTGGGTCCCACGGGAGATAGAATGATATATGGTCCATGAACCCAGCATGATGAAAATGAGGATTTAAAGTGGAAACCCATATTCTTCTAGATAAAAAAATCCTCCCATCCAAATTATTCCACAAATGGACACTCACATGTGAATATGATGAAGAAGATGTCATGCACGTCTAAGTTATGCTGCGCTTACATTAAACTATCATGGACTTCATGGTGGTTTTCTCAAATCTCATTTTCATTGATTGGGGACTATGATTGTTATAATATAGCTCCTTGAGATTCCTCCACAACACCCTGATTTTTTAGGCGTCTGACTTTATTCTAATGCGAGTATTCCAATTATTTTGTAGACATATTACCTCTGTGGTTGCATCAATTTCAACCAAGTACTGTTCGAACAAAATTAAAACTGTATCATTTATTTAAAATAATCCAAAACTCATTTTGATAAATTAGAAATATGGATTTTCTTGTCAAAGTTAGATCTATTCGAGTTCGAATGTAATTTGTGTATACATTTTTTTTTTATAAAAAAGTTGTGAGCAAGGGCGACTGATGTTTTTATGAATTCTTTAAAAAGCCTATTTATTTATATGATAACAACGGATATAAATTTATTGTTCACTGTAAATGAATAATACAACTTGATTATTTTTTTCTGAATAAGACTTATGTTTACCAATCTGCTGTATCATGGGATAAGCACAAAACTATAGACGTAAGCACACTCTTATATATATGACTACTTTAAAAAATATGGAGTAATTTCCAATGGATCCCAAACTACACGCTTGGTTCTTTCAAGCTACACATTAAGGTTCATATTTGCTTCATTTTTATTCAATATTTTTTTAAATTTGTTCTCAAATAAATAGTAATTTAATATGAATAGGTTTTGTTCTATTAGTGAATGTGTTTTTAGAATAAGTGCGGTAGAACAAGGAAAGCATGTTTTATTTCTAATTCCTGTTTTTCGGAACTTTTTTTACCTCAGTAGATAAAGGTGATAATTACTGTAGAATAAGTGGTAAGTATTATGGATTAAGCATCGTGAATGAGTGATGAGTAGTAATTATTTTCTAAGATCCCGTTCGGTAGGAGAATAAGCAGGAATAAGGATGGGGAATAAGAGGAATAAGGGTCTATTCTCCGTTCGGCTGGAGGATAAGAATAAGGAGAATAAGGTGAAATAAAGATAGGTAAGGTGGGATAAAGATAGGAATAAGAGTGAAATAATGGGGAATAGTCGTACCACGGGGAAGCGTGTTGGGGGCTTATTCCCCTTATTCCATTCCTCCTTATACCCCAAACGAACATGGCCTAAATGCGAAAGAATAAGATGAATGCAACAACTGTGGAATGTGGGAATAAACATGCTATAAATAAGGAACTCCGGAATAAGGTTCCTTAAAACAACAATATTTATTGAGGCATGTTTGGGAAACAAGAAGGGTGGAGTAAAGAGATTTATTTCTGATTTTTATCTCTTTGGGAGATTCTACTTTGATGATATAAGAGGGGATTATTCCTATTTATAGTTTTTTAGTCTTCTTAAAAACGTGGGACAGTGGGATACATGATAATTATTGTGGAGTGGAGAATAAGTGATACTATGGGTTCGTTTGGTTATCGGGTTTTCCCGAGATAACCTGGTGTACCCCATGCATTCATGGGTTGGAAATCTATCATAAATCAAGATGATATCACATCACATTCCTTATTCCAACTATCTCACAACTCTCATAGCTATCCAAATAGCTACTATTCACATTAGGATACCTCAACCTACCCCATCCTAATAACCAAACATGCCATATGACTTTTTGTGAAAGAGGAATTAAAAGTGGGGAGATAAGATGAAGTAAAATAGTTGTATAACTAAAAAAGAGAACACGGATTTTGACAAAGAAAGAAAAGCTAGATAGGAAAAAAGAATTCCAAAAATTAGCCAAAAAAAGCCAACATAAAAAAATGAGGAGACAATCTTCTCCGCTTCCATCTCAATCGGTACTTCCGTTTCGAACTAATGAGTGGAAGGGATTCAATTAACGGGCCTCCACAACGTTCAACTTCACAATTGATTTCGCAATACGCACATTATAGGGAAGAGCGACTACATGTTAGGATTTCAAGGTAAATCGATCAATCTAATTTACATAAAGAAGATTTGATAAGGATGAACTAATTTTGAGTGTGGTTTCTTTTATATTGTCAAGATAATCCTTAAAAGCCATGTTACATCTTGCTTCCCCGCGGCAGTCTTCGATTTTTTAGCCAAAACTAATCAGTCTTGAGATCTCCCTATTTCAAAAAGAAGAAGGGTTTTGCAGATTATAGTAAAAAAACTTTTACCTAACCCAGTGTAAAATCATGCTGATAATAACGACTCCATGGCTGTTTGGGTTTCTCAAATTCATCTCAACCTCCACGACATGGACATCCGCCGTTTCCGATCCGATGCAGATCTTCTCTTTATTTATTTGTGGATGTAACTTCCTCTTGATCTTACCTACCATGGACGACGGCATTTCAAATTAAAATATACGCAATACATCCACAGGTAACTCATACGAACCTCTTCGATCATGACCAAAATCCAGATTTAGGAACTTGGAAAGCTGGAAGGAACACACAAATCACATGAAGCAAAGAGCAAAACCCATCCTCTCCATCTCTGTCTCCCTCTCCCGCTACCGCTGGCACCGGTGGGTTGTCCTTTCCCATTGCCCCACACTCGACATCGCCAACTCAACCCCAAAATCCACAACTTTGGAATTGGAATCATCTCAAAACCCGAACAGCCACCATCCTAATATAGCCAATAATAAATACGCAGCATGATTAAAAAGAGAGGGTACCTTTCAGCAGGCAACACGAAGCAAGGCATTGTCAGTGCACCACCACCCGCTTTCCCCGCGGGGTTAATAAAGCATGACACTTCACCTCCCTCCGCAGGAGCTCATGCCTTTTCTATCTCCCCTTCCCTTCCCTCCTCTCTTCTTCCTCTCCTTTATTATTATACACCAACAGCTCCATCACAGCCCATTGGACAGCCTTAGATAGATAGTTTCCGTAGTTCCACAGCAGCAGAGAGCCTCGATCTCGTCGGCGATGGGTGGGTGTGGCTATAGCTACTCCTTCAAGGTACTGCTCATCGGCGACTCCGCAGTCGGGAAGAGCAGCCTTCTCGTCAGCTTCATCTCCAATCACGTCGACGATCTCACCCCCACCATCGGTATCTTCTTCTTCTTCTTATTCTTAATTTGCCGCTTCTATTTGTCGATTTTGGAGGTGTTTTTGCTCCTTTTTGGAATTTTCGAGGGGGAGTTTGAGCCGTGGTCGTGAATTTGGTGGATGATTGGTATGTTTTTGGAAGGTTGCGTGAGGGCTACTTGGCGGGATTGTTACTATTGTTGTGTTGTCCTTTTGGGGTTGTCTGTGATCGGAGATCGCATTAGGAATGCGGGGATCTTGGCGGTTGAGGACGGATGAGAAACAGTGGAAATGCATCGGGAGCAACTGGAGGATAGTATCAATGATTGGACTTTTATAGATTTAGGTTGACGGTGTAGTCAATTGGGAATTCTTGCAGGGAAAAAAGTTGTTTGTTTGATGTGTGCTAAGTCATAGTATGGAACTCTGCTCTTGTCCTATCTATGCCTATGCTCTTTTTTTGCATTTTTTTCTCCCTAAAAATAGGGATTAAATAGGTTAATTTTGTGGAGTTTCTCATTCCAAAGGCGTCCAATGCATGTGCTCAGATGACAGGATTCATGTCATGGGGAGATATTGTGTTACAAATTTCCCCGGTGTGCACGCTGGATCTTTTCGTGTTATGCTGAAGCTAACGTGACTTGAATGTTAAACTTTGTCGTGATATACTGAAGAAAACAAGATTTGGTCTGGTCTTTTTGAAAGTGGCCACGTAAGCTGGGAATTTTGGAGTCTGTGGATTGAGAAGCACTCATTTCTTATCACTGGAGAAGGGAACGCTTCTGAACAATATACGAATTCTGGTTGGATCTTGCTTATAGATTGTTTGTCTTTTGCTCTCTATGGATGCGAGTAGACCTGAGATTTTGACTGCTTACTACATCTTTGTGATGTAACTGCCCTGACATAAACCCGAATCCTTCATCGACTAAGACAAATCCTGCCAAGAAAGCCACACAATAGTATGCTGGAATTGGGTCAAAGCAAATCCACAACTCATCCTAGATACTTAAGTCCAAACTTGGCTAGTAATGAGCTTCGACTCTTGAAGCACTCAACTTTAGTGAGTATTCTATGCCATACTGTGTTTTAAAACACCCTAATTTTATTGCTCATTAATTGGCCTAGTTTCATTCAACAAGAAAAAAAATACTCCTACTAGTACTAGCGGCACCAGAAATGGGGGGTTTTCCTCTTACTCAATAGTAAGGAAGGTTTCATGTTCTTGGATAGCCCTTTTATTCATTTACGTGAGTTTACCATGCTAGCGCATGTAGCTACTTTGGTCTAATGACATGTCCTTTTAAATCAAGTTATGACTCAATCAGATTCACGGCAGTTGCCTCAGGGGGTCAACAAAGAGTATTCTCAGACCCCTATCAAAGAATGCTTGTGCTTAAGCATTAAGCCTTTTTAGGTAGTAAGCTTATATTCTTACTATGTATAGTTAAGATCTGTGAGGTTCCCATGTGGTTCTATTAGGTGGACATGCTTCTCAGTCAAAGTGCATAGCGTAGACAGTTGACGAATTTTATGAAAAGAACTGAAGTAGAGGGATGACCAGGTTGAATATGTATAAGAATAAGCCAATTAAGATCGATGAAGCATCTACAAAAGGAGAACTAGATGAAACATCTAGGTAATAGTGACTAACCTTCTTGTTATAAAATATGAAGAATGCGGAAGCAAACATGGAAAAGATAAAGAACAAAATAAGAACGCGGGATTTTAACGTGGAACTCTACTCCGTGAGGAGCGGGATGAAACCACGGGAGAAGCCCTCAAAGGGGCATATGCTTCATTGCTTTTTCTCAATGAGTACCAGAGGTCTGGAGCTCCTTATATAGCCTTCCCAGAGCCTCCAAGTCCCACCATTGGTCCATGTGGGACTAAACACTGGATGGGGTAAATGGATCTTCTCCAGGATCCATTTACCCTGCTACAACTCTATGGGCGCCCATAACAAATACTCTAACACTCCCCCTCAAGCTGGAGCATGCAATGCTCAGCTTGGACAAACAGAAAGAAACTCAACTCAACGCTACAGGACACTACGGACAATATCAACCCAACGCGCACATTGCTGCAGTCGAGGACGTTGCTTCTCATGCCGTGCAGGTGAGGAGGACGAACGGGCTGGAGTGTGAGTCTTCTGAATCTCCTCGTCGGAGGGCATGTGCTCTGAACTGCGCCTGTCAGAGTCACTGCAACTGAAATGAGTCTCCTCGTCGGAGTACTCTGGCCCGCCACAATAATGTGGACAACTGCTCCATCTCTGAAAAAGGGCCGAACTGAACAAGAGCCGTGGCTGTGCAATCCTCGTCGGAGTCCACAGTCGCTGGAGAATGGAGTATGAAAAAGTCTCCTCGTTGGAGAACTGGGTCTCTCCCATCTGGCTCAAAGAATGGTGCACTGCTTTGGTGTACCTATGATACCACATGAAAACCCTTGCCAACATATGGCATAGGGAATGGTCCTCTGCTCTGGAGTCCCTATGGCTCACATGAAAACTCTGGCCTGACAACAAGAAGAATGATGGGGACCACGGACTATGATGGCAACATATGCTCATCTGAAAAATGACCGCACACTCGTGCGTGTCTGAAAACTGAGGACTCGGGATCAATCGTCGAGTCTGACAAAATTTGATCATCTGTAGAGTTTGAACTTCTGAACTGGTCTGGAGACTGGCATCTGAATCTGGAATCTGGATCATGAACAGACCTGTGACTCTACATATATATACTCCCCCTTTCTCCCATACTTGTCGGAAAAACAGAACAATCGACAAAGTTGGGAGAAGACAACATAATGGGGAAAAATGAAACAAAATAAGCCGTTACAATTTTTCCCGGCTTCTCAAATCATGAATTTTGGCCGTTTCATTTTTTTTATGGCTCTTTTTTTTCTCATTTTTTTAAATCTAAAGAAACTCGGCCCACATGGCCTTGACATCATTTTTTTAAAAGATAATCTTCGGCCTCTCCTTCTTTCTCACTCTCTCTCTCTTTTAACACCTCTCTCTCGGTCCACTTGGACCAAACAGTAATGTTTTTTTTAATGTTGCCCACTCATACGGCTCTTCTGAAGATCCACCTCTTTTTTTTTGTTTTAACGCATGCCCCCCTTTTTTTCTTCTCATAGCCCAACTTGGGCTCTCTCTTCACCTTTTTTTTAATAAACAAACACGGCCCACATCTGGGCCCAAAATTTTTTTTTTCTCGGACCTCCCCTGCCCACTTGGGCTCCAAAAAAAATATTTTATAACAGGGGGGCCCGCTACCCTTAGGGTTCCCGTGTTGGAACCCCTTCGAAATGCCACAGGATCGCGCCGCCTCTGAAGGGACACCGCGAGGGCACCATGCTCCTGAATCTGGATGGCACTGCGAGGGCACCGCGAGAATCGAGAGGAGGGTGCGCCACCGCCGCGGGATTTGGAGCGGCCTCGCGCCGCCCGTGCGAGAGGCCCGCGCATGACCTGGAGGCCTTCGGCAGGATATGGCGATGCAGGAACTGGGCTCGGTGCGCCGCCAGATCGACCGGAATGCACTGCTGCTGGCTGAAGAGGAGAACTTCGCTCGAGGAGGGGCATCGCCCTCGAATACCCGTCGTAGCCTGGGATCTATGCAAGGAGGCGCGCCTCCTGCGCGTTGGGATTCGGCTCGCGATGGGAGCCTGGGTCGCGCCTGGGGTTGCGCGATCTGTTCTTCGAACGTCTGGAGGGCTCCGCGCGATCTTGCGCCGTCTTGGCGCATCTGCGCCGCTGTGAGGAATCGGGCCTAGAGCATCACGCCTGGGAACTGCACCTTGAAGATGGAGATCGGCCTGGTGGGGCTTGTGTGTGCGTGAGACAGATGGGCTGGAACAATAGGCGCCGCAAACGCAAGGGTTCAGTCCGGAACCCTAGATGGCGCCAGTAGCAGGAACCCTAGAAGTTTAGGGACTGCGAATGCTGGCGTGCAACGAATCAAGAATCGAAAAACTCGAACCACAAATGATCTTTCCGAATAACAACATCGAATCTCGAATAAAACTTAAGAACAAATCCTCGAGAATTGAACCCGCTCTGATATCATGTTATAAAATATGAAGAATGCGGAAGCGAACATGGAAAAGATAAAGAACAAAATAAGAACGCGGGATTTTAACGTGGAACCCTACTTTATGTCATAAAATATGAAGAGGAAGCAAAAACATGGAAAAAAGAATAAGAACAAGAAAGAAACGCGGGATTTTAACGTGGAACCCTACTCCGTGAGGAGCGGGATGAAACCACGGGAGAAGCCCTCAAAGGGGCATATGCTTCATTGCTTTTTCTCAATGAGTACAAGAGGTCTGGGGCTCCTTATATAGCCTTCCCAGAGCCTCCAAGTCCCACCATTGGTCCATGTGGGACTAAACACTGGATGGGGTAAATGGATCTTCTCCAGGATCCATTTACCCTGCTACAACTCTATAGGCGCCCATAACAAATACTCTAACACTTCTCATAGTCCCCATCAATAATTTGTTGCATTTGAATGCCCTGAAATAACAAAAGGATTGAAGAAAACACTCTACAATCCGATTGAGAGAAAAGTCTGTTGACATATAGTAAGCCTGGAGAAAACTCTGGTGCACAGTAAGTTCCAAAATATCTTGACTTTGGATGTAAGATGAAAAATAGCCTATAAAAATTATTTAGATGCAGAGGCAATATGTGCGACATTACTGGAGGTAGTAGCATAAATTACCGAGGAGAAATGGAGAAGACGCAAAAGCAGTATATATCATGCACTTATGTATGTGAAGTTTTAATGATGACAAAAACTTAAACAGAAAAATGATGACGAAAAGAACTTGTTGTGTATTATCTTGTATTTAGATTATGAAGGAAGCTAGTAATTGAAGACATGTCAAAAAAAATTATGTCAAAGAATACAAAAGCCATAGTCAATCTATATGTGTATGCATGCTTCAAAAAGAATCAAGAAGCAACTCGTTCAAAGTGTTGTGAAAATTTGATGAAGAAAGCTATAAAAAAGAAGACTAAAAGAAGGTGAAGGCTAAAGAAATATGCATATTTTATAAGAGAAACATATCTTTGAATATAATGCATATGCATAACCTCTATCTTCAACTCATATTTGGTGTCTGAGGTCAAATCAATCAACTCAACTATTTTGAGACGATTTAAAAGTCGTAAAAGAATAAGAAGGAGGTCATACTTGATTGCAATGCTGCAAGAAAGCTCCCATAATAGAGGTCAAATCAATCAACTCAACTATTTTGAGACGATTTAAATGTCGTAAAAGAATAAGAAGAAGGTCATACTTGATTGCAATGCTGCAAGAAAGCTCCCATAATAGAGGTCAAATCAATCAACTCAACTATTTTGAGACGATTTAAAAGTCGTAAAAGAATAAGAAGAAGGTCATACTTGATTGCAATGCAGCAAGAAAGCTCCCATAATAGAGGTCAAATCAATCAACTCAACTATTTTGAGACGATTTAGAAGTCGTAAAAGAATAAGAAGAAGGTCATACTTGATTGCAATGCTGCAAGAAAGTTCCCATAATAGTGGATATCGATTTTGATAACTACTGAGGTGTGACTGCAATGGGTTCTTTTGATATGCCATAAAATAATAATTGATTAGGGAACCATCCATATCCTAATTGAGTACTGAGTTATGATTGAGGAATTTGTTTGGATTTAAATTGATGTGAAGGTCCATCCATATACATATTAATCAAGAGAATCCATTCGGCTCTGATTGATTTGTACTAAGGAATTTGTTTGGATCCTAGGGGTCCCTCTAATTGTGCTATGGTTGAGGAATCCATTTTGCACCGAGTACAATATAAATCCCCATAGGATTAAAATTTTGAATCATCATACTATAATTCTTCGACCATATTAAGAAGAGAGATTCATCATCACTACCAATGACGTAATCAAATTATATGTCAACCTTGTGAATCTTGTGTCGTGGTTGCTTCTTGCTTATCTACATGTTTGATCAATGCTCTACTTTTGTTGCAAGCTGATGCCTGAGCTTTAAAGTTCATCTGAAGGAAGAAGGAGATGGCACCACACCATTTTCCTTGATGATCCTGATGCTTTTTCTTCTTCTTAATCTTGTTCTTCATCGTTGCTTGAGTTATCCCAAGTTGCTTGCATGTATTTCTTCATGGGCATTTTATCGAATTTGAAGTTCTTTAGTTGTGTGCAATCCTTCTTTACATGCCTTGACTTATTACACTAGAAGCATGTAGCTTTTCCATTTCCATGATTTTGTTTCTTGAGAAATGTCTTGAATTTTTGAGTAATGAGGGCTTATTGAGAAGTTCATTGTCATGAATGGCTTCGGCCTCTGACAATGTCAATACGTGTGTCCTTTTCAATTTTCAGGGCCTCTGGGCACCATTGGACAATGATAAGATGAAGGCACTCAAGCCTTTGAAGTTGCTAGTGTAAGAAGAAAAATGCATTCGAGCCTTCGAGCCTTCAAGAACTTTCTTACAATCGACGAAGAGAAGATACACCTTGAATAAGTATGATCGAGTACCTGTATTCGTGAACTTCGTCACTTGACTTATATTGTGAGGATGCAGAAGATATGGAGTTGGTTACAACCTATGAGAAGAGCTATGGTGTCCTTAAAAAGTACCACAAGAAGGAAAACCAAAATCAAGGAAAAATGGAAAATCATTCTGAATAAGATACCAAGACATTGGAAGAGGGATTTTCTCGAGAAGAAAGGTAAGACCACAGTCATTGTAGTAGCTCCTGAATGGAAGACCTAGATGATGATTACATACCCACTGTCATGGATTAAACATACTGTGAAGATATATGGCTTCTTGATTGTCGTTGCTTATATTTCATCACATGACCTTTCATAGAGATTGGTATTCTACTGACGATAACATCAACGATTGGAACATCATCAAGGGGAATGACATGTCATGTGAAATTATTGGCATTGGTTCTTTGAAAATTAAGATGCATGATAGGATAATGGAGACTATTTTACATCATGTCTTAGACTTGAGGAAGTATCTTATATCTCAAGGAGGGTTTCGCAAGACACCGAAGTCATAGATATGCCATAGCAAAACAACATTTTGAATGAACGAACAAGATGCTTCTAGAGAGAATAAGGTCCATGCTCTGAAAAGGTGGCCTTCATAACGCATTCTATGTAGAAGATATGAATACAACTTCTTAGGTGGTGAATTGGAGTCATGTATCCACTATCGACTGCAATATTCTCCTTGATGTACGGTCTTGTAATCACATTTTTTAACTGTTTTATGAGTTTTTAGTTGTGTTGTAAATTACCATGTCAATGAAGGAAAGTCCGAACTAAAAGCAAAGATAGTGTCTATAAGTTATATAAGTTATGGTGCAAGTAAAGAGATATATAATACAGTCCCACTTTTAGCATAGAGTCATTGTTAATAGTAATGCTACCTTTCATGACAATTCTTTGCTTTACTTGATGGTTGAGTTTGTTGAAGGGCATATGATGATAACCATCAACATGGTGGAGTTCAAATTGGCACGAAGTGGTGTTTAAGCAGCTGACCACTACTTTAATCATGTTGAATCTGAACAACTTGAAGTTGAGCTAGTAGAAAAGATGCCTCATACCAGTGTTGCTTATCGTCATGACACAAAAACACGTCATCTTCAACGATACAACTTTGAGGATATGGTTACATTTTGCACTTGTAGGCTGTTGAGGAGGCAATGTCTCCGAAGATGTCCATATATCATGAGACTATTGTGGGAGAAAAATCTAGGTAGTGGATTGCTGCTAAAGGTAAGGAGGTGAAGTCTCTTCACAAGAGTCAAATATGTGAGCTTATTAAGTTGTCAAAAGAAAGGGAAGTCATTGGCTGCAAATGGGTTTGCAAGAAAAAAGATTGGATTCCAAAGCACTAAAGACAATGTATATGGGGTACAACTAGTTGCAAAAGGCTACAACCAAAAGGAATGTGTGGATGACAATGATATACTTTTTCCTTTTTGTGGTACACATCAATCATGGTGCTACTGGCTCTTGTAGCACATCAAGAGTTAGAGTTGGAGCAGTTAGATGTGGCAACAACTTTCTACATGGTGAACTCAAAGACGACATTATGATGAGTTAGCCATGGTTAGACTATGTGTATAGATTAAAGAGGCCCTTATATTGACTAGAGCAATCTCCCAAGCAGTGGTAAAAAAGGGTAAAAAGGGTTTGTCAACTTCATGATTAGGGTTGTATTCAAACGAGTCCATATGATAGTTTTGCTTACAACAAGAAGGTGGAGTATGGGCTTTTCACTTATTTGATGCTGTATATCAATGATACATTGATTGTTGCTAAGAAGAAAAGTACTCTTGGTGATTTGAAAAAATTTCTTAATTTATAGTTTGACACAAAGGAACTTGGTGCAACGATGAAGATTTTGAGGATGGAAATAATCATGGATTATGCATAAGGAGAACTCTTTTCATCTTATAAGAATCACAATTGGACATTAACAAGATTTAAGATGTCCACAATAAAGCCCTTGAGTATACCATATAGTGCAAAAACCCATCTTTCAATTTTGCACTTCTATCATATATAGAGGAGCACATGTCATATTCCCTATGACAGTGTAACTAGGAGTTTTATGTATGGCATGGTATGCACAAGATTAGATATCACTTATGCTATGATCATTGTTAGCAGTTTCATAGGAAATTCATGGAAGGAGTGTTGGAGAGGCAGTCAAGCATATTTTTTGGTATCTAAAAGGAACATCTGATAATGTCCATATAATTGCTTCGAAATATTTGGTTATATATATATTTTATTCAGACTATGCTATGAATGTTGATGAGAGGAGATGAATGACACATTGGGGAGTTTTATCATCAATTGGAAGTCTACTTTACAACATTTAGTTACTTTACCACAAAGGCATATAGTATATGGATTTGTAAGAAGAGGATTTTGATTGATGGGCTTAGTTGGATATTTCATTTTATAATAAGAGAATGCTTTCGTATATCTTGGCAATCTTAGTGCAATATGCCTAACCGATGATCATGTGCATTAGAGATACTATGCACATTCCACTTCATTTGTTTTAAGAAGAGGATCAAGATGATGATCAACATGACAAATAACTCAACCGATATGTTTACTTCCAGGAAGCAAGTTCAAACATTGCTTCTCGTCGCTTATTATCAATTGTTGGCAATATCCCTCATGGAGGGAAAGACGATGATGAAGTCTAACACTTGCTGTTCTACTATACTGAAGATTCGATTTCAAGTTGGATATTGTTAATATGCTTTAAATATTAATTGATCAGGGATCCATCTAGATTCTAATAAATTAGTGAATTATAATCGGGGAATTCATCCAGATTCTAATTGGTATCAAGATCCATCTAGATTTAAATTGATCAGAGGATCCATCCATATTCTTATTGATTTGTGATTAAGGAATCTGTCTAGATCCTGATTGATTATGTATCCTTCTAATTATGTTGTGATTGGGCGATATATCTGTATGGGATGGCTATATAAACTCCTATAGGGTTAGATTTTTGAATAATCCTATGTACTAAAGTTCTTCCACCATATTGAGAATAAAACATCATTACCGCTAAGGACATAGTCCAGTTAAAGTCATGGGATCAAATTTTGCTGAAATTCGATCAAATTTCAGTTTCGGTAGGTGACTGAAATTCGGTTGAAATGGCCGATATCGATCGAAATTTGGGGCCCCAGTTCAAAAACCGATTGACATGACCGAAATTTTGATGGAATTTCGACCAAAATTTCGTTTTGGTTGGTCACCGAAATAGTGACCGAAATTGAAATTTGAGGCCTTGGTTACAGTGAATCTTGTAAATCTTGTGTTGTTGTTTCTTACTTTTTTATCGGCATGTTTCATTTGTGTTTTACTTTTGTTATGCGCAACAAGTTCCATTTCAAAATCATGAATAAAATGTAGAAGACAATGAAGGGATTAGATGCTATATGCATCTTAATTGTCCTCCAAGTGAAGAGAACAAGGCAAACTATGCATTTAAAAAATGCACGAGATGTAAAGAAAATGAAAACAAAAATGGTGGATTATGTTTGACATAAAGTCTTTATGGTACTTTAAAACCTCGAGCCTTCTTGGTTTGATCTGATGTCTAATGCATTCGATTATCATTTCTCATTCTACCTCCTTGTATATAAGTTTGCTTGATTAATGTTCAGTCTAGCTGCTCCCGGATCTAGCACAATCAGATGGAGTTGCGACAAAAAAAGAAAGAGACAGAGAGAGACATGGACTATTAAATAATAATTGTTGATATGCCTTCATCCCAATGCATCAAGATTCCATTTGGATCCTAATTGATGTAAAGATCTATCCAAATCTGTTAGATCATTAAACCCATCCGTGTTCCGATTTATTTGTGATCTGAGAATTTGTTGATAGCTTAATTGATTAGGGATTCTTCTAATTGTGATGAGATTAGGTGATCCCTCTGTTTGGGACTACTATATAAACTCTTAGAGTTAATGTTTTGAATCATCCTCGATACTATATCTCTTCCATAAATCGAGAGAGATCCATCGATGTTGCCAAGGATGTATCCTATTTCAGGCAAACCTTATAAATCGTCTTTTTTTGTACTTGCTTATCTGTAAGATCGATCTGCGCCCCACTTCTGCTATGTACAACAATAATCAATGGTAAAAAGGGAAAGAAAGTTTTTTTTAAAGAGAAGATCTTTTTGTTTAGATCCCTACTTATTTCTCCCCCAACTTTGTTGGCATTCTTCATGACTCCGAAAATGTGGGAGAAAGAGGGAGTGAGAGAGTAGGGCATTCTTTTCTTTTGTTTGGAATCACCCAAGATAGTTTATTCTTTGTATATCCTCCTTTGTTTGTAACCCTAAAAGGAGATCTCCTAATTGTGACCCTAAAAGGAGATCTCCTCGTTGAGGTTTCTATATTGAAACCCTTCCTGAGTCCATCTTATGAGAAAGTCTCTTGTTGAGGACTCCTTATGAGAGAAGCAACTGTTGAGGCTTTTGCATAGGAAGGGCCATTTATCATTGTTTTTGTATAGAAGAGGCCCATTCTCGAGATCATCATAGGGTAGAGTCACTCTAGAATATTTCTTGTGATTGTATCTTAAAACGAACTTCTACTTCTGCTGTTGGACATATACTAGTGCTTGAGATCGTATCAAGCCTTTGTTGCCCATCAACCTATTACGTTAACATAAGCATTCTGGCCCATCTACCTCAAGCCGACCGCTTTCATTCGAGCATCGACATCAATCATGGATCTTATCTTAATTTTATCTTTTTCATGTGGGCCACCTCTCAACAACAATTGCTTTATGCAGGTTTCCTCCTAGCTCCTCAAAAAATGTAACAAGTAAATGCATTTCGATTTATTTCTTTTGTAAAAAGTTGCAACTTTTCCAACTCCAGCTTGACAGAGAGTATTAGATCATGTACTTTATGAGTAATTGGATCTCTTCAAGATCCTAGTACACTACTATCATGTTTAATCCACATAGTTTAGTGATGGGATTTGGTTTGTTGTTGGGACTATTTTAAATAGACCCACACATCTTGTATCTCTTGAGAAGTTTATTATATAGACCTGATCTATAAGATTCTTTCTCCATAGAGTAGGACCATCTTTTAAAATCATCTTGAACCAAGAGAATCTGGTCTTTTGTTATTTTGCACTTGCATTTTATCTTTCATATGACCAACTAAAAAGTTACCAAATATGTCAATAGATTTTTAGAAAGTGAAGTGTGACAACAAATTTATGAATGGAGGCAAAGAATATGTAACCTATCCTACTTAATGCACGAAAAAGCTTTGTTGTTGTATAGTATGACAACAAATTTATGAATGTTAAGCTCTTATAACCTTGTCTGTAACATTTATAGTAAGTTGTTCCTTAAAAATGATATTTTTTTAAATGTGTGGACTCTCGCTCGTTTCTATACTGCTGGATATATCTTAATACTGAGAAGCCTATAGATTTTGGTTTCTTTTATCGCAGTTACACACCGAAAAAAGATAATGACATCCTATTAATTGCTAAGGCCTCCACTTTAATTTATTTGGCTACTACCACATGCAGGTGTGGATTTTAAGATCAAGCAGCTTATGATGGGAGGGAAAAAACTGAAACTGACTATTTGGGATACAGGTACTTTTTCTGTAACATTTTCAAACATATTTTCCATTCAAGTTCAGCATGTCCCATTCCTTATACCAGTCATGATAATTTTCTGATGGGAAGCATAGTAGTAGACTGCCCTTGCTAAGCTAGTAGAAGATAAGCTTGTGTCATTGATTGCTATGTTTTTTTCATGACATAACTTGTAACTATGACTATTTTACAAGGTTATACCTATCACCTCTGACTTTATTTTATGGTTTTCAAAACACTGTCTTTTAAAGATACGGGATTCTATCATTGACAACCATTGGATCATTTTGTGATGTGGATCTATGCATCTCTTACTTTTGTCAGCATACACAAATATAAACTTTATACAAAATACTTGCAGTGTAATATTACATATTTCGTTTACTAGATGCTGTTGACAATATTGTTGTGTAAAAATCAATGCAAACAAGCAAACCACAGAAAATACAAGGATTTACGTAGAAAACCCTTTTAAAAAACCAAGGGAGGGGACACCATAGTGTTCACAAATGGCTACAGTTGTCTTCACTTTTTTAGCATGTTAAAAAGGGGGATGAGTTACATATATAGTGCCAAAGAATCAATGGATCTTCCCCTATGACCCATTAACCTGCATAATATAAAACAACTCAACACTCTTCCTTAAGTTGGCATACGAAACATATATGTTGAACTCACCTACATTCTTCTCAACATTGATAATGGGAATCCCTTTGACGAAGATATCAAAAACTTGTTCTTCCGATTTTACAATTGGTAGCACAAGTTCCATTGTATTAATCCTTTCTATTATCAACTGGACGTGAATTTCAACATGCTTGGTTCTATCATGCACAAAGGATTATTAGATAAATTATTACGGATAAATTATTACGGCCTTGCTGTCGCAATATAATCTCACACGTGACACACGATTTATTCCAATGCTTGCCAGGATGATCTTAAGCCACAACATCTCTGCAAATCCTATTGCAACAATCTTGTACTCCAATACTCGATGGTTAAGATTCTACATAAGTGCATCTTGTCCAATCTACATCCGTATAGCCTTCAATTTCAAGATTCACATCCTTAGTAAAAATAATACATTTCATGGGATCTTCTTTAGGTTGCAGATTATTATTCGATATCTTTCATATACACATCTGCATGTACATGCGTAAATTGGTTCATCACATTGACTACATGAGTAATGTCAGATTTAGTCAGAGTAATTTATTTTAGTTTTTCACAAGCCTCAGAATTGTCCTTTGGAGTCTTCATCCAGTTGCTTTCACTTCTTGTTGCATGTCTTTTCTTTCATATGTGTTATAAAATATGAAGAATGCGGAAGCGATTGATAAACACAACATAAACAAGAAAGATAGAACATGGAACACCATGATTTAACATGGAACCCTACTCCGTGAGGAGCGGGATGAAACCACGGGAGAAGCCCTCTAAGGCGCGTGTTTTTCTATTGCTTTTTCTCAATGAGTACAGGAGGTCTGGGGCTCCTTATATAGCCTTCCCAGAGCCTCCAAGTCCCACCATTGGGCGTTATGGGACTAAACACAGGATGGGGTAAATGGATCTTCTCCAGGGTCCATTTACCCTGCTACAACTCAACATGACGCACTACCAAATACTCTAACACTCCCCCTCAAGCTGGAGCAAGCAATGCTCAGCTTGGACAAACAGAAAGAAACTCAACTCAACGCTACGAGACACTACGGACAATATCAACCCAACGCGCACGTTGCTGCAGTCGAGGACGTTGCTTCTCATGCCATGCAGGTGAGGAGGACGAACGGGCTAGAGTGTGAGTCAACTGAAGACTCGGAATCTGACCATCGAGTCTGAAACTGCGCCTGAAGTCTCCTCGTCGGAGAACTGGGTCTCTCCCATCTGGCTCAGAGAATGGTGCACTGCTCTGGTGTACCTATGATACCACATGAAAACCCTTGCCAATATATGGCATAGGGAATGGTCCTCTACCCTGGAGTCCCTATGGCTCACATGAAAACTCTGGCCTGACAACTAGAAGAATGATGGGGACCTCTGACAATGATGGCAACATATGCTCATCTGATATGACCGCACACTCGTGCGTGTCTGAAACTGGAGACTCGGAACATCAATTGTCGAGTCTGAAACCGAACTGTAGAGTCTGATCATCTGGCTGGTCTGGAGACTAGCATCTGAATCTGGAATCTGGATCATGAACAGACCTGTGACTCTACATATACTCCCCCTTTCTCCCATACTTGTCGGAAAACATGGATGTCGACCAAGTTGGGAGAAGACAACAATGAAGGGGACAAAAAACAAACCACTTAGCCGATCACAACTTTGTCAGTTTATTCAAAACATTCATCATTTTTTTTGTTATTCTTTTTTTTAATAAGCCGTTTGATTTTTTTATCGGCTTTTACAACTTTTTTTTTGAAATTGCGTACGACTTTTCTTTGTACGTGCCTTTTTTTTACAGCGTACGGTTTTTTTTAAGTACGCGCCTCTTTTTTTTAAATCTAAAGAAAAATCGGCCCACATGGCCTTGACATCATTTTATAAAGACAATCTTCGGCCTCTCCTTCTTTCTCACTCTCTTTCTCTTTTAACACCTCTCTCTCGGTCCACTTGGACCAAACAGTAACATTTTTTTTAATGTTGCCCACTCATACGGCTCTTCTGAAGACCCACCTCATTTTTTTTGTTTTAACGCAGCCCCCTCAATTTTTCAACCTATCTCTCTCTCTCTCTCTCTCTCTCTCTCTCTTTAAACTTATCAGCTCGGTTGGGCTTAGAAACAAAGCAGACCCCCTTTCCACAATATTTATTTAGGGCCCCCTCTCTGTTTGCATATCGGCTAGGGTTCCCTTCGAGGGAAACCCACTGCTGCCACCATACGATGGGGTGGGTTCCTGTTTGGAGGTCGAGGCTGCCATTAGGAGAGATCGGGCCACCTGTCTGCGTGGCTGCGAAGGACCGCCGCCTGGAGCAACGACTTGTGTTGCGTCGCTTGCGAGGGCTACTCCGACAGCTGCTACTCGAAATAGAAGAGGAGATGCGGCTGGAACCGAGTCCAATGGAGAGCACCGCCGCCTGGAGGGCCCGATACTCGATTATTCGCCGCCGCTTGGAGGGGCTTCGGTGACTGGTGGTGGTACGCGCAAGGTTGCGTCGTCGAACGAGAACTCCTCTTGCTTTTGGAGTCGCAAGAGGATGCCGTCGCCGTCTGGAATTGGGATGTTGCTCGGAGAGGCCCCTGCGCATTAAAGAAGCCCCACATCTATGTGAAATGTCTCGAGGGCACCGCCGCTTGGGTACATGGAATACGGGCGATGCCAACTTCTTCGACTGGTAGCATGGAGCTTTGCTGCCACTGCTGTTGATGCACGCGATGGGGCTTTGCCTGGATTTGTCTCGAGATTTATATGGAGATTTTGATGCGAGGTTTCTGGAAGAGGAATCGTGCCTGGGGTTGCGGCTTCAGTGGTGGGACTTGATGCTCTGGATGGTGCCTTCTGGCTGTGATGGCTTGGAGATGCGGTCCTAACATATATCCCTTCAAGAACGGGTTTGCGAGATCTCGCTGCGGGAACCACTGATAGACAAAGATGGAGATCTCGCTGCGGGAATCACAATTCTTCAAGCGAATCTTCAATCTTCACGAACTTAGGGTTCCAACCAGAACCCTAGAACTAAATCTCAAATCTCGATTATAAAAAAATGAATACAATAAAATTCTCGAGAATCGAACCCGCTCTGATACAATGTTAAAAAATATGAAGAATGCGGAAGCGATTGATAAACAGAGCATAAACAAGAAAGATAGAACATGGAACACCATGATTTAACGTGGAACCCTACTCCGTGAGGAGCGGGATGAAACCACGGGAGAAGCCCTCTAAGGGGCGTGTTTTTCTATTGCTTTTTCTCAATGAGTACAGGAGGTCTGGGGCTCCTTATATAGCCTTCCCAGAGCCTCCAAGTCCCACCATTGGGCGGTATGGGACTAAACACAGGATGGGGTAAATGGATCTTCTCCAGGATCCATTTACCCTGCTACAACTCAACATGGCACACTACCAAATACTCTAACAATATGCATAGTGGCAGTTCACAACTTAACTTTCCGATTTCCTTTAACTGATCCAAAGTGCATTTGATAATGAATAAGACATTCATTTGACCTTGCTGTCTCAATGGCGAGAAAGTATTTCACGCTGTTAAGACCCTTTAGTTGAATTTTACAGCAAGTATCGGCTTTAACCGTGCATATCTATGTTATCATCCCCTATGATGATCATGTCGTCCATGAAAATAAGAAGAGAATCCACTTTATTTTTTCTCTCTTAACAATTAGAATAATGATCTCACTTCCGAAATTGAATCTGTTAGAGATATTGTATTCCCTATTTTATTTAAGCCATGTAACCCTTTGGGGTCATATATGTATTTCCCCCTTTTTTGCTCTCTAGGGTTTCTCTCTCTCTCTCTATATATAAGAGACCCTAGACTCATGGAATAAACACAACAATTCATTCTCTTCTCCACATGGTATCAAAGAAATGGTCTTAAACCGGGGTTTTGACTTAAAATTTATCCACCGCCACCTCCAAGCCTTGCCGAGCGCCTGCAGAGACAACACGTGCCATAGGCATGCTATTGCATTTGAATCCATGGATTGTTTGTGTGTGTATCAAAACTTTGTCTACTTGCATTTGCGATATATCGGTGCCCATAATCGACTTTGGATATCCATGGATATTGCCATATCGGTGCCCATAACCGACTTTTCATGAGTTTTGACACCTCATTATTTCTAGCCTTTCTTTCTCACACTCCTTGGACTAAATTTCCAAACTGGAATAATCCAGTCCTTAGTAAAAATTGTCGCGTATCATGGAAGCTTACACAAATAAGATCAATCATGCAAGCACAGAGATATGTGGATTTACAAGGTTCACCTGTAAGTGGGCTACACCCTTGGGCAACGGCGACTGGTTTTCACTATTTGGTAGAGAAGAAAATACAGAGGATACAAAGAGCTCTAATAAGATGGGAGTTTATATACAGCGAGATCCCCGTCTTGTTGGAGGTATGGTACGACAGGAAGGGGTGCATACAATGGCTCCTCAACCTAGATCAGATGGTTAGGATTCAAGGCATATCAATAAAATAAAATAATGTGTTTATAATCATGGGTCAAACTTAATTCTAATAGTCATCCCTAGTTTTTTTAACCCACTGGTCAGACTATCTAAATTTGGTTTGTATCTGGTTGGCCATGCTGGGTAAAGGTTGGCTTTGGTCTAACCTGAGTCTGTTGCCAAATCCAGGCTTCTTGCCCTTAATTTAATCCACTGCCACGTTCGATTTTGCTCTGATCTTGTCTTTAACCGATGTGGCTGGAGTTATAAATGAGTGGTATAATTAAATTTGCATGTATACAACCGAAATGCATCTGTACGTAATATGATTGCTTCAGTACAGATGTGGTAGGCTTGTTTCAATCTGTCTCTAACATATCCCACTGCCTGTTTTCCAGCATCTTGTTCATTATCTAATGTTGTGCTTGTATATTTATTCTGCTTACAGCTGGACAAGAGAGATTCAGGACATTAACTAGCTCTTATTATCGAGGTGCTCACGGAATCATTCTAGGTATGTTTCATGATTGTTGACACGTGTTCTATTACCTAGTTTGTGCTCTGTCATTCTTTAACCTGTGATTATTTGTTGAAAGTGGTAGTTCTCTTTTTTTATAAAGCAGCTTGTAAGCGATATATCATGTCTATTACCATTTTCCTCTACCTCTAAAGAACCAATAGAAGGTAATCGGTGTGACATAATAAAAGATAACGTCTTAAAGGTGTTACAGCTTGTACATGGAATGGATCTGGAACATATCTTCGGGCAAAAAGAATTTGCATGTGGTTAAAAGGGGTGGGGGTCGAAGGTAGTGCACTCAATGGTCTCGGGTGGTGGGGTAGTGCAGTCTATGGTCTTGGGTGGCTTTCACCTGACCAATTCCAGGGAAACTCCGCATGCAGACCATCATAATTTGTATTAACATACTTTTTTTGGTGCAAATCAAAAGTTGAGGGGGAAACAACCCATATTGTACTTTAAGGTCCCTAAGCAATAACTTACTGGAAAAGGAAGTGATTGAGTGATGAAAACCATGAGGTGGGTTTGAAGCAACCATCCTTTGATGAAAGCACAATAACTTGCCGTTTGGGATCCATTGCAAGGAAAATCTAAGACGGCTTAAGGGATTTACCAGAAGGAGAGTAACTTTTGTGTTAGTAGTAGCGCTAGGGCATTCGGTTAATCCAAAATGAGGGTAACTTTTGTGTTAGTAGTAATGCTAAGGCATTTTGTCAATCAAGGAAAGTTTTGGTGACAAGACCTGTAAATATCATAAATGTACTGATATGAGTAATGTTGGAGTATAAGTTGTATGCGCCTATTGTGTTGTAGCAGGGTAAATGGATCCTGGAGAAGATCCATTTACCCCATCCAGTGTTTAGTCCCATACCGCCTAGTGTTGGGACTTGGAGGCTCTGTAGAGGCTATATAAGGAGCCCCAGACCTCCTGTACTCATTGAGAAAAAGCAATGCATAGCATGCCCCTTTGAGGGCTTCTCCCGTGGTTTCATCCCGCTCCTCACGGAGTAGAGTTCCACGTTAAATGATGCAGCGTGATCTCGAATTATATGGCCGAATTTATTTAATTAATTAGTGGTCAATTTTATTTACGTTTTTAAGTTGTCGTAAATGTCTAATTGAATAATTGAGATCGCATGTGATCTCAACGTTATTTCGTAGATTTTAATTGCAATCTTGGTCAATTAATTAGATTAGAGTCTAATTAGAGTAATTAGGGGTCAATTGGATTTGTTAGAGTCCAATTAGGCAAGTCGGTTGTCAATTTAATTTGGTTTACTATTTTTGTAAACCCCTCTCTCCTATATAAAGAGAGGGTAGTCCATTGTTTTGGGAGAGTCAATTATGAAGTAAAAATTGAGATTGTTATCTCTATCCCCTCTCCTTCTCCCTCTCTCTCCACGCGATCTCTGCGGTTCTCCTCCTTCAACCTCTCGTATTCCAGACGAGTTCTTCTTCTCAACCCTTCTCTTTCTTCTTCCACCAATTATCTCTACCAAAATTTATTTTTTCGACGCGCGCCAAATCCGATTTGCATCAATTGGTATCAGAGCATGGAAACCGAATCGTTCCTACGATTCGACGATCCGGTCGAATATTGGCGTTTGCAACTCGATCTGAGCCGCCTATCTCATGGCCCGCAATCTCGTTCGCGCCAACAAAAGTTCAAGCGACGACTTGTATCGTGCATCAAGGTTCAAGCATGGTTAGACGCGCCAATCGGTGAAGATTCGTCCGTCGACAACGAGAGTCAGATCGCTGTAGCCGCTGTTCAACCCAATTTTGAGACAACAAATAAGGGTATTTTCATTCATAGCGAAGATTTATTTGATGCAACATCATTACAAGAAGAGAATGTAGACACGGCCCCTGTTTTTGACGAAAGTCACTATGGAGAAGAGTTGGATGTCCTCGAACTACAAGCAGTCGAATTTGTTGTCCCAAAAGAAAAACAAATCGCCGAAGTTGCTGTCATTGCTCTAACTGAAGCTGACAAGGAGGAGGTGGCATCTCTATCGGCACTTTTTAGGCCCTTGTCGGCGTCGATCCCTCCACCGGTCATGCCGCCCCTATCTCCACTTCAGATCCCGGTGATACAAGCTCATGCCCCAAACCACCATCGTAGGGTTTCATACAGCTCCCACCACCGCCACCATTGGCGCCCCCTCCCCGGCTACCACCGTCTGGAGAGGTCCCGTGGACGAACTGGACGATGCCACGACTTCCGATGGGGGTTCCCTCGGCACCGCCATTGCTTTCCCCATATGCGGGTATGCAGAGAACGACAACCATCGCCCTCCGCATCGCGCAAGCCGCTACCGCCCGTGCGTATCGCCTCATGCGCAACTTGCGCAGTCCCGTCGACGTCGCCTCCCTGCTACCGCTCGTCGCTTTACCGTGGCCACCGTGCAGGGCTTCCCTACCTGCTTCGTCTTCACCGCTTAAGACCCCCTGACACAGTTCGTCGCCGCCGGTGGCCTCCCGTCTCAGATCGATGCAGGCCTTGGGGTGGAAGACTTCGCCGCCGCCATGGCAAAGAAAATGAACGAAGAACCCTAAAGGGCTCCCCATCTGTGGGATTCGGATCCCATAAATTTAGGACTTGGGATAATTGCAGTGAAGTCCCTCCTCATAGAAGTTTTTATTTAAAGGTTGAAATGGGTGGGGACTTAAGAGGAGACATTTTAAGTGAAGATGTACAAAAATTGCAAAGACACCCTCCTACTGAAAAAAATTACAAACGTAACATTGAAAATGATGTGATTAGGGGAATTTGAGCTACAATTTCAACATCACGTTCTCCAACGGCGCCTCTACATCAAGCAATTCGTCGGGAGACGATTTTTTTTAAAGCGGCGGAGAGTTGATGCAGCGTGATCTCGAATTATAGAGCCGAATTTATTTACCTAATTAGTAGTCAATTTTATTTACATTTTTAAGTTGTCGTAAATGTCTAATTGAATAATTGAGATCGCATGTGATCTCAACGTTATTTCGTAGATTTTAATTGCAATCTTGGTCAATTAATTAGATTAGAGTCTAATTAGAGTAATTAGGGGTCAATTGGATTTGTTAGAGTCCAATTAGGCAAGTCGGTTGTCAATTTAATTTGGTTTACTATTTTTGTAAACCCCTCTCTCCTATATAAAGAGAGGGTAGTCCATTGTTTTGGGAGAGTCAATTATGAAGTAAAAATTGAGATTGTTATCTCTATCCCCTCTCCTTCTCCCTCTCTCTCCACGCGATCTCTGCGGTTCTCCTCCTTCAACCTCTCGTATTCCAGACGAGTTCTTCTTCTCAACCCTTCTCTTTCTTCTTCCACCAATTATCTCTACCAAAATTTATTTTTTCGACGCGCGCCAAATCCGATTTGCATCAATTGGTATCAGAGCATGGAAACCGAATCGTTCCTACGATTCGACGATCCGGTCGAATATTGGCGTTTGTAACTCGATCTGAGCCGCCTATCTCATGGCCCGCAGTCTCGTTCGCGCCAACAAAAGTTCAAGCGACGACTTGTATCGTGCATCAAGGTTCAAGCATGGTTAGACACGCCAATCGGTGAAGATTCGTCCGTCGACAACGAGAGTCAGATCGCTGTAGCCGCTGTTCAACCCAATTTTGAGACAACAAATAAGGGTATTTTCATTCATAGCGAAGATTTATTTGATGCAACATCATTACAAGAAGAGAATGTAGACACGGCCCCTGTTTTTGACGAAAGTCACTATGGAGAAGAGTTGGATGTCCTCGAACTACAAGCAGTCGAATTTGTTGTCCCAAAAGAAAAACAAATCGCCGAAGTTGCTGTCATTGCTCTAACTGAAGCTGACAAGGAGGAGGTGGCATCTCTATTGGCACTTTTTAGGCCCTTGTCGGCGTCGATCCCTCCACCGGTCATGCCGCCCCTATCTCCACTTCAGATCCCGGTGATACAAGCTCATGCCCCAAACCACCATCGTAGGGTTTCATACAGCTCCCACCACCACCACCATTGGCGCCCCCTCCCCGGCTACCACCGTCTGGAGAGGTCCCGTGGACGAACTGGACGATGTCACGACTTCCGATGGGGGTTCCCTCGGCACTGCCATTGCTTTCCCCATATGCGGGTATGCAGAGAACGACAACCATCGCCCTCCGCATCGCGCAAGCCGCTACCGCCCGTGCGTATCGCCTCATGTGCAACTTGCGCAGTCCCGTCGACGTCGCCTCCCTGCTACCGCTCGTCGCTTTACCGTGGCCACCGTGCAGGGCTTCCCTACCCGCTTCGTCTTCACCGCTTAAGACCCCCTGACACAGTTCGTCGCCGCCGGTGGCCTCCCGTCTCAGATCGATGCAGGCCTTGGGGTGGAAGACTTCGCCGCCGCCATGGCAAAGAAAATGAACGAAGAACCCTAAAGGGCTCCCCATCTGTGGGATTCGGATCCCATAAATTTAGGACTTGGGATAATTGCAGTGAAGTCCCTCCTCATAGAAGTTTTTATTTAAAGGTTGAAATGGGTGGGGACTTAAGAGGAGACATTTTAAGTGAAGATGTACAAAAATTGCAAAGACACCCTCCTACTGAAAAAAATTACAAACGTAACATTGAAAATGATGTGATTAGGGGAATTTGAGCTACAATTTCAACATCACGTTCTCCAACGGCGCCTCTACATCAAGCAATTCGTCGGGAGACGAATTTTTTTAAAGCGGCGGAGAGTTGATGCAGCGTGATCTCGAATTATAGGGCCGAATTTATTTAATTAATTAGTGGTCAATTTTATTTACGTTTTTAAGTTGTCGTAAATGTCTAATTGAATAATTGAGATCGCATGTGATCTCAACGTTATTTCGTAGATTTTAATTGCAATCTTGGTCAATTAATTAGATTAGAGTCTAATTAGAGTAATTAGGGGTCAATTGGATTTGTTAGAGTCCAATTAGGCAAGTCGGTTGTCAATTTAATTTGGTTTACTATTTTTGTAAACCCCTCTCTCCTATATAAAGAGAGGGTAGTCCATTGTTTTGGGAGAGTCAATTATGAAGTAAAAATTGAGATTGCTATCTCTATCCCCTCTCCTTCTCCCTCTCTCTCCACGCGATCTCTGCGGTTCTCCTCCTTCAACCTCTCGTATTCCAGACGAGTTCTTCTCAACCCTTCTCTTTCTTCTTCCACCAATTATCTCTACCAAAATTTATTTTTTCGACGCGCGCCAAATCCGATTTGCATCATTAAACCTCTGGTCTTCATGTTTATTCTTTCTTGTTATTATGCTCTATTTATCAATCGCTTCCGCATTCTTCATATTTTATAACATGGTATCAGAGCGGGTTCGATTCTCGCGGATTTGTTCTTTATTTTGATTCGAGATTCGATTATCATAAGGTTCAGTTCCTGTTTTGTGAAGATCGTCATCGACAAAATTTTTTTTAGTTCTTGAAGATTTGCAAGAATAAATGTTCAAGGTGCCGCTTAGGGTTTTCTGAAACCCTAGAGTATATCGGCAGCCTCCAGCTGCGCACATCACAGGCCTCGTGCGCCTCTAGGCAAAGCTTTCAAGCCTGTGCGCCTACTTGGTAACAGGCGCGATTCATCTTCCAAAGCCCTTTGGCTTCACGCTCCAGACTCCAGGCGATCCTCGGGCCGACCCGCGTGTATACAACCCTCACGAAGACTCGCATCTCCCTCGCTTCAGAGGTGCGAGGCGGCGCAGCCCCCCCTCCCGCAGGAGCCCCCCCCCCCCCCAGCACAGCCGGTCGCCCTCCTCGTGCACGCAGGCTGCGCGACTCCAGATCCCCGTGCGGTTCCCAGGTGCGGCCCCATGCAGGCGATGGCACTCATGCCCCCAGGCGCGGCCCCCGCATCGACCTCAGATGGAGGCACCGCCACTCGCGCCCCCATCCCCTCCCCTCCTGGCGGCGCCGCATGTCCACAGGCTACCAGGCGGTGCCGCCCTAAGGGCCATGGTGGCCTCCTCCGTTCTCCAGGCGGTTGGGCTGCCCCCCTTTCGCGCGCTGGTTCACTTCCATCAGCCTAGGCCCCATCGCACGAGCCCCAGATCTCCTTGCGCGATGGCGGCCCTCAGATCTCTCTTTCGTGAACAGGGGTTCCCACGATTGGGAACCCTAACCTATTTTTTCGGGGGGCTGCGGTAGGGGCCAGAGTGGCCGTATTTTATAAAAAAGGGGGATTATTATGGGAACCAGGTGGGCTGGAAAAGAGAGGGGCCCATTTAGAAAGAATTTTTTTTGTATGGCCCAGTTTGAGAAAAAGGGAGAGAGAGAGAGAGTGTTTTGGGCCGAATAGGCCTTATGTTTTTTTTAAAAAAGAGAAAAAAAGGACGCGTACAAGAAAAAAGCAGTACGCAAAAAAAGCCGTAAAAAAGTGAAACGGCTTTAAAAAAATTCAAAAAAAATGATGCAAAAGCCGAAAAAATGGAACGGCTTACGAAAAAAAAGATGACGGCTTTAAAAAAAATGAAAAGCCGCAAGCATGTTCATGTTTTCTCCCCATTCTATCTTGTCTTCTCCCAACTTTTGTCGATGTCATTTTTCCGACAAGTATGGGAGAAAGGGGGAGTATATATGTAGAGTCACAGGTCGTGTATTACAGATCCAGATTCAGATACCAGTCTCCAGACCAGCCAGTTGATCAGACTCTACAGTTCGGTTTCAGACTCGACGATAATTGTTTCCGAGTCTCCAGTTTCAGACACGCACGAGTGTGCAGTCATTGTCAGATGAGCATATGTTGCCATCATCAGTTCGAGGTCCCCATCATTCTTGTTGTTGTTCAGCCAGAGTTTTCATGTGAGCCATAGGAACTCCAGAGCAGAGGACCATTCCCTTGAGGGCAAGGGTTTTCATGTGGTATCATAGGTACACCAGAGCAGTGCACCATTCTCTGAGCCAGATGGGCGAGACCCAGTTCTCCGACGGAGACTTCAGGCGCAAGTTCAGACTCGATGGTCAGGTTCCGAGTCTTCAGTTGACTCACACTCCAGCCCGTTCGTCCTCCTCACCTGCACATGAGAAGCAACGTCCTCGACTGCAGCAATGTGCGCGTTGGGTTGATATTGTCCGTAGTGTCCTGTAGCGTTGAGTTGAGTTTCTTTCTGTTTGTCCAAGCTGAGCATTGCATGCTCCAGCTTGAGGGTGAGTGTTGGAGTATAAGTTGTATGCGCCTATTGTGTTGTATCATGGTAAATGGATCCTGGAGAAGATCCATTTACCCCATCCAGTGTTTAATCCCATACCGCCTAGTGTTGGGACTTGGAGGCTCTGAAGAGGCTATATAAGGAGCCCCAGACCTCCTGTACTCATTGAGAAAAAGCAATGCATAGCATGCCCCTTTGAGGGCTTCTCCCATGGTTTCATCCCGCTCCTCACGGAGTAGGGTTCCACGTTAAACCTCTGGTCTTCATGTTTATTCTTTCTTGTTATTATGCTCTATTTATCAATCGCTTCCGCATTCGTCATAACAAGTAACGAGAATCCTTGTGGAATCGCCTGCCAAGGTTTTGACAATCCTTAAGGAATCCTATACTGGGAGCCTGATGGATATATGGAAGTAACGAAGTTCCTTTGACTACTAAACCATGTTGTTTGTTAAAGTGAATTGGCAAGCTGTAGCCCACTCTAAAATACTTTCCCAATGCTATTCATCATTAAAGCTTCCTCGAAGGGGGTTCTCCCTGTTCTGTCTAACTAGAAAGGGTCGTCTCGTGACTATTAGTTGAGGTTGTTAGCGGATATGATTGATATATCTGAGAAGATGATTGATATGAATGAGAAGTTGATTATATTGTTTCCACTTTAGTATTTACGATTTTTTGTAGCATGTATTATTTTTTCTCTAGCCTCTAGATAAAAATCATAGAGATAGAAAGAGAGAAGTATATGGCTTAGTTATAAGACATTCAATTCCTTTCATTCCACATTGTATTCGAGCACGATCTCTGGTGCCTAGGCATCCGTCCGCCTCCCCACCCGTTAGCCTCCACTGCCCAGTTCCCAATTCTGTGTGCCTCTGGCCTTGTGCGCCCCCAACTGCATATGACCAGGATCCCCATGCACCCCTGACATACGCGACTAGGCCATCCCTGGCTTCGTTGTTCTGCTGCAACTGGGAGACTTGTCCCAGTATGTATGCTGCTCTTGTCTACATGCATCTGCTCGTCCCAGACACTCCACATCTAATGAGTACCTATTTACAAGTGCTAGCGTGGTCCACATGTTATCTGGTATGACCTAGAATTACTATTCCGTAGATTCTTTGCTCTGATTTTCCTTGGGGCATGGTTGTTTCTAAGATTAAACGTGGAGACATGTCCAAAGTGGAGGGGAGTTCCAAGCTCCCTAGTTTTGGCTCGATCACGAAGTTGGATGAGACCAATTATGTGAAGTGGTCACCCTTGAATCTTATGATTGTGCATGGACAAAAGAAGGGATATATAATTCTCAAGCCAGAGCTGAAAGACAAGAAAACTACTCCAAATCTCACATGGGAAGAGGACAATGTTATTATTTCCTCGTAGATCATAGGTAGTTTTATACTACATGTTGAAGGGAACGAATGAGATGCATTACCATTAACCCTAGAGCTCTCTTATATAGGAGAAAAGCTCTATGGGTAATTTACATAAAAAGGACAAATAAACACTACAAAATAATGTTACTCTAACACTCCCCCTCAAGCTGGAGCATATATATCCAACATGCTCAGCTTGGAACAACAAAGATGAAATGGACCCCTAGCAAGGGCCTTGGTGAACATGTCTGCAACCTGTTCTCCTGATGATACATGAGAAGTTGAAATAAGTCCTTTTTTAATTAAGTCTCGTGTAAAATGGCAATCCACTTCAATGTGCTTCGTCCTCTCATGGAAGGCTGGATTATTGGCTATGAACAGGGCTGCTTGATTGTCACATTTTAGATGCATGGGAAGAGGAACATCAGTGGTTAAATAAGTCAAAACGGATTTAACCCACATCATCTCAGCACTACCTTGAGCCATTGGCCTATATTCTGACTCTGCACTTGATCGAGCCACCACATTTTGCTTCTTACTCTTCCAAGCTACTGGTGAGGTGCCAATAAATACAATAAAGCCTGAAGTCGACTTTCTATCATTAGGACACCCAGCATAGGCTGCATCAGCATAACCTGTGATGGATATGGAGGTATCTCTTCTATACAGAAGACCAGTACCTGGAGACGACTTCAGATATCTCAAGATCATAAAAACAGCATTCATGTGAGCCTGCCTGGGTTGCTCCATGAATTGACTTACCCTATTAACCGCAAAGGCTATATCCGGTCGGGTAATAGTAACATACAAGAGCTTTCCCACTAGCTATCTATATCGTCTCTTGTCTACCTCCTCAGAGTCATCATCATAAAGTTTGACATTAGAATCCATAGGTGTAGCAGCTGGTCTACACCCTGCCATACCTGTCTCAGATAAGAGATCCGTAACATACTTCTTTTGTGTCATTACCATTCCTTGCTTGTTCCGTGCAAACTCCAGCCCCAAAAAATAACGAAGTGTACCCAAATCCTTCATAACAAACTGCTCGCCAAGAAACTTCTTGGCTGCTTGAATGCCCTGCTCATTACTGCCTGTAATAACAATATCATCAACATATACTAAGATGATCACAGTACCTCGCTGATCTCTCTTTACAAAGAGAGTATGATCTGCTGTGGATCTGACGAAGCCCTTCTGTTCAATCAACTCCGAGAGCTTCTGAAACCAAGCCCGTGGGCTCTGCTTCAGGCCATATATGGCCTTATGGAGACGGCACACCATACTAGACTCCCCCTCAGCCACAAACCCTGGCGGCTGCTGCATATAGACCTCTTCCTGCAAGTCACCATACAAGAAGGCGTTCGTGACATCAAGCTGAAATAGGGGCCAGTCTCGGACAACAGCAACTGCAATGAGAATCCGTAAGGTAGTATGACGGGCTACTGGAGAGAACGTCTCCTGATAGTCCACCCCATATGTTTGGGTGAACCCACGAGCAACCAATCTGGCTTTGTATCTATCAACCGTACCATCTGCCCGATGCTTAACAGTAAAAACCCATTTGCTTCCAACAATGGACGCACCTGGTGAAGGATGCACAATACTCCCAACGCCGCCATTTCCTCTTCCATAGCTAAACGCCACGGGCTGCTCTGTAGGGCCTCCTGATAAGACCGTGGAATGTGTACTGCCGATAACCCAACAACAAAGTTGCGAAAGTCCGGGGACAACCGCTCCAATGATGCCTGAGAGCAAAAATCCATCCCATATTTGGGATTCACCGTCCGAGCACGCTTCGGCCGTCTATGAGCAATGGGTATATATAGGTCATCGACAGAAGGAATAACAGTATCATCAATAGCCTGTACATCAGTACCCTGTACATCCATCTGCACATTCAAATCACCCGTGCCATCAGTAGAATTCAAATGATCAGTACATACCTCGGGCGTGCTGGATGATGGAGGAGGCACATGAGCAGAGGGCCATCGCTGATAGACCTTAGGATAATGAACAGTAGCTGGTGGTGGTGGTGGTGGTGTATGTTATAAAATAGAAAGCGGAAGCGGAATAACATAATAAAGAAGAATAATCACGAAGAACACAAAGATTTTTATGTGGAACCCTACTCCGTGAGGAGCGGGATGAAACCACAGGAGAAGCCCTCAACGGGGCGGATATTCTATTGAACTTTCTCTCAATGAGTACAGGAGGTCTGAGGCTCCTTATATAGCCTTCCCAGAGCCTCCAAGTCCCACCCACAGGCGGTGTAGGACTAAACACTGGATGGGGGTAAATGGATCTTCTCCAGGATCCATTTACCCTGCTACAACATAAAGGGCGCACAACCAAATACTCTAACACTCCCCCTCAAGCTGGAGCATGCAATGCTCAGCTTGGACAAACAGAAAGAAACTCAACTCAACTCTACAGGACACTACGGACAATATCAACCCAACGCGCACATGCTGCAGTCGAGGACGTTGCTTCTCATGCCGTGCAGGTGAGGAGGACGAACGGGCTGGAGTGTGAGTCGACTGAAGACTCGGAATCTGACCATCGAGTCTGAACTTGCGCCTGAAGTCTCCTCGTCGGAGAACTGGGTCTCTCCCATCTGGCTCAGAGAATGGTGCACTGCTCTGGTGTACCTATGATACCACATGAAAACCCTTGCCAACATATGGCATAGGGAATGGTCCTCTACTCTGGAGTCCCTATGGCTCACATGAAAACTCTGGCCTGACAACTAGAAAAATGACGGGGACCTCGAAACAAACGATGGCAACTTATGCTCATCTGACAATGACCGCACACTCGTGCGTGTCTGAAACTGGACTCGGAACCTTCTGACGTCGAGTCTGAACAACTGTAGAGTCTGATCAACTGGCTGGTCTGGAAATCTATATCTGGATCTGAAGAATATGAATAGACCTGTGACTCTACATATACTCCCCCTTTCTCCCATACTTGTCGGAAAACATGGACATCGACAATGTTGGGAGAAGACAACAATAATGGGGAAGACAATATGAAAACATGAAACTTGCGGCTTTTCATCATCAATTTTTTTAAGCCGTCATTCTCTTCTCTTTTTTTTTTAACATTTTTTTTAAGCCGTTGACATTTTTTTTCTTCTCGGCTTTCATCAATCATTTTTTTTAAACTTGCGTATGGCTTTTTTCTTGTACGCGCCTTTTTTTTCCCTTTTTTTTATCGGCCCACTTGGGTCCATCTCTCTCTTTCTCTCTCTCCTTCTTTTTTTTTAAAAAAACTAGGCCCACACAGTTGGGCCCTTCAACAGAACACATCTTTTTTTTTATAGAAAACCCACTCGGACTTTCAATCAAATAACCCTCTTTTATAACCGTCGGCCCCTTAGGGTTCCCACGATTGGGAACCCTTCAAACCAAGCCGCCGCCACGATGGGATTTCCTCCGCACGCGACGATCGGGAGCGCCAAGGTGGAGGGCGCTGAGTTGCGCTGCCCTCGATGGAGGAGGAAAGTGCCGCCTGCACGTGTTGCTGTGGAGATGCTGCCGTTGGATAGCGAAGGAGAGGTTGCGGGCGCACGGTGACCGGGGGCAGGGGGCGCGACATCTGGAGAAGACTCGACATCTGAAGTCGCCAGGGATGGTGCGGCATCAGCCTGGGCACGCTGCAACTGGAAAAACTCGAGGTCGAAGTGCGGTGGGGCCGCCTGCTGTGTGCGCCAGACCACGCACCCTTCGCGATGGCCTAACTGGAGCGCCGCGCGTGGAGATCGGGCCTGACGGAGCGCCGCGCGATGCTTGGCGGGCTCGAGATGCTGGCGGCGATGGAGAGCTCGTGGGCCTCCGCCTGGTGGCTGGGAGGTCATATCTCGATCCTGGCGGCGATGGAGAGCTCGCGGGGTGCGCCAGGATCTGGGCGCCGTACGGAGCAGGGGGGTCACCGCCTGGAAGAAACTTGATGCCGCCATGGGGTTGCTAGCGCCCAGCAGATTGCGTGGAGACTGCCTGGAACTGTGCTCACGAGAAACTAGGGTACAGAAAAACCCTAGCTCAGAGCGCGGCCTATTGATGTTGATCTGATGCGAGAGAGAGACAGAGTATCGCCACTACTCGAAGTCGTGCCATGATGAGATGCGACAAAGACATGGAGATGAACAAGAACATGACTCCAGAAATTAGGGTTTCAAAAAAAACTGCAGAACTTGAACCATGGATTAAGGTTTCAAACAGGAAACCCTAGAATCTTGAATCATATAAAAACAAGAATATAAACCCGAATCTCGAATAATAATGAACATGAAATCCTCGAGAATCGACCCGCTCTGATACCATGTTATAAAATAGAAAGCGGAAGCGGAATAACATAATAAAGAAGAATAATCACGAAGAACACAAAGATTTTTATGTGGAACCCTACTCCGTGAGGAGCGGGATGAAACCACAGGAGAAGCCCTCAACGGGGCGGATATTCTATTGAACTTTCTCTCAATGAGTACAGGAGGTCTGGGGCTCCTTATATAGCCTTCCCAGAGCCTCCAAGTCCCACCCACAGGCGGTGTAGGACTAAACACTGGATGGGGGTAAATGGATCTTCTCCAGGATCCATTTACCCTGCTACAACATAAAGGGCGCACAACCAAATACTCTAACAGTGTAGGCTGTGGTGGTGGTGGAGTAGGCTGTGGTGGTAGATGAGAGCAAGGAACAGATGGAGGTGGAGGCGGCACATAGATGTCGTCTCCCTCCTCTGAGTGAGTGAGTCTGTCACCTGTAGGAGAGAAATACATAATGGACTCAAAGAAGGTGACATCTGCACTAACGTAATACCTTCGTTTAACTGGATCAAAACACCGATATCCCTTCTGGGTTTTGGAATAACCCACAAACACACATTTGACAGCTCTGGGAGAGAGCTTGTCAAGACCAGGAGAAAAACAATGAACAAAAGAAACAGACCCAAAAACACGTGGTGTTAGGAAAAAAAGATCATTATCGGGAAACACAGTCAAGAACGGAATCTTCTCCCCTAACACTGTCGAAGGCATACGGTTAAGAAGATAACAGGCAGTTAGAACCGCATCCCCCCAATAGGAGTGAGGGGCACGACTCTGAATCAAAAGGGTTCTGGTCATATCTAACAAATGACGATGCTTCCGTTCAGCCACCCCATTCTGTTGGGAGGTATAGGCACATGATGTCTGATGCACAATCCCATGAGACATAAGAAAATTGGAAAGTTGGGTACTAAACAATTCTAGAGCATTGTCAGACCGTATGTACTTCACTTTAGCAGAAAAAATATTTTTTATTTCAATAATAAACGTTTGAATAATATGACCAGCATCAGATTTATTTTTAAGAAGAAAGACCCAAGATAGTCTAGAGAAATCATCGACTGCAACAAGATAGAACCTGTGCCCTTGAAGATCAGGGACACGACTGGGACCCCAAATATCAAAGTGAAGTAACTCAAACAGACTACGATGACTCGGACCTGGACGACTCTGAAACGACGACCGGTGATGTTTCCCAAGCTGGCACGCCTCGCATTGAAAAGTAGACCTGGGAGAAATCTGGGGAAGGATATGGACCATCTTTTGTAACGGAAGATGACCAAAGCGGAGATGCCATGTGTAAGGTGAGACAGATCCAACACGAACAGACGAGGCACCAACGTAAGGAGACTGTATCAGTCTATAGAGACCCCCTTGCTCACGGCCAGTTCCAATCACTCTGCCCGTAAGGATGTCCTGAAACACAAGAGCAGATGGGTCAAATATGGCACGACAATGTAAGTCTTTAGTGATTTGACTAATGGATAATAGATTCATGGAAAAATTAGGAGCATAAAGAACATTCTGAAGCCGTATCCCAGGGGTCAATTGCACCTCCCCCTGTCCAGTAATGGGAGAATGTGTCCCATCAGCTATCACCACGGAGCGGCCTGTCTGAGTTGTAATAAAACCATCCAACTGCTTCTTGTTACCACATAAATGGTGAGAAGCTCCTGAGTCCATGATCCATTCTGATAGATCTGCACTGTAGCTACTAGTAAATGCATACATTGTACCTGAATAGGATGCTGAGCCGGCTATCTCTGATGATCCTGAAGTACTAGCTGATCCCTGGCCAGGCATGATCTCCCGAAGTCTCGCCACTAACTCCTCAAACCTCTGATCCGGGACAAGGGAAGGACCTCCTTCCTGCTGAGCCTGCTCCGCCATACGTGCCGTAGTAGTAGGAAACCCATGCTTGGAGTAGCATGTTTCCTCAGTGTGCACAGTCCGACGACAGTAGGTGCACGGCTGTCTAGGAGGTCTACTACCTCCTCCTCCTCGACCGCGACCGCCTCTTCCTCGAAAATGTGAATAGCCTCCTCTGCCACGAGAAGATGCCATGGCTGAAGGTGTCGAACCTCCACCATGGGATATGGAGAGTCTACTCAGCCTGCGATATGCCTCCTCCATAGGTGGGATGGTGACATCTGTAAGAATCTGTGCTCGGGGGCATCATACTCCGGATCAAGAGCTGCTAGAAACACTCCAGTCATCACCGAGTCCCTGTATGCTTTGAGCTGCTCTGGTGTTGCCGTCAATGGAATGTACCCGTGTAGCTTCTCAAACATACCCCTCAGAGAGGTGTAGAGGGTATGAAGAGGGCGCCCGTTCTGCTTCGAGGTAAAGATATCATGCTGGAGTTGTAAGATCTTGGACTATTTCTTCGCCGGAGAATACGTGGCTGCTAGGATATCCCACATAGCCTTCGCAGTGGGTTGACTCAGGATGTCGTTGGCTATTTCCATGGATATAGTACCGGATAGCCAAACACGTGCATAAGCATCGTCAGCCTCCCATGAGGCATTAACCCCAGTCTTGTCCACAGGTTCCTCTTGTGTGAGAATATGCTTCTTGCCATTGCATTGCATAAGACTCATGAACTGCATGGCCCATAGTTCATAGTTCGTGCCATCCATCTTTACCACAGGTGCTGGACCTTTGAAGGCACCCAGAGATGGAACATCTACCTTGTTGTCTGACATGATGACAACAATAACCTGTAACTGGGGTTACACAATCAAAAGACACTGTCTACTTGTACATAGACTCAAAACGGTCACGTGCACAAAACATGTGCCTTCAAGAAAATACGACTAGGGCATACACAGATGACTTGCACATGACTTGCGTGCATACACACATGACTTGCGTGCAAATGACTTCAGGCAAAAGACTTCAGGTACGCTGCAGGCTTCATGTACTAGGCAAGAGGCGAGAGGCGATGCAGATGACTTGCGTGTAGAGAGCGTCGCGTGTCGCGTCGCGCTACTGGAATCGCTACAGAGGCGCTGCAGAGGCGCTAGGGCTACAGCAATCGCGTCGCGCAGGTTGGCGCTAGGGCTGCAGATGCGCAGGTTGGCGAGATGGTGGTCGCGCGTCGAGATGGAATCGCGCGTCGATTTGGCGAGATGGCGATATGGAATCACACGCTACAGGCGATGGGCGATGGGCGATGGGCGAGATGACGATGGGCGAGATGGAATCACGCGCTACAGGCGATGGCGATGGGCGAGATGGCGATGGGCGAGATGGAATCACGCACTACAGGCGCCAGACGCGCGATGGCTCAGGCAATGGCGATGGCACCCAGGGCTTGCGCACAGGAGGGCGATGGCGGTGGCGATGGCGCATACGAGGGCGGCGCCAATCTCGAGATAGACGAAGAGAGAGAAAGGGCGGCGGGTGGGGGAGTGTTAGGGTTCAAGAACTCCGGCCTAGGACCGTCGCTCTGATACCATGTTGAAGGGAACGAATGAGATGCATTACCATTAACCCTAGAGCTCTCTTATATAGGAGAAAAGCTCTATGGGTAATTTACATAAAAAGGACAAATAAACACTACAAAATAATGTTACTCTTACACTACACATTACAGATGACATTGTATTCTATTCTACTGCATATGAGATGTGAATGCCTCTGAAGGAGACATGTATATAATCAGAATTCTAACCGTGATCTGTTACGTTTGAGACATGATGACCATCATCTAGTACATTACTTTTCTAGGCACTATTTGAGCAATATCATGCATGTGATCCAGGTTGCGGCAGTGATGATGCAAAGACGAGGAACAAGAGGACAGACTGATGATATTTCTTGCAGGTCTGATCAAGTTCAGATAGAAATCAAATGATTACTGCTACCACAATGTTGACACTAGAGAAAATAGTACGTCAAACTTAACACATTGACAATATCCCATAGCTCAATAGTAGAGGCCCAAGGTCTTGCTTCAATACTTGTAGCATCCTTAGGCTGAGGGCATGGCTCTTCCTCCTCTCGATGTCGTGATCATGTTTGTGGATCTACTAGTGGAGGTCGTGGCTTTACTCAGTGCACCTTCTCTTGGAAGAAGGGTCATCCATAATCTTACAAGTGCATAGTGGTTGGTAGACTCCGGGGTCTCACGTCACTTGTGTGGTGACAAGAGGCTCGTTCAACAGATGGGGCCAGTTCGGTCTGGTCCGACAGTGCAGGTGGTCGATGACAGGTTGTCTCCTATAGAGGCACAAGGGGAAGTTACTATGATGCCCCATCTCCACTTGTCCAGCATGCTATTTGTTCCTGGCTTTCTTATTAGTCTATTTTATGTTACTCAGATTTGCTGTGATCTACACCGTTGAGTGATTTTTGATGTTGTTTCTTGTATTTTTTCAAAATATCCTGTCTGGGAAGATGATTTGTGCAGACCGTGAAGAAGGGGGAATGTATCACCTCACCTACTCCTTGGTTGCTACTACTTGTTCCTAGGTTATGTTGTTGTCTTCTGCTGGAGTTCTTTGGCACGAACGTCTTGGTCATCCCTCTATCCAAGAACTTTATCGTGGTTTTCCTCATTTCCCTCCTATACATAAAGAGTGTGAGTCCTGACAACTAGGAAACACCTTAAGAGTGCGTTCCTTCCTCTACAAGTCAGTCGTCTAGGCTGTTGGAGTGGGTTCGCATGAATGTTTAGGGCCATATAGAATGTTGGAAAATTATTATTATCTAATTCTGGTAAATGATTTATCTCATGTATCTTGGGTTTTTTTAATTAAACAAAGATCTTTATGTCCAAGATAATATTACCACCTTTCTTAGTTAAATAAAAAATCAATTTACTGCCTTGTGAAAATGTTCCATTCGGATAATGCTAAAGATTTTTTAGCTCATGACTAGCTCTCTATATTTCTAGTCTGTTGAGATATTTCTACATCCCTATATATCTTTCTGGTTATTTATTTCTTTATGTCTATTTTATGTAATTTACCCATAGGTCTCTCATCTCTCTCCTCTATATAAAAGAGCCTAGGATTTCAGGAATAAATATCTTTCTTATTTTTCCCAACATGGTATCAGAGCGGCGGTCCTAGACCAGTGTTCTCGTACCGAAACCCTAACCCTAGCCCCACCCCTATGTCCCCACCTCTGGCGCCACCCACCTCTGCACGCAACTGCACCAACGCAGCCTTGTGCAGCCATGTGTGGCCCTACGCGTCCCTACGCACCAAATTGCGCCACTTTGTACAATCCTGCACAATCCTACGCACCGCCCCTCGCTGCCCTGTGCGCCGCCCTTCCTTGCGCGCCGCAAGCGGCTCCCTGCACGCCGCTCCGAGCCTGCCTGTGAGGTGTCCCATGTGACCAGCTGTCCTGTGTATGCAATTTTGCGCATCCACACACGGCTTTTCTTTTAGCCGTTTATTTTCTGCTAGCATCGGTTCCTCAGTTTATTTGATGGATTTGGGTGCATAAGTCTACATATGCATTCAAATCCACATATGCTTTGTAGACATTGATTCTTAGTCTACAAAACCCCAGGCTTCTACATCTGGCAATATGTCTGAGAACAAAGTCGATGTACCCGCGACAGGCGCATTCAGTGGTCCAGCGCCTATTGTTCCTGGCTTTCCTATTAGTCTATTTTATGTTACTCGGATTTGCTGTGATCTATATCGCTAAGCGATGTTTGATGTTGTTTCTTGTATTTTTTTTAAAATATCCTGACCTGGAAGATGATTGGTGCAGACTGTGAAGAATGGAGAATGTATCACCTCACCTCCTCCTTGGTTGCTACTACTTGTTCCTAGGTTATGTTGTTGTCTTCTGTTGGAGTTCTTTGGCACCAACGTCTTGGTCATCCCTCTATCCAAAATCTTTATCGTGGTCTTCCTCATTTTCTACCTATACAGAAAGAGTGTGAGACCTGACAACTAGGAAACACATAAAGAGTACGTTCCATCCTCTACAAGTCAATCATCTAGACTGTTGGAGTTGGTTCGTATGAATATTCAGGCCCATATAGAATGTTGGAAAATTATTATTATGTGATTCTAGTAGAAGATTTCTCTCATGTATCTTGGGTTTTTTAATTAAAAATGGTCTTATGTCCAAGATAATATTATCACCTTTCTTAGTTAAATACAAATTAAATTTAGTGCCATGTGAAAATGTTCCATTCGGATAATGCTAAGGATTTTTTATCTCATGACTAGCTCCCTATATTTCTAGTCTGTTGAGATATTTCTACATTCCTATGTATCTTCCTGGTTATTTTATTTCTTTATGTCTATCTTATGTAATTTACCCATAGGTCTCTCCTTTATATCAGAGAGCTTAGGGTTTCAGGAAAAACATCTCTCTTACTTTTCCCAATATGGTATCAGAGCGACGATCCTAGGCCGAAGTTCTCGTTCCGAAACCCTAGCCCCACTTCCACGTCCCCATCTCCACGCGCCACCTCCGCGCACAGCCGCACCAATGCAACCTCGTGCAACCATGCGCGGCCCTGCACGTCCCTACACGCTAAATCGCGTCGCCCTGTGCAATCCTGCGTAGTCTTGCGTACCGCCCCTCGCAGCCCTACGCGCCGCCCAGCCTCGCGTAGCCTTGCGTGCTGCAAGCGGCTCCTTGAGAGCCGTACCATGCCTTCCTGTGAGGTGTCCCACGTGACCAGTAGTCTTGCATCTGCAGTTCTACGCATCCGCATGCAGCGCATCCGCATTCGGCTTGTCTTTTAGCCGTTCGTTTTTCGTCTGCGTCAGTTCCTCAGTTTATTTGACGGATTTGGGTGCATAAGTCTACATATGCATTCAAATCCACATATGTTTGTGTAGATATTGATTCTTAATCTACAAAACCCCAGGCTTCTACATACAACTATATATTTGAGAACAAAGTCGATGTACCCGCCACAGGCGCATTCAGAGGTCCATCGCCTATTGTCAAATGGAATGGATAAATTATGATCTCTGAACTATGCAATTCATGAGCCTGATGAAGTCAAATGGTAAGAAACATATTCTTATTTACGAGGAGCCAGTGGAGAAAACTGGGGTAGATGCCTCGTAGGAGGCGGACGATGCTTAAGCCAAAGTTTGGCCCTCTGGTACATTGATGATTGAGATAGACAATGATGTGTTACATCAGCCTATTGCTAAGGTGATATGGGATATCCTCGCAGCAACATATTCTCAAGCGAGGAACGAGACGAAGATCCTCCAACTCCAGCATGACATATTCACTAATAACTAAAAATATCTACGTAAAAACTAACACCTAATTGTTGGGAGAAGAAATTTCCATAGCATTAGAATAGACTGAGGGCTCTCTTATATAGGAGAAAAGCCCTTGGGTTAATTACAAACCGAGTCCTGAGAAAAGATAATAACATAGAATAGACATAGAAACATATATAATTATCTTAACACTCCCCCTCAAGCTGGAGCATATATATCTATCATGCTCAGCTTGGAACAACACTTCTGAAATGGACCTCGAGATAGAGCCTTGGTGAAGATGTCGGTTGTCTGATCCCCTGTTGAAATATGAGAAGTAGCTATGAGCCCTTTCTGTATCATGTCTCTGGTGTAGTGACAGTCCACTTCAATATGTTTTGTTCCCTCATGAAAAGCAGGATTATTAGCAATGAACAATGCCGCTTGATTATCACATAAGAGTCGCATTGGAAGAGGTACATCAATAGTAAGATCAGTTAACACTGATCTAACCCACATCATCTCTGTACTTCCTTGTGCCATGGCCCTGTACTCTGATTCTGCACTTGATCTGGCTACTACAGTTTGCTTCTTGCTCTTCCACGAGACAAGTGAACTTCCAACAAAGACTGCAAATCCCGATGTAGACTTCCTATCTATGGGACAACCTGCATAGTCTGCGTCAGCACATGTCACCTCCAGGGATGTATCCCTACGAAATAATAAATCAGTATCAGGTGAATTCTTCAAATATATCAAAATCATGTAAATGGCATCCATATGCACCTTTCTGGGCTGTTCCATGAATTGGCTAACCTTGCTCACTGCAAACATGATATCTGGTCTGGTGATAGTAACATATAGTAGCTTCCCAACCAGTTCTCTGTATCTCCTGCTATCTACTTCCTCAGTATCCTTGTCATATAGTTTCATACTCGGGTCCATAGGTGTAGTAGCAGGCTTGTATCCAATCATACCTGTCTCAGAGAGAAGATCCATCACAAACTTCCTCTGAGTCATTACTAGACCCCGCTGGTTTCTGGCAAATTCTAGCCCCAGAAAGTAACGAATAGTACCAAGGTCCTTAGTCACAAACCGTTGTCCTAGGAATTCCTTGGCTAGTCCAATGCCCTGAGCATTATCACCTGTAACAATTATGTCATCTACATAAACAAGAATGGCAATCGTACCTTTCTTTGTCTTCCGAACAAACATTGTGTGGTCCACAGTAGATCTCACAAAGCCATGGTATTCAATCAACTCCGATAGCTTCTGGTACCACGCTCTCGGAGTTTGTTTCAACCCATAAATTGCCTTATGTATCTTGCACTTATGTTGGGACTCCCCCTCAGCAGCAAACCCAGGTGGCTGCCGCATGTATATTTCTTCCTGGAGGTCATCGTAGAGAAAAGCATTCTTGACATCAAGCTGATATAACGGCCAATCTTTTGCAACTGCTACAGAAAGTAGTATCCACAGTGTAGAATGTCTGGCGACTGGGGAAAACGTGTCCTGGTAATCCACCCCATAAGTCTGGGTGAATCCTCATGCCACCAGCCTTGCTTTGTAGCGATCCACGCTACCATCTGCGTTGTGTTTGACTGTGAATATCCACTTACAACTGACAATCGAAGCACCATTGGGAACGGGAACAATGCTCCATGTTCCTCTAGACCGTAACGCTGCCATTTCTTCTTCCATTGCCTGGCGCCGCTGCGTGCTCTGTAGGGCCTTTGTGTAGTACGTGGGATATTAACTGCGGATAGTCCCACTACAAACCTCTTATAATCACCAGTTAGATGATTTAGAGAGACATGCGCTGCCAGCAGCTAAGTAGTGCACCTGCGTCGAGGCTTCCTGAGGGCAATAGGAAGATCATCATCCCCACTGTCCTGATGGTCTAAATCACACTGTATGCCATGAAGAACGCCTGTAGCATCAGATGGAACAATATTATCCTGACATACCTGTGGCGTGCTAGATGATATGGACGACCTAGGAGCAGAGGTGCCAGTATTCAACCTGCGAGTGTAAACCAAAGGTAGGAAACACTGTGGAATAGCTGGAGGTGGTGGCGGCGGTGGTGGAAGTTGTGTTTGGTGTTGAGTACCATGAGATCCATTTGGTGGAAGGGATGGTGGAGGAACAACAATTTCCTCTCCAGTAGTACTATTGGATAGCCTGTCACCTGTGGGAGAGAAATACATAATGGATTCAAAGAAGGTAACATCAGCACTCACATAGTATCTTTTTCCAACAAGATCATAGCATCTATACCCTTTTTGGGTACGAGAATATCCGACAAACACACATTTGATAGCCCGAGGTGAGAGCTTGTCACGACCAGGAGTGAAATCATGGACAAAAGCTACAGACCCAAAGACTCTAGGAGTAAGAGAAAATAGGTCCTTTTCGGGAAACACAATCAAGAAGGGAATTTTCTCTCCAAGACTAGTAGACGGCATATGATTAACCAAGTAACTAGCGGTAAGAACCGCATCCCCCCAAAAAGAATGTAGTGTACGACTCTGGATTAACAATGTGCGCGCGACATCAAGAAGATGGCGATGTTTTCTTTCCGCCACACCATTTTGTTGTGAAGTATAACTGCATGACGTTTGATGAACAATACCATCGAACTTAGAAACTCTGATAAGTCAAGAGTTGTAAATTCCAGTGCATTATCTGTACGAATGAATTTGACGTTTGCAAAGAAAACATTTTTGACTTCCAAAAGAATTTTTTTTATAATAGCACCTGCCTCAGATTTGTGTTTCAACAAGAACACCTACGACACTCTAGAATAATCATCGACAACCACCATATAATAACGATGTCGCTGATGATTAGGAACACGACTCAGACCCCAAATGTCAAAATGAAACAACTCAAAGGACCGCCTATTATAACGACTCGGATGACTCGGAAAGGAAGAGCGATGATGTTTCCCAAGCTGACATGCTTCATAATGCAATGTAGTGCGGGTGGAGATCTATGGTAGAACATGACACAGCTTCTGCAGCGGTAGATGACCAAAGCGAAGATGCCAGAGTAGTGGTGAAACTTGTCCAGAAGGAAGGGTAGCAACGCCAGCGCATAATGGTAAGGCAAGCCTATACGAACCTCTCTGCTCACGGCCATGTCCAATCACCCTGCTAGTCAGTATGTCCTGAAACACAAAAGAGGATGGATCAAATATGGCACGACAATGGAGATCTCTTGTAAGTTGACTAATGGACAACAGATTCATCTGAAAGTTAGGTGCATATAAGACATTCTGAAGAGTGAGAGAAGATGCAATAGATATCTCCCCCTGACCAATAATGGGCAATCAAACCCCATTGGCAATGACAATTGATCTACCAGGTGAAAGAGCTCTGTAGGTAGAAAATTGCATCCTGTCGCGACGCATATGATGGGATGCCTCGGAGTCCATAATCCAATCTGTCAGGTCTGAATATGAACTACTAGTGAGCGCATAATGAGTACCTGAAGAGCTAGACGACACTCTGGCAGATGCGGCAACCTCTGTGGTACCTGGAGACGAAGATGCTGGAGTAGACATCATCTCTCGGAGCCTGGATACAATGTCATCAAGGTGAGTGTCAGACGTAGGTGCTGCGGAAGTCTCTGTCTGCTCAACAACTCGTGCTGAGGCTGGATAGCCATGCTTATGGAAGCATGTCTCCTCGGAGGGGCCACGACGATGGCAGTGAGCACATGAGCCGCGATGTCTACCACCTCCGCGACCACGCGATCCACGACCGCGAAAGTGAGATGAACCTCCCCTGCCTCTAGTAGAAGCCATAGTCGAAGGAGTAGGCTGTGCAGTTGTCGCTGAAGTAGTAATCATGCTCAGGCGCTTATAGACCGCTTCCATTGGTGGAATAGTCTCTCCAATCAGAAGTTGAGTACGAGTTGCATCGTACTCAGGATCAAGAGAAGATAGAAACACTCCAGTCATGGTGGCTTTACGATACACCTGTTGTTGCTCTGTGCTGGTAGCGATAGGCATGAAACTGTGTAATCTCTCAAACATGCCCCGCAGGTGAGAGAAATGAGCATGGAGCGGGCGACCATTCTGTTTGGTCGAGAAGATATCGAACTGCAGTTGAAGTATCTTGCTTTCATTTTTCGACTGGCCATACGTATCCGCGAGGATATCCCACATGGCCTTCGCCGTGGGCTAATTCACAATATCATTGGCTATCTCCGTAGTGAATGTCCCGGAGAGCCATATGCGGGCATAAGCATCATCTTGTTTCCATGTTGCGTCAATCCCAGTCTTGTTCGTCGGCTCGTAGTCAGTCAATATGTGCTCCTTATCATGGCACTGCATGAGGGTACGGAACTGCATAGACCAAAGCTCGTAATTGGTCCCATTTATCTTCACAATTGGGGATGGTCCTTTGAAGGCACCCAAAGATGAGAAAACGTCACCCTTGTTTTCCGCCATGATACGGAAAAAAAACCACAAAACACGGACCGACTGAGGGATAGAATGAAAGATCTTTGTCTACAAATTCGTAGATGAGATAGGTTGTATGTGCAGACTCATACAACCATCTCTACCTCCACAAATGTGCCTCTTCCCCGGCAGTAGAGGTATTGTTCTTCCCGCCTAGGTCTGTGCTCGGACCTCTAGGCTACTCCGTGGCAGCCCTAAGGGACTGCACCACCACAGGCAGAAGCGGGGACCCTTTTTGGGTGAGACTGGAGGTCGCTACGGTGCGCGGGGAAGCAAAGGAAGCTGCTGTGGCGAACTGGACAACAGGCGGCACACAGGGGCGCTTAACTCACGGGGTTGGAGCGGCGCACAACGCATCACAGGAGAGAATACGGCGCTCGGGGGCGGCGCACGGAGGAGGGGGGCGGGTGTAGGGTTAGGGTTTCTGGGTGGGATACGGGAACCCCGATTTAGGACCGTTGCTCCGATACCATGTTGGGAGAAGAAATTTCCATAGCATTAGAATACACTGAGGGCTCTCTTATATATAGAATAGACATAGAACATATATATATCTTAACACTAATAAATAAGGTTGTTAAAATAAATAAAAATATCCATAAATTAGTTTGAAAAATAAGAATTATTTTTTTACATTTAGTCTTAATCAATAAAATAATTTATTATTTATTATTGAATCAATAAGGGGTTTTCTCCCTATTTTTTTCGTTTTCCTCCTGACGTGGAGCAATCAGGTCCTCCCTTCATTGACACTAGGTCAAATGTCCGTGCTAGGCTGGTGACCCGTCAAAACATGCACCCATCCCATCTTCGCCGAATTTTCTCCAGTGATACACTACTCGAGGAGACTTACCACCTTAATGAAAAATCATCTCCTTGCATCACTCCATCACAACCGATACTTTCCACTCTTATACGAGCATCGATTCACACATAAACCCTAGTCCAATCCCTCATGTATACAACATATAACCTCGTCCTCCACCATTTTTGAAGGTTTGATCTGCCATTTATGCTCCGTAACCCCAAAGAACCTCGTGGATTGAGTGATCTTCGTGATAGGGAGGTCCTCTCCGTTCTGTGCGTGGAAAAGGAGTCCAACAACGTTGATCCCTGAAGCTCGGAACTTCACTCTGGTGACAACATCTCCAGACCTCTTAAAGGTTAGTCGAGGTTTAGGTTGAGTCTTTTCTTCTTGCATTTCCTTTCTGCATTTTAATTCAGCATTTGTTTCATGTGTTTGCTGTCATTTCTTAGATTAGATCCAAAGATTACAGTATGTCGGGGCTCTAGAGCGTCGGGCAATGTTCACAGTGAAACCTTCCTGGTTCTGATACCTTTCCACCCTCACCAGTCTCCCCCGCATCTTCTCCACATTCGCAACCGCCTAGCTCTCCTCGATCTACCCCCAGATTGAGCCCACAACTCTTCATCCTCCACCCTTCTATAGAAAGCATCCATCTCATCTCATTTTGACCAATTTCACCCAATAAAAGGGCCTACACCTTCGCCCGTGTCCCCTGAACACTTGCGTGCAATACGAGTGCCAAAAGTCTCTTCTTAGGGTGGATTTTTGTCTGAATAGGATCTCTCGGAGCTCCCTTCCTTTCTCGAGCTCTAGGCCCCCATCGATGAGGTTTGGATCCATTTGAGGGAACCAGTAACTGCGGACCGCTTCCCCGAGCATGTAGATGATTGAGCAGCAACAAAGACCACCACAATTGCGAGATACAACCGATCGAAGGAGCTCAGCTCCGCTATTCTTCCCCGATCATCCATTGCCCTTTGTTGTCGTCCAATCACGAGAACACTCCAGGTGCCACAAGAGACATAGGATCTTGCCACGCCTCCACCTCTAATCTCAGCCCGCAGATCTACGGACTGACATTAGCAAATTACAACCGTTGATCAAGTTACGTGATGTGCCATGTATTGTCCATCAGCGCACCTTTAAGGGGCAAATTGTAAAGAGACCCTCTTATTTTTATTTTGTTAATAAGTCGTAAATATTTAAACATTGTGTAATATTTTGTGAAAATTGCAATGAGGATCCTTAGCTTTATTGTATTGACATTCAAGTCCAATCCACGCCACCTTACACTTAGTCCCACATGAGGCAGGAATATTTGCAACTTTTGTCTTATAATTTTGGACCTGTTTTAAAATCAAGTTCTACTTTATTTTAATTGAACCCAGTTCCACAATGCATTTTTATTCTGCGAATATTTCTCAGATTAAATATTTTTATTGCTTTAAAAATCATAGGAAATTAATGTGAGTTCCTGATATTAAGTTCATTCACACTCTATTTTTATTTGGCATTATTAATTAGTTTTACTACTTATTAAAAATACAAAAACATGCATTTTTGCTTTGTTTAAATATTAGAACTCATAAAAATTAGAAAAAACAAACTAAAAATTTCTTTAAAAATATATTTTATATATTAATATATTATCTACCACATATCCAAAAATACATAAAAAATAGAAAATATAAAACTTAAAAATTACAAAACCTAAATACCTTGTAAAAAATAGCAAAAATTATTAAAAAGTATAAAAATTGAAGTTTATATTTTTTATATTATATATATATATATATTAAAATATTTTAAGGTTAATTTTAGTCTTATTTTTGTTTATTAAACCTAAAAGAAGCTCAGATAATTATTTTGTTCTATATTCTGATCTATTTAATACTTTTAAAATATATAAAACTAGCAAAAAATCATAAAAATTACCAAAGATAGATAAAAATATAAAAAAATCCAAAAAATATTGTATTTTATTTACTTTATCTATATTTATGTATATTTAAAAATATAATACCATATATATTATATATCATATATACTACTTATATAATAAATAATAATATATATAAATATATATTTTATTTTGAAAATAAAAAATAAATTTAAAAATTTGCAAAACAAAATAGAAAATAAAAATTAAAAATAAAAATATAAAAGAATTAAATATAAATAAAAAGTCAATATAATTAGAAACCCACAAAAATTAAAAAAGAGAAAAATATAGAGAAAATAAACAATGACTTGATACTAATTAGAAATAATTAATATTAAATCCCAGTCTATACAGTTCACCTGTACACTCTCTGCTTCTCACTATACACACTTTTGTCGAGTTATAATAAATTTTAACTCTCATTTATTTTCATTTACTTGTATATTTTTGTGGGTTGATTGTTGTCAATTCGCTTGGGTTGGGTACTACGCACCATGAGAGCGACCGATACAGCGATTGTCGGATCCAATTTGTTGGACACCACATGCCCTCCAAGATCAGACCGTTGGTACCTAGTCTGAGTGTATCTGCAATATACAAGTGCTAAAAATCTGAAACTAAATGCATATGAATGTGTTTTGCTTGATTTGGATCTCAATTTACCATTTTAAGTAAAGTAGTCCCATATTCATCAATTGACAAGTTGCTATATTTGACCATTATTAGACTAGATACCTCTATTCTTATTAGGACACTGCGTCACTTCTGGACTATCCAACTCAGGATTATTTTCACGCTGCTATGATGATACATAGGTACATTAAGTCTGTCCGAGGGAAGGAACCTTTGTTTGCCAAAAAAGTGCCTTTGTGGACCTTGTGGACTATTCTGACGCTGATTGTAAAGGTTGCTTAGTTGACAAAAAGTCAACTACCAGTTTCTTCACTTATGTGGGATGTAATTTGATTACATGGAGAAGTGAAAAACAAGGTGTGGTTTCTTGCTCCAATGCTGAGAGTAAATACATGGCAAACAAGTTGCTATATTTGACCATTATTTGTCCAGATACCTCTATTCTTATTAGGACACTGCGTCACTTCTGGACTATCCAACTCAGGATTATTTTCTCGCTGCTATGATGATACATAGATACATTAAGTCTGTCCGAGGGAAGGAACCTTTGTTTGCCAAAAAATTGCCTTTGTGGACCTTGTGGGCTATTCTGATGCTGATTATAAAGGTTGCTTAGTTGACAAAAAGTCAACTACCAGTTTCTTCACTTACGTGGGATGTAATTTGATTACACGGAGAAGCCAAAAACAAGTTGTAGTTTCTTGCTCCAATGCTGAGAGTAAATACACGGCAACCACCCCTACTGCTACTAGATTGGTATGAATTAATGCAATTTTGACTGTCCTATATATCACTGACCTTGGTATGACAGAGCTCAGATCTGGCAACTATGTGATCATGTTTATTGCAAACAAACCAATGTTTAATGAGCATATGAAGTATGTTCAGACTGATTGTTACTTCACTCGAGATCTGATTCAGAGGGGGTTACTACAGAATGTAGCATATGAAGATGATCCACACATTAGAAAAGCCTACTGATTTGTTCGTCTGGTCCTTAATGATGGAGAACTTGAAGACGTGTTCAACTTCTACCGGTCGTTAAGCATATAAGATAAGGGAAAGCTCACCCTAGCATTATTGATGATCCAAGTATGAAAGCTGCGACATATACTACAAATCAGCCTTCAAGTGGGATATTATGGGGATTTATCCTGTGAAGATTGATTAGTTGAGAACTAGTGGAGAGGATGGTTGATGTGGCTGATCGCCCGCATACATTCTGATTGGACGAGAGTTAATGGGATGGATTGCTGAGATGCTAGATCATTCTCCTGCATCCTGATTGGCTGAGAGCTGATGGACTGAATTGTTGAATACCCATTGGTATTCTTTTGTTGTAGTATAATAGGATCTTGGAGCCCCCTTGTTGTATTCCAAAAATAATTCAAGCAATAATAAGGAGTATGGTGTGAGCAAGTGAAGTAGACACATTGCTGAGCCACTATAAATCACTGTCTTGTACAATTGTGTGTGTGCTTTTCTTCTCTGGTCGTGGTTCTATTTGTGTGATGCATGATCGGATTTGCCCCCAACAAGGGGTAGTCTCATCCCATATCTACTCTAATACATGCAAATTGCAATCTCTATTTGAAAAGATGGAGATGCTTATATTACTCACAGGAAACTTGGCGGGAGTTTCTCTCTCTCAGACCATAACTGACATTTCAGTTGTAATAACTGTAAGTTAATTCATGCATGATTTTGCAGAACCTGATTTTAGAGTTGTGTGCATAATTTGTGTTATTGATCCCAAGGATGGACCTTTATACAAGGGTGATGACGAATGACTGAAGGTTGAAAGATGCACTAATGCTGATTTTTTTAGTTTAAAAGATGATAATGGTGGGATTCTAACAAGAACTAAAGCAAAATACAGAGCTGTGATATGGGACATAAAAGAAATTTTATTGGTGAAAAACGTGGAGTTGGATAGACACCTTATTTATGAGAAGGTTGATTTTTGTGATTTGCGCTCTCTTCATGTGAAGATAGATGAGCAAGTTTCATACATCTTCATATAGGCATAACCATCTTTTCAATTCAAAGAGTTGTGTGGCAAGTGGAACATGTTTGACTAGATGTTCAACTTGAGGAGTGCTGAGTGGTAATTTATTGAGTTGGTAGGTCTTGGGTAACATCTATTTAGCCTTTGCGTCAATATTGTAAACTGACCTTGCTGTTTCTTTTTTGACTTTAGTGAAAGAGAACCCTCTGTGCTAGTGGAAATTAGGATGTCAGTCTCTTGTGGTTTTCTTCCCCTGTTGCGGAGTATTCTACATGTAAACGATTATTTTATGGTTGAATTTACGTGTTTTCTTTTGAATGGAATAAACTAATGCTTCATCTACTTCAAAAATTTAAAGACGATTTATGTTCTCAAATTTATAGACATTTTCCCACAATTCTTGCTTCACTGTCTCTGTTTGTATCTCATTTTCACCTCTTTTTTTAATGCAGTTTATGATGTAACACGACGAGATACATTTACGAATTTGTCTGATGTATGGGCTAAAGAAATTGACCTCTATTTGACGAACAAAGAATGCATTAAAATGCTTGTTGGCAATAAAGTGGATAAGGTATGGTTTTAGCCAAGTCCTTAGCTTGAGACATCTGAAGAAACAACTTGTCAAGTTAGTTTCTAAATTCAGAAGTCCAATTCAATAGCAGATTTGGAGGGAGCTTGATGTATGCTGTTACTGCGATCAAGTGATCTAAATTTCACATCATCCAGCAGTAGTTCAATATTTATGATTTTTTACTGTCCGTCCTACTTGACTATATCTAGGGTTCAGTGTGAGTTGCAAAAACTTAGAAAAATGATTCTTCACAATGAAAGAACATCGGTGGATTTCCCTTCATCTACTATATTAAAGAATGAAAGATGCAATGTAAAGGCATATCCTTCACTAATTTCTATTTTCACCTCTCATCGGTAATTGCTGGGCGAAACCTGTAACTTGCTAGAGGAAGTGGCCTGAATTTGCAGCCATAGTGATGACAAGATATTTCCATGTCCATGGCGTGGTTGTAAATGGTGTAGTAAAACAGTGTGTAAATGGTGTAGTAAAGCAGTGGTGCTCGACTTTTGGTTACTTCTCAACTTCCCCGGTACTTAAAGATTGACTATATTCATTACAATTTTACATAGATAGGTGCATTATGCTGTAGCTTACTAAAGGAAGAGAGGCAGCGGCTTAGCAGAGTCTGCGGTCCAGTAGTTTTTTAGGAAAAAGAGGGTATGATGTCGAGAAGATGCCTATCATGCAACTTCTATATATTCACGGTATACAAATTTACAAAGTAAGACCAAACATTCTTTAAGCTCTTCGAATATTCAATCACATTTTCCATATATATTCGTCCCCTGGAAGATAGAACCATTTCCAGCAAGCCACACATACCATAAGATAGTAACCACTCACATTTTGGTTGAACTATTACCACATCCAAGAGTGTCTATGGACTCCCAGAACTCATCCAGTTCACTGTCGAAACCCTTTCAACTAGCAGTGCAGCCCATACCTCCTTAGCAACCAGTAGCCACAACAAATATGCTTAACACTCTCCTCTTATGCCGAGCAACGCTCGCAGGTGCCATCAACCCATGGAAGAACCAAGCTCTTCTACCACCAATCATAAAATGATTCCTCCTCAACATCCAAATAAAAATCCAAATGCATATCAATAACTTCCAATTTCACAAGTCGGTAACTTGATCCGAGACCAATTTATGATCCTAAACCTCTAAATGATAGAAAGTCTTATAAGCCTTCCGCACAGTCAAACATCCATCAAACCATGACCAATGATCAACAGTACCACCCTTGCCCCCACCAATTGCCTCAAGCAACAATAAGAAGTCCATGAACCATTGGTCCAACAACTCAAGAGGTATCTAGCTATCACCCTCCCAATAATCTCGGATAGAAACATCATTGTCAGCTACTGTCGACCAATAGTTAGTACTATGAGCAGTGATTGTGCTTGTCAAAGTTGTTAATATGGACTCAGGGTCTTAATCTAGAAGAGAAGTCCAAGTGCTCGCGATTGTAGTTGAGGTTTGTAGAGATATATTTGTGTCTTATGTACCGTTTCTCTATTTATCTTTACTTACGCATGTATTATGTAATTTACCCATAGGTCTCTCCCCTATGTAAGAGATCCTAAGGTTCACCTAAGGTTCACCGGAATAAACAACTCTTTCATTTTGCCAACATGGTATCAGAATGACGGTCTTAGGCTGGAGCTCTAGTACCTGAAAAAACCCTACCCCCTTCTTCAAGACTCCCTCTTACTCGGCGGCGGCGTAACCCCTCTTTTCTTTCTCGGTGGCGGCAACACCCTCCTCCCTCCTCGACGGCGGCTTGTGCAACTGTGGGCGCAACTGCAGATCCGGATCCCCTCGTGGGTCTCCTCTATCTGTTCCTCGCATAGCGGCCCGATCATAGTGATCGATTTGATTGCATGAGTCAACACATGCAATCAAATATCTATATGTCTATGTAAACAAACTTCTATTGGTCTACAAAAGCCTAGTTTTCTTTGACTGGTATTATGTCAGAGAGCAAGGTTGCAGGTACGAAACATATTTTTACTGAGGAGGAGCTGGCTGAAAAAACAAGGATTAATGCCTCATGGGAGGCAGATGATGTATATACCAAGGTCTGGCTCTCTGGTACATTGACGGTTGAGATTGCCAATGATGTATTACATCAATCCATTGCCAAGGCGATGTGGGATATCTCATCGCAACTTTTCTCAAGAGTGGAATGAGACCAAGCTATTGCAAGTACACCATGATATCTTTACCATCAAGCAAGACAAACAATTACTCCATTCTCTATACGCGTCCCTACGTGGGATGTTTGAGAAGCTGCACAGTTTCATGCCCCTTACATCTACTCCTGAGCAGCAGAAGACATATACGAATGCTCCTATGGTTGGTGTCTTCCTTGCGGTACCTTGAATATGAGGTGTCTCGTTCATAGATTCTAGCCGATGCCACTATTACTCCTATGGAGAAGGCTTTCAGAAGACTCAGTAGGATCACTGCCCTATCTACTACCTCGAATCAGACCTCTTCTGCGATGGTAACCTCCCGTGGTGGTGGGGCTCTTCTCATTTCTGTGGACGTAAACCTCATGGTAGAGGAGGTCGCGTTCATCAGCCATGCACTTATTATCATCGTCCTGGCCACACAGAGGATACATGCTACTCCAAGCATGGTTTTCCTACTTCGGCTCGTAAAGCGGAGCAAGTAGATTCTCGTGTTGCCTTCTTTGGATCAGAGGTATGATGACCTCATTACTTGATTAAGGGACATTATGCCTTCTGGGAGCTCCCTTGACTCTTCGCCTACTCCAGGAGGCCACTTGTATGTTGTAGCTTCTATCTCCTCCAGTACCTCAAGTAACACCCAATCTGACTCCATCAATGCATTTGCAGAATGTGTTGCATGCATCTGACTTTTCTATAATTCTATTATCTCAGATTACGAAGGATTTACATTGCCGAGCTAGCTTTGATCCATCGTCTCTTGTTTTTTAGGACATACTTATGGGTAGGGTGATTGGTTGTGGCCGTGAGCAGGGCTGCCTCTATCGATTGGTCTGAACCCTTTATGTTGGACTATTTTCTCAGTCTACTGTATCAATCTCTCGTTTCACGTGGCACCTACGCTTTGGTCATTTTCCACTCCAGAAGATGTGTGAAGTCCTGCAAAAAGAAGAGAGCGGGTTCCCAGGAACCCTAGTGGCGGATGAGAGAAAGGGACCGATGGCCCATTCTTATAAAAAAATATTTTTTTATATTGTAAGTGGTCGATGGTTCATTAAAAAGGGGGGGATGCGGAGGAGGAGGGGCCCTATTAGATCGTGAGTTTAAAAGAGAGAGAGAGAGGAGGAGGAGATATTTGGGCCTAGAGTTGGACATGGAAAAATAATAATAAAAGAAAATGAGAGAGCAAGCTCAAGTGGGTTGTCATATTTGTGGACCCTATGTGGGTCATGTTTAAAAAAATGCAAAAAAGGAAGAAGAAAAGTCGAAAAAATGCACAGCTTATCTAAATGAATGTGATGGCTATTAAAAAAAAGAAAATAGCCGAAAAAAATTGCAGGAAAAGACGAGAAAAAAAGAATGATGACTTATTTGCTTTTGTTTCACCCCATCTTTGTTATCTTCTCCCAACTTTTTCGATGTTGATTTTCCGACAAGTATGGGAGAAAGGGGAAGTATTGCGTAGAGTTCTTAGGCATCATACAACATCACCGCTGTCAGTTTAGATCCAGACTACTATCCAGACTCAGAGATTTCAGTCTCTAGATGACAATGCATATTCTAGTCCAGATGCCTTCAGTTGTTCAAACTCTACAGATATTTAGACTTGACATCAATTTTCGAGTCTTCAGTTTTATGCACGTACATGTATGTGGTCTTTTTCAGATCTGCACATGTGTGCCATCAGTTGTTTGTGGTCCCCATCTTTTCTGGTCGACCAGGGTTTTCATGTGATGCACAAGGACTCCAGAGTAGAGTACTATTCCGTATGCCATGTTGGTTAGGATTTTCATATGGTTTCATAGGGACTTCAGAGTAGAGTATCATTCTCTGTGTCAGATGGGAGAGACCTAGTTCTCCGACGAGGAGATTTTCAAACTCCATTCTCTAGTGACCGTGGACTCAAACGAGGATTGAACTCCGCAGCTTTTTCAGCTTATCCCTTTTCATAGATGGAGCAGTTGTCCACATGTTGTGGCGGGCTAGAGTACTCCGACAAAGAGACTCATTTTCAGTTGTTGACTCTGACATGTGCAGTATAGAGCACATGCTCTCCGACGAGGAGATTCAATTGACTCACACTTCAGCCCATTTGTCCTCCTCACCTGCACGTCATGAGAAGCAACGTCCTCGACAACAATCGACAGTTGTGTGCATTGAGTTGATATTGTATGTAGTGTCCTGTATTGTGAGTTGAGTTTCTTTCTGTTTGTCCAATCTGAGCATTGCATGCTCCAGCTTGAGGGAGAGTGTTGGAGTATTTGGTTGTGTGCCACTCATATTGTAGATGGGTAAATGGATCACTCCAGGATCCATTTCCCACATCCATGTGTTTAGTCCCACATCTACCCTCAAGATTCATTTATAGGTGTGCGGGATGATCCCAAATGTGACTAAGGCCTAGGTTGATCCCAATGTGACTAAGGCCTAGGTTGATCCCAAATCTAAATACATCAATGTGACTAAGGCCTAGGTTGATCCCAAATGGATGGAGGCTATGCGGGATGAGATGCATGCCCTTATAGAAAGCAATACTTGAGACATTGTGGACATCCGAGAGATGGCCTACATGGTTAGATCCAAATAGGTGTATTAACCAAATACATGACGTATAGTCAAGTAGATAGATACAAAGCAATCTAGTGGGTACACCTCTTTGTTCCCATAGTAAAAATGAACATGATGAGTGTTGATATGCCTTGAATCATTACCATTTGTTCTACTAATCTCAGTTGAAGAATTGTTTCTCTACACCCTCCACAAGAAGGGCGAGCGAAGCTTGCTCCCATCATGAAACAATATTTTATTTGGGCATTTGGATCTTTTTGTCTCTTGGATCTTTTCGTACTGGCATTACTATGTAAAGTCCTTAGGGTTAGGGTTCTCAATATCCTATGTATTGTCGCCTTCTCCATATATAGTGAAATGCATCGCTGCTGCCTTAGGACATAGCCCAATTATGAGTGAACCTTGTAAATCTATGTGTACGTGATATGCTTTTCTATGTTTGTGTTTGTTTGCTTCCTCTACTAGCAACAATGAGGATTATCCTTTTTATAGCGGTTAAGTTCAACTGGTGATGTTTAGACCAACTAGATGCGATAGATGCCTTGATTGAAAGACTTCAAAGAAGAAAATTTAAATTACAAAAGTAACCTGGGTATGAGAGAATAGTTAAATGTTGTTGTTGAAGTAAATAATGCATAAATGTAATTAGAACAAGAACATAAATAAAAGAATAGGAACGCTCAAGAACACCTTGATTTATGTGGATTCCTATTCCGTGAGTAACAGGATGAAACCACGGGAGAAGGCATCACAAAACCGTATACCACATTATGAATCTTTCAATGAGTACAATGGTGTGGGTTTCTTATATAGTCCCACAGATAGACTAGAGTCTCACTTACATATGTTACGTGACTAAACAAGAGTGCATGGTAATTGGTACATACTCTAACATTTGCAAGTGATTATAAGAAGTTGGGTCTACATCAAGGAAATGGAAATTACAATCACTTCATATAACAAATACTTGAGAAAATCATCTTATTGTATGTTTATATTGACAGACATGTTATCACAATTGATGACAATAATGAGAGCAATGAATAGAAAGCCTCAATTAATGACAATAGTGATATCAAAGAACAGAAATCCACACTTGCAATCTAGTTTGCTATTAAAGACTTGGAAGCTTATGTTTTTTTTCAGCATTTAGGTTTTTACCTGATCCCTAGATGGGCTGTATATCTGCAAGGGAAAACATTTCTTGATTTGTTGAAGGGAATATGAAATTGGGACAACGCATGCTATTACTCCTATTGAGGCAAACCACATGCTCAGTCTAGAGGATGCAAAACCTCATGATGTTGTTCATGAAATGCGTTATCAGAATCTTGTTGGGAATATCTCTCACTCTACTATGCCACACATCACTTAGGCAATGAATGTGGTAAGCTAGTTCATGCATGCCCCCATTGATACACACATCACCCGTCTGGATAATTTTTTATTATATGAAGAACCCAGAGAAATGTTGTTTTTTTTTTGCAAAAAAGAGGTGAACTTTGAAACTTATACAAATATTGATTAGACTGGATATATTGATGATCTCAACTCTACTTCAAGTTTTGATCTAACCTAGAGGAACCATCATCATATGGAGAAACAAAAAGCAGAGTGTATGCTAGATAAAGTGTTGAGGTTGAGTTTCATGGAACGACACTCGATGTTTCACAATTGACGTGGGTTCAAATCATGTTGAATGATATGGGTATCTTGATTATCATCATAATGAATCTTTGTTGTGACAATTAGTCGACAAAAAGTATAGTGCTGGACATGTATCAAATAGGAAGACCAACTGGTTGTGGTGTTCAAAAGGATCTTTCCACTGCACGACACGAGATGTGTGTGGGAAGCAAGTTAGGTATAATGGACATCCATGCTTAACTTTTTTTTTGGGTGGGGGGGGGGGGGTTGTTGATTATTATACTAGGTTAAATGGATCTTTTATGTGGATTTATTATACTGTGCACACACCATTTTTTAACAGAAAATCCTACCAGTCTGAGAGATGTGCTAGGTCATAGTTCCGGTGGTTTCCTCCCTTCAGTAGAAGAGGATTTCCATGTACAACCCATGTCTACATTGAGTGTTTTCTCTATTGGTTGTTTTCTACAAACCTGATTAAGGTTAGGACTCGTTTCTGACTAAGGAAATTTTAAGTAGATGAGCGTCCATTCTAATTAACCATGCCAGAGTTGGATCTTCTTTATTTCGTTTGCATAAGTAACATGGGTGCCATGTCCCCTTTTTAATCTAAAACTATTCCTTCTAACTGCAATGTAACAAGTACTTTCTTTTGAAAATAATATAGTGAATATCTTTACTCGTGGTTTCCCCCCTTTCTCCCTTTCGAACGGTTTTTCCACGTAAGATCATTGTATTTTTGTGATTTCTCTTCTGTGCTTTTTTTTGAATATATGAACTCATCCAACATATCATATTCAAACATTGATTTCAATTAAAATATGAACCTCGAGAGATGCCAGTATATGCTCTGGTTCCCTGTTCCTATCCTGGATTTAGTCTCTATCTATCATCAGGGGAAACTAAACCCTCTTATTTTATCGCATTTGGATCCCAAGTGGACCCAATGACCAATCTAAATGCTTAACTTCAACTTATGAAATAGTATCCCCACCTCTTATGATCTAATCTCACATTTTTTTTAGTTTTATTCTTGAGCTGTCGTAATTTTCCTCGCATATATATATATATATATATGTGATGTCTTCATTATGACATGGTATAGTCGTTTTTTGTTCCTAACTTTGTAGGATTGACTTCTCTTGAGCAGCCCTGCTTTACATGGTAATCCTTATGGGCTGACTCATCTTTTTTTTTCACTAAAACATTTAGTACATGACCCTGATGATTGAATTCATTCGTTCTCTGCACCCTTCTAATATGTGAGTATGCTTGTGCGTGCACATACACGTGTGTGTACATATTGTTGAGAGGGAAAAAAAAGATCACATTCATCGAACCCTAGAGCCCTCTTATATAGGAGAAAGGCTCTATGGGTAAATTATATAAAACATGACAATAAAAATAAACAATATGAACAACAAGATAACACGAGTATTGTAACACTCCCCCTCAAGCTGGAGCATATATATCTATCATGCTCAGCTTGGAACAACAATTATGGAAAGGACCTCTAGCCTGAGCCTTAGTAAACATGTCAACAATTTGATCTCTTGACGCAACATGAGATGTTGAAATAAGCCCCTTCTGGATCAAGTCCGAAGTGTAGTGGCAGTCTACCTCGATGTGCTTTGTTCTTTCATGGAATGCTGGGTTGTTGGCTATAAATAAAGCTGCCTGATTATGACATTTGAGATGCATAGTAAGAGGTACTTCAATTATTAAGTCAGTCAAGACGGACTTGATCCACATCATCTCAGTACTGCCTTGGGCCATTGCCCTATATTCTGATTCTGCACTGGATCGAGCAACAACAGTCTGTTTCTTACTCTTCCATGAGACTGGTGAGCTGCCAACAAAGACAATGAAGCCTGAAGTAGACTTCCTGTCATTAGGACACCCAACATAATCTGCATCAGCATACCCTGTGACTGAGAGAGATGTATCTCTTCTAAACAGAAGACCTGCGCCTGGAGATGACTTTAAGTATCTCAGAATCACGAATACAACATCCATGTGCGTCTGCCTGGGTTGCTCCATGAACTGACTTACTTTACTCACAACAAAAGATATATCAGGCGTGGTAATAGTGACATATAATAATTTCCCTACCAGTTCTCTATAGCGTCTCTTGTCCACCTCCTCAGATCCATCATCATGAAGCTTCACATTAGGATCCATTGGGGTAGTAGCTGGTCTACATCCTGACATTCCTGTCTCAGATAGAAGATCAGTAATATACTTCCTTTGTGTCATAACCATACCCTGTTGATTTCGTGCAAATTCCAATCCAAGGAAGTAACGAAGCTTACCCAATTCCTTGGTAACAAATTGATGTCCAAGGAAGTCCTTTGCTGCCTGAATTCCCTGAGCATTACTTCTAGTGATATCATTGTCATCAACATAAACCAAGATGACCATAATACCTCGGTGGTCTGTCTTTACAAAGAGTATGATCTGCAGTGGATCTGACAAACCCCTTCTACTCAATCAATTTTGAGAGCTTCTGAAACCAAGCCCTCGGACTTTGCTTCAGGCCATATATAGCCTTATGAAGACGTCATACCATACTGGAGAGAATGTGTCATGATAGTCCACCCCATAGGTTTGGGTGAACCCACGTGCGACCAGCCTGGCCTTGTATCGGTCCACTGTACCATCAGCGTGCTGCTTTACTGTAAAAACCCATTTGCTACCAACAACAGACACACCTGGTGGAGGCTTGACGACACTCCACGTACCACGTGATTGCAATCCCGTCATTTCTTCCTCCATAGCTAAACACCACTGACTGCTCTGCCAGGCCTCCTGATACGACCATGGTAACTGCACAGCTAACAGGGCCACAACAAAGTGTTAAAAGTCCTTGGACAGTCGCTCCAAGGAAACATGAGAAGCAAAGTCCACCCCATACTTGGTGTTCATCATACGTGCACGCTTTTGCCTCTGAAGTGCAATAGGAATATCGAGATCATCAACATTAGTAGTAGATATATCATCTGCACTCTGTAACTCAGTCTGTACATGCAAATCACCCGTGCCATCAGGAGAACACAAATGTCCTGTACATACCTCGGGCGTGCTAGATGATGGAGGAGGCACATGAGCAGGGGGTCTTCGCTGGTAAACCTGAGGAAAGAAAGTAGGAGACTGCGATGAAGGTGGTGGTGGTGATGATGGTGGTGGTGGAGGTGGTGAAGAGCAAGGTAATGACGGAGGAGGAGGCATATAGATATTTTCACCATCCTTTGAAGGAGCAAACCTGTCACCTATGGGAGAAAAATACATAATAGACTCAAAAAAGGTGACATCAGCACTGACATAGTACCTTCTTCGAACCGGGTCAAAACACCGATATCCTTTTTGTGTTTTAGAATACCCAACAAACACACATTTAACAGACCTGGGAGAAAGCTTGTCAAGACCAGGAGAGAGTTGGTGAACAAATGCAACTGAACCAAACACACGAGGCGTAAGCGAGAAAAGATCCTTTTCGGGAAACATAACCGAGAACGGGATCTTCTCCCCTAACACCGACGAAGGCATACGATTTACCAGATAACAAGCAGTTAGAACCGCATCTCCTCAATAAGAATGAGGAATACGACTCTGAATCAAGAGGGTTCTGGTAACATCCAGAAGATGGCGATGTTTCCTTTCAGCCACCCCATTCTGTTGGGTGGTATAAGCACACGATGTCTGATGCACAATGCCATGAGACTTAAGAAATTGAGAGAGTTGAGTGCTGCAGAATTCGAGAGCATTGTCAGAATGTATGTATTTGACTCTGGCATAAAAAATGTTCTTCAATTCATTAATTAAGAACTGAATAACAGGACCAGCATCAGACTTGTTTTTAAGAAGAAAAACCCAAGACAACCTCGAAAACTCATCGACAGCAACGAGATAAAACCTGTGTCCCTGATGATCTGGGACACGACTTGGACCCCAAATATCAAAATGAAACAATTCAAATAGACCGTGACTACTTGGACCTTGACGACTCTGGAAAGAAGACCGATGATGCTTCCCAAGCTGGCAGGCCTCGCACTGAAAGGTAGAGCGAGGAGAAGTTTGTGGAAGAACATGAACCAGCTTTTGCAGAGGAAGGTGACCAAATCGTAGATGCCACATGTATGGAGAAACAGACCCACTGTGTAGAGAAGATGAGGCACCAGCACACAGAGACTGCACAAGTCTGTAAAGGCCCCCTTACTCACGGCCAGTTCCAATCACTCTGCCAGTTAGTATGTCCTGAAACACAAGAGCAGAAGGATCAAATACGGCACGACAATGTAAATCTTTAGTGATCTGACTAATTGATAATAAATTCATAGAAAATTCGAGGGCATAGAGAACATTAGGAAGCTTCAAGGCAGAAGTCAACTGCACCTCCTCCTGACCAGTGATGGGGGAATGTGTACCATCTGCTTTCACAACTGACTGTCCAGGCTGAACAGGAGTAACGACACTAAACTGGCCTTTGTCACCACATAGATGATGTGATGCACCTGAATCCATAATCCATTATGACAAGTCTGCCCTGTAACAAGTAGTAAAGGCATACTCTGTACCTGAAGTAGACTCTGATGCTTATGCAGCCACCTTTGATGATCCTGAAGGAGATCCGATCGAACCGGCAGTGGGCATAATCTCCCTAAGTTGAGCAACAAGCTCATCAAATCGTTGATCAGAGGCAGGTGAAGGGCTCCCAACTGGTTGTATCTACTCTGCAACCCGAGCTGAAGGAGGAAACCCATGCTTGGAATAGCATGTATCCTTAGAGTGGCCAGATCTATGACAGTAGGTGCCCGGCTGACGGGTCAACCACCCCCTCCTCTGCCACGGTTAGAGCTCCCTCTACCACGATATGGTAAATGGCTTCCCCTACCACGAGAGGCGGCCATAGCTGAAGATGTCTGGGACTGCAGAGTACCTCCTGAGGATATAGATAGTCTACTTAATCTGCGATATGCCTCCTCCATTGGAGGTATGGTAGCGTCAGTAAGGATCTGGGCACGAGCAACATCATACTCAGAATCAAGAGCTGCTAGAAAGACTTCAGTCATCATAAAATCTCTGTATGCATTGAGCTGCTCTGGTGTAGCAGTCAAGGGAATATAACTATGCAACTTCTCAAACATACCCCTCAAGGAAGTATAGAGGGTATGAAGGGGACGACCATTCTGCTTGGATGTGAAGATACCGTGCTGAAGCTGAAGTATCTTCGACTCATTCTTCGTCGGTGAGTATGTGGCGGCGAGAATGTCCCACATAGCCTTCGCCGTTGGCTGGCTCAAAATATCATTACTATCTCGGATGACACAGTCCCAGATAGCCATACTCGTGCATAAGCATCATCTGCCTCCCATGAGGCATTCGTCCCAGTCTTGTCACTCGGTTCCTCCATCGTGAGGATGTGCTTCTTGCCATTACACTGCATCAGACTCATGAACTGCATGGCCCACATTTCATAGTTGGTTCCATCCATTTTGACAATGGGTGCTGGACCTTTGAAAGCACCCAGGGATGAACATCCATTTTGTAGTCAGACATGATGACAACTATCTTCAAGACTGGGCTGAGAAAGTAGAGATACTGGCGTCTACACTGACATACAGGAAGATGGTTGTGGGTGCAGACTCATACCACAACCTCTTCCATTCTTCAAGGAGTCCTTTGGGTAGCTAGGATGCTAGGGCTTTCACGTGAAACCCTAGAACACCCAAAGAACCAAGAGCCCGCAGGAAGTCCTCACGCGTGAAGATGAAATGGACCACGCATGATGGAGAGGGAACCGTCGGGTGGGGCGGCTACGGCGGCAACCGCAAGAGGAGACTAGGCGGCGGCTGTGGACCCGAAGGAGGGGCTGGGCGGCGGCGGCGACGAGCCCGAGGGTTAGGGTTTTGGTGGGGCAAGGTTCTAGGGCACATGCTCTGTCGCTCTGATACCATGTTGAGAGGGAAAAAAAAGATCACATTCATCGAACCCTAGAACCCTCTTATATAGGAAAAAGGCTCTATGGGTAAATTACATAAAATATGACAATAAAAATAAACAATATGAACGACAAGATAACACGAGTATTGTAACACATATGTATGTCTGTATTTATGTATTTGTATGCATACACATGTATATGTTTGTGCACGTGTATGTTTAAATGCGTGTTTGCATGATTGTGCGTATGCAGGTGTGTGCGCACGGGTGTGCATTTATGTGTGTGCGTGCATGTGTGAGCGTGTCTGTATGCATGTGCTATGTTTGTGTGTGTCTGTCCTCTCCCTTGGATCGTGGAATATAGATCTTTCTTGTCAATCTTATTGTACCAACAACAAACAACTTTAAAAAAATGATCACCTTATGGTAAAAATGATCACTCTATGCTGCAGGAAAACGAAAGAATGGTGACCAGGGAAGAAGGAATGTCCCTTGCTAATGAATTTGGATGCCTATTTCTTGAATGCAGTGCCAGAACACGGGAAAATGTGGAGAAGTGTTTTGATGAGCTCGCCTTGAAGGTATGACTTCGTGATGCAAATGTAAATTTATGTGATAAATTTGCAAATAATATCCAAGAATTTTCGATTTTCATATATTTATAATAGGTTACCATGTCAGTTTCCATGGACAGCCACCACCATTACTGAGAATGATATTTTTATAATATTAATAATCTTGATTTCTTTTGTTTCATTTGTACTTAGGTAATGTTCAAAAGTTTGTTGACTTCTCCAAATCCATGCCGAGTAGTCTGATCTTTTTTCCTTAATGTCAAACTTGGAGAGGGCCACATTTCCTTGAATTTGCAATCACATGTCATCCATATGAATTATTTTGTTCTTACATTTTTTAAAAAATAATATTCTTTATGATAATAATGGTTGACTAAAACTCGTGTCCTCTCCTCCCCAGCGCCGCCGCATCTCCTCCCCGAGCGCCACCGCCTCTCCAGCCTGGGCGCGTCGCCTCTCCTCCCCGAGCGCCGTCGTTTCTCCAGCCCGGGTGCGCCGCCCCTCAAACCCACCATCGATATCCGCCTAGGCCGTCGACCTTCGGTGCCGTCGGCCCTCGCCCCATGCCCCCTCTTCCGTTCCGTATGCCTAAGTTGATGGATTTGATTGCATATGTCTACATATGCAATCAAATCCTCACATGTCATTGTAGACATATCTCTATTGGTCTACATACCCTGTGATCTTCATCAGGCATCATGTCAGACAACAAAGTTGATGTACCCGCCACAGGTGCCTTCAGAGGTCCGACACCGATTATCAAGATGGACGGGACGAACTATGAGCTCTGGGCGATGCAGTTCATGAGCCTTATGAAATCTAACGGTACGAAACATATTCTTACCGATGATGAGCCGATGGAGAAAACAAGGATTCACGCCTCGTGGGAGGCGGATGACACGTATGCCACTGTTTGGCTGTCCGTGACATTAACGATAGATATCGCCAGTGACGTGCTGCATCAGCCCACGACAAGGCAATGTGGGATATCCTCGCGGCGACATATTTGCAGGCACAATAAGACCAAGATTCTTCAATTGCAGCATGATATTTTTACAGTAAAACAGAACGGACGACCTCTTCACTTACTGTACACATCTTTACTAGGGATGTTTGAGAAGCTCCACAGCTTCATGCCTTTGATGGCCACTCCTGAGCAGCAGAAGACATACAGGAATGCTACCATGGTTGGTGTACTCCTTGCTGCACTTGATCCAGAGTATGATGTTGCTTGCTATCAGATCCATACAGATGCAACTATTCCACCTATGGAGGAAGCTTTTCGCCGACTTAGTCGAATCATTGTGCAGAGATCTACTACTAGTCAGACGTCTTCAGCAATGGCCACCTCCAGGGGAAGAGATGGTTCATCTACTTTTCGTGGACGTGGACCTCGTGGTCGAGGGGGTCGGATCCGTCAGCCATGTACTTATTGTGATCGTCCTGGCTACTCCGAGTATACAAGCTATTCTAAGCATGGTTTCCCAGCGTCAACACGGGTAGTAGAACAAGTTGAGTCTCCTGCACTTTCTTCCTTGGATCAGAGATTTGATGACCTCATAGCCTGACTGAGGAACATCATGCCTCCTGACACAGCTCCAGGAGGCCATTCAGATGTGGCAGCCTCTACGATTACATAATGGATTATGGACTTAAGAGAGACACATCACCTATATAGAGACAGAGAACAACTTACTGCATATAGACAGGTTCCTCCAGGGCGGACTGTGGTGGTAGCCGATGGGACTCATTCCCCGATCATAGAACATGGAGAAGTTAGTTTGTCGCCTTCTATGCGACTGCAGAATATATTATATGCTCCTGACTTCTTTATGAATTTATTATCCATTATCCAGACTGCAAAGGATTTGAACTGTCGAGCTATTTTTGACCCATCGTCTCTTGCTTTTCAGGACATCCTTACGGGCAAAGTGATTGGCTGTGGCCGTAAGTAGGGTGGTCTGTATTGTCCAGTGTTGTCAAAAGCCCTCCGGGCGCTCGCCTAGGCTCCCAGGCGAAGCGAGGCGAGGCCCTAGCGCCTTGCCTCCTTCCAGGCGAGGTGTTTTGCCTCAGGCGCCGCTTAGGCGAGCTCCTGGCTTGAGGCTCTAGGCGCTCGCCTTGAGCGCCTAAGGCAAAAGTAAGGCTTTTTGCCGACTTTGTGTGATTTTTATCCATGTTTAGGTTTTCATATTAGATATATATTAGTTCTAAGTATCATTAACACACATACTTATACATATGCACGTACATGTATATGTAATTTACACACACTTCTATTTCATATACGTATATATGTACATTCATGTTTTAGTTCTAAATATTACATATACTTTTTAACTAAAAATTATATATTTTCTCTATATATATTATCTTGAAGTATTATAAATACATACATATACATATAAATAGATAAAACACACATGTATACATAGGCATGTACGCATATTTATACATAAACACATACACATGTATGCAAATATATATGCATACAGATGCACATACATACAAATACACACATAAAAACAAATATTTAATACATATACATACATATGGAAGTAAATGCATACATTATACATACACATATTAATAAATAGTGGATTAATCGTAAAATATAATTTGGTGATAACATATACATACACATACATAGACATAGACATGTACATGCACACATTTATATACACGCTTATAAACACACCCAGAAATATGTTGGATTGGTTTTAAATTGAAATATAAGCTATACATACATATATTTACAACTATACACACACACAAGTACACGTACACATTTATATATGTGCATGTAAACGCATCCACAAATATATTGGATTGGTCTTAGATTGAAATATAAGTTATGCATACATATATTTACAATTACACATACATACACATGTGTGTATGTGCATATATTACACAGACTTGTGCATAATTTATTTATTTTTATATATGGCGCCTTGCTTTTCTCAGGCGAGCGCCTAGGGTGCGCCTAACGCCTCGGGCGTTTTGCTCCCCCTAGCGCCTTGGAGCGCCTCTCGCTTTTAACAACACTGGTATTGTCTGGTCTGTACTCCCTATGCAGACGCATCTCTCCAATCCATGGGACCAATATTTCCATATACCTGGCATCTTCGCTTTGGCCACCTCCCTCTTCAGAAGATGCGTCGTATTTTGCCGCAGATTTCTCCAGGATCATCTTTCCAGTGTGAAGCGTGTCAATTGGGAAAATATCATCGGTCCATTTTTCCTAGTCGTCAAAGTCGGAGCAGTAGCTCCCAAGGTTTGAAAAAACGAAAGGCGGAACAAGGCGTTTTCCCTGGAAGCGAGGCGAGGCGTAGCCTCGAGGCGGTCCCTCGAGGCGGTCGAGGCGTAAGCCTCAGTTTTGTATAGAAAAAATAAATATAAAATATATAATACATATATTTATTGATGAAATAATATAATCTGACAAACATATAGTATATAACAATGTAATATATGATGATATTATGAAGATAAGAACATGAAAAAAGGATATATCAATGACTCAATGCCATAAACCTTTCTAAATTTCTACCTAATCAAAAGAAAATCATTGGTTATAACTTATAACTATCACTAAAAAATTATCTAAAAGGGATTAGCTATAGTTGTCATTATAAACATCCAAGTTGTTGATATGAATCATATGATTTGAATCCTAACTATATGTTCTACTATACCCAGGTGAAGAACGGTTGTATGCATCCCCCCTGTTGCACCATACCCTACCAGAACGGGGGTCTCGCTGCCCGGTCAGCGAGCCTAGTGGGGCTAGGGGGGCCCAGGTTGGCCCCCCCTTGCGGGGGTGCAGGGGGCAACGCCCCCATCCCAAAATTTTTTTCTTTTACGAGGATTCGAATTCGTATACACATTTTTATATGTTTAAGGATGTAATAGTAAGCGTTCACTAAAATAATTTGGCATGTTAATGGTAAATATGAATATGAAATAGGTCAAATTCAAGCATACATTTTGCATAAATTAATAGTTAGATATAATTAATAGTAAATATGAAGTAGTTTGCTGAAATAGTTACACATAATTAATAGTAAATGTGGAGTTATGGGTACGAAAGAAACATCAGATTTAGGCATTTAACTTGTATAATCATTATCCTAAACAAGTATGTATTTATAAGCTTCTCAAACCACCATGTAGCTATCAAAATCATACAAGAAATCTTCAAAAAAAACAAAAACGCCTCGGAAAACGCCTCGACCGCCTCGAGGCTACGCCTCAGCCAGTCGAGGCGCACGCCTCACTGGACAAGGCCGAGGTGCACACCTCGAGGCTAAAAAGGCCCGCCTCGACCGCCTCGAGGCGCGCCTTTTAATACCATGGTAGCTCCCTTTTTTATTAGTTCATATCGATATTTGGGGTCCAAGTCGTGTCCCTGATCACCTGAGACACATGTTCTATCTTGTTGCAGTAGATAATTTTTCTCATTTGTTTTGGGTGTTTCTATTAAATAATAAATCTGAAGCAGAAGGTGTGATTCAAACGTTTATCAATGAAGTGTATAACGTTTCTCTTCTTATGTGAAATTTGTGAGGACTGGCAATGCTTTGGAATTTTGTACTCGTGCACTTTCGTTGTTCTTTTCCTCCCGTGGTATAATTCATCAAACATCGTGTGCTTACACCTCACAACAAAATGGTGTTGCAGAGAGGAAACATTGTCATCTACTTAACATCACTCGAACCCTACTTATTTAGAGTTGTACTCGACATTCGTTTTGGGGTGATGCAGTTCTTACGGCCTGTTATATGGTAAATCGCATGCCCTCGTCTGTCTTGGGTGAGAAAATTCCTTTTTCTATAGCATTTCCTGAGAAGGAGTTGTTCTCTCTTATTCCCCGTGTCTTTGGCTCTATTGCGTTTGTCCACAAATTGACTTCTGGTCTTGACAAGCTCTCTCCTAGGGCTATCAAATACGTGTTTGTGGGGTACTCCAAAACTTAGAAGGGATATCGGTATTATGATCCATTACATATGAAATACTTTATCAGTGCTGATGTCACATTCTTTGAATCTGTGATGTTCTTCTCTCCTACATGCGACAGGTTGACTTCTTCAGAATCTGATACTGCAATCTATGAGACCTCCTCCTACGAGTCAGTTGTCTCCTCTGCCTGTCATACCACCACCACTACTTCCACCACCCCCCACTACACAGCTGCCTGTGACTGTTGTTCCACCATTACCAAAATTCTATACCCGTCGGCCAGCTTCTGCCCATGGACATCCCCAGTCATCCAACACGCCCCAGGTTTGTTCTGATAACATGGTTTCTAACGATGGGTCTCGAGATGTTTCAGTACATGGATCAGTACAAGATGAGGTTTCTGAGGACCTGGACTTACCCATTGCCTTCAGGAAGCAAAAGCGTACATGTGCATCCTACCCGCTTGCTTCACAGGTCTTTTTTCATCGCTTGACGAGAGATTTTCAGAGATTTGCAGTTGCTCTATCTACCGTGGAAATTCTACGGACTTACCAGGAGGCCTTGAAGAATAGTCGCTGGCGTCTGGCTATGGAGGAAGAGATGGCTTCTTTGCAATCATGTGGTACTTGGAGTTTGGTGTCTGCTCCTCCTGGTGCATCTATTGTTACTTGCAAGTGGGTGTTTACTATAAAACATCATGCAGATGGGAGCCTTGATCGCTACAAGATAAGGTTGGTGGCCCGTGGTTTTATGCAGACCTACGGGTTGATTATATGGACACGTTCTCACCGGTTGCTCGTCACTCTACTTTACGTGTTCTTCTTTCAGTTGTTGTGGCACGTGATCGGTCTTTATTTCAACTCGATTTTAAAAATGCATTCTTGTATGGATATTTGCATGAGGAGGTTTACATGCAGCAACCTTCTGGGGTTGCTGCTGAGGGGGAGTGTTAGCAGGTTTGTAGACTCCATAAGGCAATATATGATCTTAAACAAAGTCCAAGGGCATGGTTTCAAAAGCTCTCAGATCTGATCGAATGACAAGGGTTCAAGGGGTCAAATGCATATCATTCTCTATTCGTGTAGAGAACACCTAGAGGTACAATTGTTATCATGGTCTATGTTGACGACATAGTTGTTACAGGAGATGATGAGCAGGGAATCAAGATAGCAAAAGAATTTCTGGCCAGTCAGTTTTTGACTAAGGATCTGGGTACCCTAAGATACTTCTTAGGGTTGGAATTTGCTAGGAATGCGCATGGTCTTGTGATGACCCAAAGAAAATATGTTACAGACATGCTTGTTGAGACGGACATGATTGGGTGTCGACCTTCCACCACTCCTATGGATCCTAGCATGAAGTTATACGATGATGATACAAATGAAGTTGATACGATGAGATACAGAGAGATGGTGGGAAAGCTCCTTTATGTTACTATTACCAGACCGGATATCTCTTTTGCTGTGAGTCGAGTGAGTCAGTTCATGGAGCAGCCTCGACAAGTACATATGGATGCTATATACATGATATTGAGATATCTAAAATCTTCTCCAGGCGTAGGACTATTTTTCAAGAGAGGAGAAACTCTCTCTGTTCTGTGTGTGTTGATGCAGACTATGTAGGGTGTCCTAAGGATATTAAATCTACTTCGGGCTTTGCAATATTTATTGGCAGTTCTCTTGTTTCTTGGAGAAGCAATAAACAAATAGTTGTGACGAGATCAAGTGACGAATCTGAATGTAGGGCTATGGCGCAAGCAAGTACAGAGATGATGTGGGTTCGAGCAATATTAGTGGATTTGCATATAGATGTTCCTCTTCCCATGCAGTTACAATGTGATAATCAAGCTGCCCTATTTGAGGGAGATTGCCATTACATTAGAATTATGATTCAAAAGGGCTTGATTTCTACCTCACATGTCAGTTCAGGAGAACAAACTGCAGACATATTTACCAAGCCATTGCTCAGAGGACCATTCCAGAAGTGTTCATCCAAGCTTATCATGATTGACATCTATACTCCATCTTGAGAGGGAGTGTAGAGATATTTACATATTTCTATATTCTATATTTATCTTTCCTTTATTTTTATTTCTCTATGTCCACCTTATGTAATTTACCCATAGGCCTCTCCTTTATATAAGAGAGCCTAGGGTTCTCAGAAACAAGAACGCACTCTTTTATTCCAACAGTTACTAATAGAATAAATGCATGCTGGCTAAAGTGGAGAAGAGCCTCTATAGTCCTTTGTGATAAGAAAATTCCTTTAAAAATTAAAAGGAAAGTTTTACAAAGCAACCGTGAGACATGCTATGCTCTATGGATATGAATGTTGTCCTGTGAACCATAGACATGTGCAGAGAATGGTTGCAGCAGAAATGAAAATGCTAAGGTGGATGTGGGGACACACACGTAAAGATTAGATTCGGAATGATGCAATCAGAAAGAAAGTTAGTGTATCTTTGATCGAGGATATGGTGCGAGAAAATCTCTTAAGATAGTTTGGTCATTTGCAAAGAAGATAAGTTGATACACCAGTTAGGAGATGCGAGTGTTAGGATGTTGAACCGGATAAGAGAGGGCGAGGACAGCACAAGAAGTGTTGGAAAGAGACTATACGAAGGGATCTTAGAGTTGTGGATATAGGCCGTGGATTGATCCATGATAGATATGAATGGAGGCGAAGAATCCATGTAGCCGACCCTACTTAATTGTGGGAAAAGGCTTTGTTGTTGTTGTATCACTTTTTTGTATTTTTATTAGGAATGCACGAACCTAACGAGGAGTCAATTCTTTTAGATCCTAGGTGATCAAAATCAGAAGGAGAGAGTCGGAAAAATAATGTGAGGCAAAATCAATGATGAATGCTAAGTAGAATGCTCTCCTTGCCTCCAGCTCTCTTGATGCAAGGATGCTAAGCAGAATTGAAATTTATCTATATGCAAATGCAAGTCGATGAAATCACCCTGATACATGAATTGTTATTATCGTGAAGAACAAAATGCTAAACACCTACAAAGGAACCAAAGGGTCCGGACTTGGAGCCTCCTCGGTGCCCACCACTGTGGGTCCTACAAGTGTTGTGTAGAGGACCTCTCGGTGCACAGTTCCAAAACTAAGTGAATAGAAATTCAAAATGTAACAAAGTTCAAATGAGAACTATAGGTACATGCTATGGTAATTAAGTGTTTGACCTTAGTCTATCGTCAAGCAGATCCTAATGCTAGGGATCAATCACACAAAATGAATAAAAATAAAAGTTAAAAACAAAGAAAACGTGACAAAAACTTACGAGGCCCTCAAGCGAATAATCTCTTAGACACTGGACCTCGTGAAGTGTGAAGAGTCCTAGAGAGTCCAAGTTATTACAATAATAGTCTCTCTCTCACACTTTAGATTACACTGAAATAAAGAAAATAAATGAAAATGCAATTGTCTTCAAAAATCCTCCAAGCACTCCTTTTCTATGCTCTCTTGTCGGCTAGTGTAGAATAGTCGACTCCGCTTCATGTGGTTGAGCAGGTGCTCCTAGGAGAGCCTCCCTCGATCTGTGGTCACTTGCAATAAATTCAAATAAAGAAGGTGGTTGGACAATTCACAAATGATATCAAATAAAAGATAAAATACGTAGAGGAAAAATACAAACAAAAGAGATAAGAAGGTACAAGTAAAGAAATCCAATCTATGCACAATTGCTCCCCAACAATGATACCATTTTAAAAGCTGGGAGAATTCACGTCAGTTTTGTCTTCCACTCAAGTCCCTGTATGTGCTTAAGTAGTCTCCTGGCAGTAGTACAAAAGATTTGACAGGTTTATGACTGGTCTTACATTCAACTGAAGTAGATATGATTATTGTGTTTGTCACATGTTCTATGTCGATTTGACATATTGATTGCTGCCAAGAATAAAAGCATGACAGATGATCTGAAAAAGCTACTTAGTTCAGAGATTGACGTGGACTTCTATGCAACGAAGAAGATTTGGTGATGGAAAATTGGAAATCATAAGGGATCGTATACAAGGAACACTTTCCTTATCTCAGAAGAATTACATTGAGAAAGTTTTGAAGAGATTTGAAATATCTACATCAAAGGCCTTGAGTACTCCATCTGTTGCGAATATTCATCTTTCAGTATCTTTTACACCTTGTCGAGTACAGAGAAGGAGCTTATGTCACGAATTCCCTGTGCTAGTGTAGTTGGGAGTCTTATATATGCAATGTTATGCATAAGAGACCAAATATCTCTCATGTTGTGAGCATGGTTAGCAGATTTAAGGGGAATCCAAGGAAGGAGCATTGGTAGGCAGTTAAGAGATTTTTTCGATATCTGAAAGGAATATCTGACGTTGATCTCATTATTAGAAGTGATTCATAATGTTTATTGCTGGATATTCATATTTAAATTGTATTGCAATTGATAGGAGGGGATAATGACACGATATATTTTTATTTTGGAGAGTTCTGTTATTAGTTGAAAGGCTACCTTAAGGCAGAGTATATGGATTTGATGGAAGCTGACGTGAATCATTTTGTCTACCACAAAGGCAGAGTATATGGATTTGATGGAAGCTACAAAGGAAGATATCTAGCTGAAAGGTCTCGTTGGCAACATGATACGACTATCATCTATTATGAATCTCATCGTAATATGCCTAGCTAAAAATCAAGTGCATCATGAGAGGACCAAGTATATTGATATCAGGTTTCACCTCATTCGTTCTTAGAAGATGATCAAGGTGAAAAAGATTGGCATAGCAGATAATCAAGCCGATATGTTAACAAAGATAATTCATAGGAGTAAGTTCAAACATTGTTTGGACTTGCTCAATGTCGATAGTTGTTAGTAGCCACAAGAAAGGGTTGGCGACAACAAAGCATGTTATGTTTTTCAGATGATTCAATTCAAGGTGGGGATTGGTAATATGCCAAGAATCCTAACCATATGTTTAGTTGAAAGCAGTTGAAGAACTGTTTTCTGCACCTTCCATACGAAGGCGCTTGATGTATACGATCTTTTTTTCTAGAAATGAAATTCTATTTGGTTATTTAAATTCCTCTGTCTCTTGAATCCGTTTGTACTAATACTATATAAACCCCTTAGGGATAGGATTTTCTGTATCCTTTTTTTTTTCCTTCTCCACATATAGTGAAAAGATTACTGCTGCTCAAGGACGTAGCTTAGTTATGAATGGATCTTGTAAATCAATATGTACATGGCTTGCTTGTATGTATTTGTGCTTGTCTGCTTGGGCTACTCGCAACAACTATTTTAGATGAATAGTAATTATCTTTTTGCTCTAAAAAAGCTCATATAATTATTGAAATCTCCACCATTTTAAAAATCGACCCTGCAAGAAGTTCCCCAAAATTGTTGGCTTCTAGATTTTTTGCTGCGAGAGACACAAATGGTCAATTTTAGTTATGTTGAGGGAATAAACGAGATAAATTCCATCAAACCCTAGAGCTCTCTTATATAGGAGAAAAGCTCTATGGGTAATTTACAGAAACGGGACAATAAAACTAAATAACATTATTATTCTAACACTCCCTCTCAAGCTGGAGCATATATATCTAACATGCTCAGCTTGGAACAACAGAGATGGAATGGACCCCTAGCCAGAGCCTTGGTGAACATGTCTGCAATCTGCTCTCCTGATGATACATAAGATGTCAAAATAAACCCTTTTTGAATCAAAGTCCCGTGTATAATGACAATCCACTTCAATGTGCTTTGTCCTTTCATGGAAGGCTGTGGTTATAAACAAGGCTGCCTGATTATCACATTAAGATGCATAGGAAGAGGTACTTCAATAGTTAAATCAGTCAAAACAGATTTAACCCACATCATCTCAGCACTACCTTGGGTCATTGCCCTATATTCTGACTCTGCATTGGATCGAGCCACTACAGTTTGTTTCTTACTCTTCCAAGCTACTGGTGAGCTGCCAACAAATACAATAAAGCCTGAAGTAGACTTTCTATCATTAGGACACCCAGCATAGTCTGCATCAGTACAACCTGTGACAGATATAGAGGTATCTCTTCTAAACAGAAGACCATCACCTGGAGACGACTTCAGATATCTCAAGATCATAAAAACAGCATTCATGTAAGCCTGCCTGGGTTACTCCATGAACTGACTTACCCTACTAACCGCAAAGGCTATATCAGGTTGGGTAATAGTAACATAAAAAAACTTCCCCACTAGCTCTCTATATCGTCTCTTGTCCACCTCCTCAGAATCATCATCATAAAGTTTAACATTAGGATCCATAGGAGTAGTAGCTGGTCTACATCCTGCCATACCTGTCTCAGATAACAGGTCAGTAACATACTTCCTTTGTGTCATTACCATGCCTTGCTCATTTCGTGCAAACTCCAATCCCAAAAAATATCGAAGTGTACCCAGATCATTCGTAACGAACTACTCGCTAAGAAAATCCTTGGCTGCTTGAATGCCCTGCTCATTACTGCCAGTGATAACAATATCATCAACATACACTAAGATGATCACAATACCTCGTTGGTCTCTCTTTACAAAGAGAGTATGATCTGCTGTAGATCGGACGAAGCCTTTTTGTTCAATCAACTCCGAGAGCTTCTGAAACCAAGCCCGTGGACTCTGCTTCAGGCCATATATGGCCTTATGAAGATGGCACACCATACTGGACTCCCCCTCAGGATCAAACCCTGGTGGCTGCTGCATATAAACTTCTTCCTGCAAGTCACCATACAAGAAAGCGTTCTTGACATCCAACTGAAATAGGGGCCAATCACGGACAACAGCAACTGCAATAAGAATCCGTAAGGTAGAGTGACGTGCTACTGGAGAAAACGTCCCCTGATAGTCCACCCCATAGGTTTGGGTGAGCCCACGAGCAACCAACCTGGCTTTGTATCTATCAATCGTACCATCAGCCCGATGCTTAACAGTAAATACCCATTTGCTGCCCACTATTGACGCACCTGGTGGAGGATGCACAATACTCCACGTACCACGCGACTGCAACGCCGCCATCTCTTCCTCCATAGCTTAACGCCACTGACTGCTATGTAGTGTCTCTTGATATGACCATGGGATCTCTACTGCCGATAACCCGACAACAAACTGGCGAAAGTCCGTGGATAAACGCTCCAACGAAACCTGAGATCCAAACTCCATCCCATATTTGGGATTCATCGTCCGCGCACGCTTCTGCCTTCGATGTGCAATAGGGATATCTAGGTCATCAACTGGAGGAGTGGGAGTATCATCAGTACCCTGTACATCCATCTGCGCATGCAAATCACCCGTGCCATCAGAAGAACTCAAATGATCTAGTACATACCTCGGGCGTGCTGGATGATGGAGGAGGCACATGAGCAGAGGGTTGACGCTGATAGCCCTGAGGATAAAATGTAGTAGTTGGTGGTGGCGGTGGTGGTGGTGGAGTATGCTTTGGTGGTGGTGGTGGTGTCGGAGTAGAGCATGGAACAGATGGAGGAGGAGGAGGCACATAGATATCGTCTCCTTCCTCTGAGTGAGTGAGTCTATCACCTGTAGGAGAAAAATACATAATTGACTTAAAGAAGGTGACATCGGCACTAACATAGTATCGTCGTCTAACTGGATCAAAACACCGATATCCTTTTTGGGTTTTGGAATACCCCACAAACACGCATTTGACAGCTCTGGGAGAGAGCTTGTCAAGACCAGGAGAGAAGCAATGAGCAAACGCAAACTGACCAAAAACGCATGGTGTTAGGGAGAAAAGATCTGTCTCGGGAAACACAGTCAAGAACGGGATTTTCTCCCCTAACACTGACGACGACATACGGTTAACCAGATAGCATGCAGTTAGAACCGCATCCCCCAATAGGAGTGAGGGGCATGGCTTTGAATCAAAAGGGTTCTGGTAATACCCAACAAATGACGATGTTTCCTTTCAGCCACCCCATTCTGTTGGGAGGTATATGCACAAGACGTCTGATGCACATCCCATGAGACATAAGGAATTTAGAGAGTTGAGTACTACACAATTCTAGAGCATTGTCAGACCGTATGTACTTCACTCTAGCAGAGAAAATATTTTTTATTTCATTAATAAAAGACTGAATAACATGTCCAGCATCAGACTTATTTTTAAGAAGAAAGACCCAAGATAACCTAGAAAAGTCATCGACTACAACAAGATAAAACTTGTGCCCTTGAAGATTAGGGACACGACTGGGACTCCAAATATCAAAATGAAGTAACTCAAACATACCATGACGACTTGGACCTAGACGACTCTGAAACGACGACCGGTGATATTTCCCAAGCTGGCACGCCTCGCATTGAAAAGTAGACCAGGGAGAAATCTGTGGAAGGATATGGACCATCTTTGCAACGGAAGATGACCAAAGCGGAGATACCATGTGTAAGGAGAGACATATCCGGCACTAACAGAAGAGACACCAGCATAAGGAGACTGCACCAGTCTATAGAGACCCCCTTGCTCACGACCAGTTCCAATCACGCTGCCCGTTAGGATGTCCTGAAACACAAGAGCAGATGGGTCAAATATGGCACGACAATGTAAATCTTTAGTGATTTGACTAATCGACAGTAAATTCATTGAAAAATCAGGAGCATAAAGAACATTCTGAAGCCGTAGGGTCAACTGCACCTCCCCCTGACCAGTAATGAGAGAGTGTGTCCCGTCAGCTATCACCACAGATCGTCCTGTCTGAGTTGCATTGAAACCATCCAATTGCTTTTTATCACCACATAAATGGTGAGATGCTCCTGAATCCATGATCCATTCTGATAGATCTGCTCTATAACAACTAGTAAGAGCATATGTTGTACCTGACGTGGATGCTGATGTTGAACCAGCTATCTGTGAAGATCCTGAAGTACTTGTTGGCCCCTGACCAGGCATGATCTCTCTAAGTCGCGCCACTAACTCCTCGAACCTCTGATCCGGGACATGGGAAGGACCCCCTTCCTGCTGAGTCTGCTCCGCCACACGTGCTGTAGTAGTAGGAAACCATGCTTAGAATAGCATGTTTCCTCAGTGTGACCATTCCTGCGACAGTAAGTACACGGCTGCCGAGGAGGTCTATTACCTCCTCCTCTGCCACGACCACCTCTACCTCGAAACTGTGGAGATCCTCCCCTGCCACAAGATGCTGCCATGACTGAGGACGTCTGAGATCCACCATGAGATATAGAGAGTCTACTCAATTTGCAGATAGGCCTCTTCCATAGGAGGTATGGTAGCATCTGTAAGAATCTGTGCTCTGGCGGCATCATACTCCTGATCAAGGGCTGCTAGAAATACTCCTGTCATCACTGAGTCCTTATATGCCTTTAGCTGTTCTGGTGTGGCTGTCAACGGAATGTACCCGTGTAGCTTCTCAAACATACCCCTCAGAGAGGTATACAGGGTATGAAGAGGACGTCTGTTCTGTTTCGAGGTGAAAATGTCATGCTGGAGTTGTAAGATCTTGGACTCGTTCTTTGCCGGAGAATATGTGGCAGCTAGGATATCCCACATAGCCTTCGCAGTGGGTTGACTCAGAATGTCGTTGGCTATCTCCATGGACACGGTACCCGATAACCATACACGTGCATATGCATCGTCAGCCTCCTATGAGGCGTTAACCCCAGTCTTCTCAACAGGTTCCTCTTGTGTGAGGATATGCTTCTTGCCATTGCATTGCATAAGACTCGTGAACTGCATGGCCCACAGTTCATAGTTCGTGCCGTCCATTTTCACAACGGGTGCTGGACCTTTAAAGGCACCCAGAGACGGAAGATCTACCTTGTTGTCTGACATGATGACAACAATATTCTGCAACTTGGGTTACACGACTAGACAATAATGTCTACGTGAACATATATGAAGACCGTTGTGGACGTAGACTCAAACCACAATGCCCTCCATACCTTGAGGGTTCCTCTGACGAGTTCGACTACCTTGGACTGGTAGGGCTACAACACAATCACGCACGTAGGTTAAACAGGGATCGCGCGTGGATGGCTCTTGCTGGTAGGGCAGACAAGGACTGGTAGGGCTCTTGCTGAAGGTAGTCGCACGCGCACCAGCAGTCGCGCGTGGATGGCTCGCGCGCACAGAGCGCAAACCAGGGGCACGCGCGCAGAAGACTCACGCGCAGGATGGCGCGCGCACAGGCGAGGGCTCACGCGTGTGCCCTGTTGGCCTCGAAGGCATGCAGGAGGCACGCGAGCGAGGCTTCACGCACAGGAGGGCTTCATGCGCAGGAGGCGCGCGAGGGCTTCACGAGCGAGACTTGCAGGAGCGCGCGCAGGAGATGCTTCACGCGCGAGCGAGGCTCACAGGAGGCGGCGGAGGCGCGTGAGGCACGCGGGCGAGCAGAGGCGGCGCCGGCCGAGGGGCTATTGGTGGGGATAAGGAACTAGGGAACAGGCTCCGGTCTAGGACCGTCGCTCTGATACCATGTTGAGGGAATAAACGAGATAAATTCCATCAAACCCTAAAGCTCTCTTATATAAGAGAAAAGCTCTATGGATAATTTACAGGACAATAAAACTAAATAACATTATTATTCTAACAAGTTACTTTCAAAGCTTTCCGCTTTGCCCTCTTTTATCAATTTGTACCGATGTCGTAACACGGAACTATACAATACTGGTCATACATAATTGATTAAAATAAGGAGAATATAAAATTTCAGCGAGAAAATCAGATGTGATAGAGGCTGCAGAATAGCTGCATAATAGTTGGGTTTAATCATTGATTTTTCTCACAATAGCCGTATAGGTTCCATTCACTTGGATAACTATTTCAACCAGTGATATAGGACTGTTCACTTGTCCACTCACCATACATTTAGATCTTGATGAGATCCAATTATCCAATTAAATCAACAACCCATCGTTCTCACCATTAGTTTCAACATATCTTTGTGAATCAACACGCTGGTTATTGTTTGGTTGTATTTCTCAGATTTTGGAAATTCCAAGCCTACTGGAGGAAGGCTCCTCGGTTGTCAAGAGGAACATTTTAAAACAGAAACAAGAACAACATGCAAGGACAAGCAGCGGCTGCTGCTCCTGATTTTGCATAGGAGCAAGGTTATCTGCGACCTCGTGAAAACGGCAACCGGTGTCCCGGGATTCTGTATCATGGATTGCAAGTGTGGTGTACCTGAGCGTGTTTGTTTCTGGGTGTGCCTATCAGCTTTATATGAGCTGGCTGTGGTGAAGAACAAAAAAGTGATGAATCTTGTTGTATATGTATCCTTTCCGAATCACTTGAATATATTCTTTTCATTTGTCTGTGTGCAGTGAGTCCATTACGGACAACTGCCAGTTCTCTTCAGTCCCTTTTTCTTAGCTTCATTGTAAATAAGAACTAGAACCCTTGTGTTTAAGTATCCAAGAGAACCAAGCCAGTAACCACGAGGGGACTGTTCACTCGATAAAAGTGTCAAATATTGCTAAAAAGAACATGGTGGTCCGAGTTCTTGTTAGTCTTGTTCTTGACAAAGTGTGCTCTGACGTCCAGTTGTATGCACTTTGTTCTTTTCTGGTTTGGGTGTGTGAAGTATTCATTCTGTATAGACGGCTATTAAGAACTGTGCAGTGTTTGAAGATTTAAAAGAAGTAAGGTTACAGTTCCTGAAATAATCCTGCAAAATGATACAGAGATCTTTACGCTGCAGTACTACGGTGCAGGGGGTGTGGCATCTGGTATAGGATATTTTTGAAGCAATGTCTTCTCCATTTGGCCGTTGTTTCCGCAAGTGTTTCACAGCGTAATATAACTGCTGAAGAGATCCCAATTCTGAATGTTTTAGCTTAGTGAGGTTAACCTCAGCTGAGAGTAATTGTTGCAAGTAGCGGAACAAGCAAACCATGTACACAAATTTAAAAGGTTCTTCCGTAAGTGGGATACGTTCTTGAGCGACAGCGATCATTTTACTAATGTGAACGTCAAAAAACAGAGAATGCAAAAAACCCTAACACCAGTGAGTTTATGAAGTACTCAAACGAACTCCCGTACTGGTAGTATATGGTGCGGGGATATGGTGTGAGGGGAGGGTATAAAAGACAGCTCTATGGCTGAGTTCAGCAGAACATATAATTAGGATCCAAGGCATACCAACAGCGATAGATGTACCTGCAATAATATATGGCCATTAGTTGGTGGGGTTGTAGGTTTTTATCACATCACATGGTTGTGTATGTTTGTGCCTGCTGGGGCATTAGTATCAGTTGTGTGTGAGAATTTATTTGAGAGGAAGAGAAGCAGTTGGCATCTACTTAAATGGGGTTGTTTAACAGGAGTTATGTATTGAATGCTGCATGCCTTGTATGTATCCAATAAGAATAGCTTAACTGAATGCGGTGGGATCCAAGCTTGAAGGAAGTAGAGTTGGTGGGGAAATGGTTCAACGGAAGGGTAGCCTGGTTGAGGGGGATGGCTTCTTGCTAAGAGGCATTGGTTCAACCAGAGAACCCTTCATCCACATATCATTCCATTTGCTTGAGTTCCTTGCTTAGTTGAAAGAGTAGGCAAAAGTTGGATTTGGTTCGTTGAGCTTGACGTTCCACCATTTTAAGAAGACATCGAGGGAAAAATATATATGGACCATATCACCTACCAGTTGCATATTTTGAGATAAACAAGATTTGAATATTAGTATTTTTTCGGAGGATCGTTGTTTAATTATGAAATGAGAAGACTCTTTAATGTATTGTGATACTCCAATCTTATGAAAGAAGAAAAGAAAGATGGGTCTAATTATAATAATATGACACATTATTGGCTTTTTACTCTAGTGTCCATAATGTTGTTAGTAACACTTACACCTATATATATTTCATGATTACACTACAACTCCTACAAAACATCCATATCTATGCTTGAGCTTCCGTCATTAATACCATGAGTAAAATCCTTAGGGATAATGATCATATGATTTCTCCTCCTCCTCTAATTTCTTCATCTAAACCATCACATGCCTTCCGCACTTTCTTTTCTTTATCTACGGTTGTGCACGATGCCATTGTACATCTACCTTGACCTTCCTCGATGGGTCTTCCTCGGTTATTTGTAGGCCACAATCATAGAGGTATCTTTACTCGACAATCTTGGTAAATTATTACCGTTGGGATGCAAATGGATGGACATTGATGCAGATATATGTATTATCATGTTCTTATCCTTTTTAAAATTTGGATACGGATAAAAAAAGAAATATCTAGTGAATATCGAAATCCACAAACTATATTCTTAAATAAAGATATCGAAACGGATAATAATTATTCAGATACGAATATTTTATAAACTGATACGGATTATCCTACTGATAATATTTTTCTTGACGCTTAAATTCAGTATAGTTATTTTTGTAAAGTTGAAATTAATAATTAATTAAATCAAAATTATATAAACTATAAATAAAAAATAAAAAAAGAAATAAAGTAATATGTTAAACTAAACAACTTTCGTAATAAGTAATTAAATAGTATGACTATATATTTGGGCAAATTAACAAAAAAAAAACTAAAATGCCTCAATTCTCAAATAAAGGCCTTGTTTTTAAATGTTATAAAAAGTGTATCAAAATTTCAGCTTTATACTTTGACATCCAAATTGAGGGGTTGAAGAAGTTTACCGAAGCTTGTATATGAGAAAAAAGATTGAATCATGTTGTTTTACGTTTCAAAAATAAGGTTCTAATTTTTTTAGATATAGTTGGGGCTCTTTTTTATTTACATTATATATATTTCTTAATGTCTTTGAAGTGACTCTTAAACCTAATATATTACATGTAAATTATCATAATATATTCACATATGTGTTTATACACACTTTTGATAGATGTTTGATATACATACAGATGAGTAAGACGGATATCTGTACCCGTCAAAAAATTTATAACCGCCATTCATATTCGCATCTTCAAAACTTTTTGAGAATGGTATCTGTATCCATATTTGTATTTGTAAAATATAAAAACTCATGTATGTATCAGTATCCATATCCACCAAAACAAAAAATATATATCTATATCCTTTTAAAAACAGATACAATGGCGGTCAGATACTGATACGTCCGTATTCAGTTGCATCACTAGTTGTTGTACATCGGTCCCTCTACTCAACGGACTGCTTAATTATTGTTGGCTCTCTGTTAGGGCTTGCTATTGAGCCACGACTCGATGAGTCAGGCTCGGGCTCGGCTCGATAAGGGCTCGTGAGCTTGGCTCATTAAGCTATTGAGCCTAGCCTGAGCCAGATTTTTGGGCTCAATAGCTTATCGAGCCGAGCCCTGCTCAGCTCGATAACTCAATAACGGGCTCGATAAGGAATATATATATAGAGGGCTTATCCACTGCGCATAGGGCGCATTAGCGTTTCAATGAGCACTCATTTTAGGCCTTACACGTGTATTAACAATAACTATATTTCTAATTATAGGCTACGACGTGTTTAAAAAAATCCTATATTTCCTATTATACAACATCCTTAAAAATTGGAAGAGTGTTTTGGAAAGAAGCAATTCAAATAAATGATTCCACGCGGATCCAAACGCTATGATAGTAATAAATATTATTCGGTCAAGTAAATGCTTATTGTGAGATCAGTAATATCAAGACAATGATAAGTAATTTACATCCAAATAGTTACATTGTACATAATTTAGTAATATGTATAAAATGGTCAAGTAAATGTGTGTTGTGAGATCAGTAATAACATAACAAATGGTTAGTAATACCATTGTCGATGTAATGTGCATTGCATTAACAAATAGTTACTTTCTTACTTGAGCAATGCCCATGACTTACTGACCATTACTTTGTTATTACTGATATCATAGTAGCTATTACTTGAGAATCGTACACATTGCTGAACATGTAATATAAGACATGGATATATACATTACTGAACACAAACAATAATTTACTTGATAACTGTATATATATTACTTGAATATCATCTCTAAATTACTGAATTTTGATCAAAGTAAGAAAACGTATGAAAATTACTGACTTTTTGTTATGGTTTTACTGACATCACAACGTGCAGTTACTTGTCCATTGTGTATATATTACTGAAATCTGCACCATGTAATAAAATGAATGTATTACTGACCGTTGTTTGGATAATACTGACATCACAACACGCACTTACTTGTCCATTGTGTATATATTACTGAATTCTGCACCATGTAATACAATGAATGTAAATTACTGACCGTTGTTTTGGATATTACTGATCTCACACAACTATTTACTTGACTATTATATATATATTACTGACATGAGCATTTGGATCTCGATTTTCAGCAAGAAATAATCGATTCAAATGTTTTCTTTCTAAAACGATCTTCCTATTTTTTAGGACGCGATATAATTGGAATACTACTTATTGTTAAATCGCTTTGCATATTAATCTCCTTCCAAAAACAGCATCCTTCGAAATAGGTAACCACTAAATTGGTAATACACGTGTGTGGCCAAGAAATGGTGTGCACCGAAACTCAAATGGGCCCTGTGCGCATTGGATAATTTCCTTATATATATATTCTATTTGTGAAACTATAATTATTTTTATTTGTATTAGTTTTCAACATTGTTAATAGTAGATTATGTTTTTATATTGTTTATGTAACAACAATGTTGGGTGGACTATGTTGTGGACTTGGATTTTCTATCTTTTTATCTATGTTAATCTAGGTTATAGTTAGATATTCATTATTTTTTCTTTTTATTAACAAGCAGAATGTTACAATATATATTATAATTTAACTTTTATATAGAACTCAGATGGTGATCTATTGGTAAGTTGGATGATTTTTGTAAATAAGGTCTCAGGTTCGAGCCTAAGCGAGAATATTTTTCACCAAAAAAACACATATTTCCTTAACGAGTCTGAATAGGCTCGAGCCCAGACCAGGCTCGATAAGAGGCTCGGGCTCGATAAAGGGCTCGACTTAAGACTTATTGAGCTCGAGCCCGATCCAGCTCGGCTGGGCTCGATCGAGCTCGAGCCCAACCCTGGCTCGACTCGTTAGGCTCGATTGCCAGCCCTACTCTCTTCCAACCATCGATAATAATGTCATTAAATTAACAAATAAGTAATTATATTCAAATTTACAAAACAATTTATTACAATTCACAATTAGAAAATAGAATTATATTAATCAAGTTAGTAGTAATCATAGGAGGAGGGTCGTCTCAAGGAGTAAAAGGGAACATGAAGCATCCAAGAGGTGATTGTCCGTTTGTATGACTTGTAGTAATCGTACCAATAAAGCATTGACTTTGGTAATCAAGTCATTATTCTTTTGAAGGTTGGCGTCTTATTATGATAGTTTTCTTACTTTGTTACCAACTCGATAATTAACTTTATATTCCTGGACCAGACCAAGTCTCCTTTTCGCTTATATCCATGATGTTAGTTGATGCATCACCACAAGATCTTGACCAGTATGCTCCTTAGCATAATCAGACAAAAATACAAATACATCCTTAGTTGTCATCGACTTCATTGGATCTATTGTATCATCAGAAAGTTATAATATCGGTTCCAACCCTTGAGTCTTCTCATCATATTTTAAATTAAAGTAAATAATAAATAACTTATACATCTTAGGAGTGTGTCCAATGTTACGTGCAACCAAAAAAACACTTAATACGTGTTATTCGTGTGAGCTTTCTATCTTAATTTTACATTAAATAGGATGATCATACCTAACTATAAAGTAATGGGATTTTTACATCCATAATCTTGAGTAACTTTGCAATTACAATCATAATCCTGTATAAACGTGAATTACAACGAAGACCCTGAATAAGTGCTCCGTTTTACATCCATAACCTTCTGTTAGTTGAGTTCATTAACTCAACCAGATGATTGAGTTAATCTAACACATCCATCGTCTAACGGTTGGGATTAATCGAAAGAAAAAAAAGAACGTGTGGAGCAGCAGGGGCAGAAGGCTTGCGGGAGCGGAGACCGGCAGGAGCGGTGGGCAGCGGGGCGCGGAGGCCTGCGGGGCGCGAAGGCCTGCAAGGCAGCGGGGTGTCGGAGGGGGGGGGGGGTTGCTCGAGGGACGGCGCTGGGGGTGGGTGCTTGGACCTTGGGAGGAGGAGCTGTGGGGTACTCGAGGGACGATGCTGGGGGTGGGAGGGGGCGCTCGGGGGACGGCACTGGGGGTAGGGTGGGGGTGGGTGCTTTGACCTTGGGAGGAGGGGGGGTCGGCAGGGGAGGGGGATGCTCCTCGGTGGCGGGGGTCGGGAGGGTGGGGGTGGCTACTCGAGGGACGACGCTAGTGGTGGGAGGGGGGCGCTCTGCATCAGGTTGACGACATCACCGGGCTTGCAGTGACCGCCGACTTGAGCGCAGCTTCCAGGATGACCTCCGTCACCTTCACGGATCTCTCGGCCAAAAGCGGAATCATCCCCCTCTAGACGAGGCTGAGCCTCGCTGGCTTCACGTCGCTGACATTCCAGTCGAATGCATCGGTCATCAAGACTGGCAAAACGACAGAAATAATCGGGACAATGAGGCGGTACTTGGTGACGAGCTTCACGGTCGTGCCGCCTCCGGTCAATGATCAACACGGCCTTGGCCTTTTATCGCGGCGGGCTTCAAGAGAGGGGAATAGGGGGGCTTCGAATTCGAGCAGGGGAGGAGCCAGGGGGTGGTTGCAGAGGTGCTCGGTGGGCGGGGGTTTTGATAGTGAGCACTAAGCATGGTTCGAGCAGGAGAGAAGAAGCTCGACGGTGGGGGGGGGGGTCTGCAGAGTGGGCGCCGACACATGGCCTGGAGAAGGAGGTGCATGTTTTGCAAATAAGCATGAATATTAAGGGTAGTTTTGTTTTTTTAACGGATACCGTCAAATATAACGGATATCTCAAACAAACATAACACAGGGTCATGTCATGTAAGAGTTAAGCATTACTCGAGGTTTCTCATGTATTTCACGATTATACAGGATTATAATTGTAATTGCAAAGTTACTCAGAGTTATGGGTGTAAAAATCCCTAAAGTAATGGGATATAGCATCATCGTATCTTACTATGAAGTAATGTGATACAAAATCACATTAACTGATTTTTTTATATGAAATAGTATCACAAGTATCACTACCTTTCTTATCATATTAAGTTAATTAAAAAAAAGTTTAATCAAATTTCATGGTTGCTCAGATTCTCATCACTTTCCAATTGTTGTTACTTAAACCCTAAAAGACTTGAAGATGGTTACCTCAAAGGCTTCCTAACATCATTTTAAAAAATAAGGATGCCTAAGTCAACAACTTTATAAATTAGTGAGGCAATCATCAATTCATCATCGCCTCTCGTTCGTGTGTGGGGGTTGTTGTCTGCCAATCTGAGGGTTGCAATTAATAGAAGCTCAAAATCATCTTCTATTATCTATGCACAAACCTTAAAAGGCTACAATGTGATTACTAAAGAGGCATCCTAAATTGTTGTGTTATTATATATATATATATATATATGTATGTATATATTAAGGGAAAAATGGGGCTGCCCCCTATGGGTAGCCAACATGTCTGCCCCTACCCCATTTTTCGCAATTTTTTTTTTATTTTTTTGAAAAAATATCATCATGTATATTCATCCATATATCCCTCCTATATGACATTTGCATTTCGTCAGAAACAGAGACTCCTACGGCCTCTATCTAGACGTCATTTTTTTAACGGTCGCAGGAATTTTTAAATCGACCCTGTCTGGATGGAGGCCGTAAGAGTCTCTGTTTCTGACGAAATTCGAATGACATATAGAAGGGATATAGGGATGAGTATACATAGTGATATTTTTTCAAAAAAAATAAAAAAATTGTGAAAAACAGGGTGGGGGCAGCCATGTTGGCTACCCCTAGGGGGCAGCCCCATCAACCGCATATATTAATACCATCACCTCGTATGAGTGGATATGATAGCTCAGATTACTTGTATGAGGCACAAGCAATTAAAAAAACATACATACAAGCAAATTGGAAAAGCCACTCGCAAGGGAAACATATAAATTTTACAACAACTAAAGGGGTGGAAATTTACGCTGGCCCTAAGTTTGTTCCTTGTGTTTGAGTGCATTCATAATCGTGAGGAGTAGAAACTGCAGAGCCGATAACCCCTAACCACAGTCCTCACACACAGAGTGAGTATCCACTCTGACTGACACCCAAACTCCACATCTTATCTGCCACACCACAGTCCTTGCACTCATTTGCATCTCACCCAAGGTCTCCTACTTGCCTTCCAATTAAGGGGCCTCAGGCATAATATTGTAATAAGCCTCGAGATTTCTAGCTAATCATCCAGCCTTGACAAACTCGACAACCTTCTCCAACGATCATGATGAACGTCTGTGTGTGCTCTGCCGATGTCCATAATCTCTGCGAAATAAGCCATGATTCTCAATGGCCCTTATTAATTACACAATTATATATATATATATATATAGAGAGAGAGAGAGAGAGAGAATTTTGAATTTAGGTGGCACCTTATCATGAGTATGGTGCGACATCACTTAGTAGCCTTATAATTAGGATCAAAGATGGTTAACAAAATTACTAAATTAAATCCAAAATCACCGTCGAAACAACCTCCAAATCGTCATTTTTAGAAAATTTTCGAATATTCAATTTGGTTGCGTCATTATCCTATTACCTATTAATTACTCGAGTTTAATTTTTTAAATATATCATCCATCACAATCTTGGCTCTCAATTATTCGATTTTCCAAAAAAAAGTTGACGAGTCTCTTCTTCCCCCTCTCTTCTTCATCAACCCTCGACGTAGATGTGGTGGCTGCATTTGGAGATGGTGGTGTGTGACAAAGATGATGCATGGAGCAACAAGAGGTGGTTGCGCAAGGAGGATAATGCGCCTTCTTAGTAATTTCTCTTATTCTTTTTATTCATCTATTAATAAAGTTCCGGGCTATTTTAGATTTCTTTTGTTTTTTATTTGGATTTTAATTTTTTTTCTATTTTGATTACATCTCAATCCAATCTTCAAAGTTTCTCATTTGTTTTGTTTTTGAATCAGTTTTCCTGATTCACTAATGGTTATGATTGGGTGTGTTTTTTTGAATACTGGTGATTACGATTTTGTAATTTATAAAACAGTTTTGTAAAATATATCAATCTTTTGTAAATTGATAATAAGTATTTCAAAACACGAGCCTTTATTCAATCATATTTTCTAAAATATTCGATGCACTTTTCATTCTTTTGAATTCAGTCATATTTTTATGGATATTCAATCTTTTGTAAGTTTGGATTCCCCTGTTCTTTTGAGTTCAATGCTTCTTTTGAGCTTTGTTTATAGGTTGAATTCTGTAGAATGAGAATGAAAATGTCACATAAAAGAAAGATTTTTTCATTAAGAATGTAAATATTTATTTGCAGATTGAATATGTCTCACGTTGTCAGTATCAATAAATGGAATTTTATTATAGAAAGTTGTGCATCTTTTATATTTTTGCCCAAAAGATGATACATTTTGTAAAAATCAAATTAAATGAAATCACATCGACTGTGGATTAAATACTAAAGGGATGAAGTTTACAGATTTGTGTGTGTGTACACACACACATACACACACATACATACATATTTGTATGCATGTATGTATGTATGTATGTACGTACGTACGCATGTATGTATATTGGGTAAATGGGGCTGCTACCTAAGGGGGACTAACTTGGCTCCCCCATCCCATTTTTCCCATTTTTTTATTTTTTGAAAATTGCTTCAGTGGATTTTCATCAATATATCCCTATATTATGTCATTCAAATCTCGTGCGAAATAGAGATTCCTATGGCATCCATCCAGACGACCGGGTTGATTTTAGAATTCTTTTACCGTTAAAAAATGACTATATGGATGGAGGCCGAGGAATCTATGTTTTGCATGAAATTTGAATCACATAATATATTGATATAGTGATGAAATTCCAAGGAAGAAATTTTTAAAAAAATATAAAAAACAGGAAAAATCCATGGAAGTCTATGTATCCAATGAGGAAAGGGATCCTACTCTATGGAGTAGGTAACTTGCCTACTCCACTTTTATTTTTTCAAAATCTTCTTATTTTTTAAAAAATACTCCATGAATTTTCATTACTATATCCCTCTAATATGTCATTCAAATTTTATAAGAAACAGGGACTTCCACAGCCTCCATCCAGACATACATTTTTTAACAGTCATAAATTTACCGTAATTGACCCATTCTGGAGGGAGGGTATAGGAGTCTCTATTTCTGGAAAAATTTGAGTGACATATTAGAGTGATATAGTTATGAAAATCCATAGAAGAATTTTAAAAAAATAAAAAATTTTGAAAAAAATGAAAATGGAGTAGGTAAGTTACCTAATATATGGAGTAGGATCCCTTTACTCACACACACACACACACACACACACATATGGGGAAAATGTGGCTGCTCCCTGGGAGAAGCCAACGGGGCTACTCCCACCCCAATTTTTCCCAGATTTTTTATTTTTTTTGGAAAATAAAAATTTGTATATTCATCACTATATCCCTCTAACATTCTATTAAAATTTTGTCAGAAAAGAGACTCCTAGGCCCTCCATCCAGACGTCATTTTTTTAATGGTCGCAGGATTTTTTAAATCGACCATGTTTGGATGGAGGCCATAGAAGTCTCTGTTTCTAACGAAATTTTAATAGAATATTAGAGGGATTTAATGATGAATATACAAATTTTTACTTTCCAAAAAAATAAAAAAAATTGGGGGAAAATGGGGGTGGGAGCAGCCCGTTGGCTACTCCCAGGGAGCAGCCACATTTTTCCCATATATATATGCAAGGTCTCATTGGTTTTATGTCGAGCCCTTAATTTAGATCGTTAGATTTTAATCAATGGTTATTATTAAAATCACCAAAATGCATTAAAACCACTCATAATTGTCCGATCAATTTAAATTTTACGGAATATTATTGTGTGGCCAATGATTCTTCCTTAAAAACTGCAATTTGAAATGGGCGATGTAAGATCTATCATGTTTTTTATTTCGTGAATAGATTATTAATGCAATAATTTATTACATTCGCCTTCTTGCGTAATATACATGTTATGGCAGCAGACTTGACTTTTATCGTATTAACCTTCTATTATATATATAATATGTTAAGCATAATAAATTTGAGAATAGAATATTAAGGCAATATTTTTATTTTATATAATACACATTTTAATGTTTTTTCAACATTTTTAGTATAATTTATGTATAGATATTTTTCTTTCAATTGTATAATTAGATATTAATATCTCATAAAATATAACTATAAATGCAAATTTTAATCACTCTTCGACAGTTTTTGAAATATTCATGTTCAACATCAATCTATAGTAAACAAAAGTCTGCCCACAAATGTAAAGTATACTACCTCTTTGTGTTATGAATACTATTTTTTTGTGAAACATAATCGACTTTTATAATGTTAGACAAAATATTTTGCAGAATATGCATTAAGTTTTGTACGCAATTTACAAAATATTAATGTAGAAGACGATACATTTTTGTAAAATAAAGGAAATCAAATCTATCGACATGATAGAACTCTCAAAAATATGTGATTGTAATGAAATTTCATTTATAATATATGCAAATGAATATTGTAAAATACGGTATAATTTTGTGGAATAAGGGGAATTCAGATAAATTTCAAGCATATAAATATTGAACTTCTACTGCTAATTCATGCTCGAATTCTTAATTCAAACTGTAAATATGCGCTTATTCTACATTTCTGATCTAGTAGTCATTGTTTATGTCCGAAAATGGAATTAACGGCTCTTCAAAACATGGAAGGAAATAATATTTCTAATTTCTATTTTTCCATGTAAATCACTACTAAATATGATTCTAATTAATTTAAACATAGGAGAAAAATATGAAAAGTGTTGGATCATATTGTAAAATTTTACTATCGCTTAACAAAATAATTCTGTAAAGTAATATAATATTTTATAAAATTTTCTTCGATTCGTTCATCTAGAAATCAAGGAAATGTAAAATATGTTCAGGTATTTCCATGCAAAGTTTAATGAAAACTGACGGAATCCCATGTTTTTGTCATATTTATCAATTCATATGCATTAGAAGATACAAGAAGTGTATTTATCGCCTTCCTAAAATGAGAGAAATGAGCTTTCTCTCTCATCCCTTTAAATATGGTTGTGTCGAATCCTCTAAAATAGGAAACCGAGTGCACCAAAACCATCAACTATTTGATAAGGAATGCCACTACGTCTCTAAGCCCCTCGTTGGTTAGAAACCTCTTTGACTTGCTGGATCGATGCGTAAAGTATTGTGTGTGGGAATGTTAGTGGAAACAAGCAATTCACAAGAAGAGGAATGCAAAAGCTCACACACATTTTTATTTGACCAATCACAACTATATATATACATTGCGGGGGAAAATCAAAAGACACAAAAAATGGACGTAGCCCACTATCTCATGTACGTCCTCTCCATAAGTTGAATCATGAATGGAACAATTATTAACCACATAATTGTCTCATATGTTATGCTCCAAAACGCATGTCAATAATGGTGCACGTCCATTATAAACACCATGCATGGCACTAATTTTAGCCCTTAAATGCATGTGCATTGATTTCAATCCATGTAAGGTGTGGAGGAAGGCGAGAGATCACAACAATATTTTGGTGGTTTTAATGATAGCCCTTCCTTTTCTATCAAACGTCTATAATTGGTGGCTCACTACAATTGTGATGAGACCCCACCTCATTTGAAGGGGTCCCTACACACAAACACACACACACACTCCTTCCAATAGGATGTTGCCCTTCCCGAGTAAAGAAAGGCCGCCCCTTTTTTGTAGAGAATTCTAGCATTTTTGTAAAATAGGTAAAGAGTTTATGTTATAATGTATAAAAAAGAAAAGAAAACGAATAAAATACCAACAGTATTTTATAACCCTAAACTCTGAGACCTAGGCATCTTGATGAGTAGGTTGACAAGGAATAATATGGGAGATAAGGGCCAATAATTCATTTAAATTCCCATTCTTTTATTCATCATTTATTCATTTTTTGGACCTATTTTATTTTCCACGTTTTGTACCTCAAATAAAGAAAAATCATGCATGAAATTTGTAGACAGTAATATATATATATATATATATATACACACACATATATATATATATATGCAAAATTGATTTCACACAAAAATAGTATATAGTGTACTTTTTATGCTGTAAATAGAAGGCCAAAATCCCAACTTCCTAGACCCATACCTCTCAAATAAAAACTCACAATGTATCAAAATCACCTTTAATTGTATATAACTTTTAATAAACTATTTAATGAAGGTACTTAATTTTTTAGAGTTAAGGTGTGAAAGTTAGGATTTGGACCCCTATTGTATGGTATACCTGAATAAAATATTCATTTTATTCAATATTTATTATTTTTATAATTTTATAATTTATAAATATTATTTATAATATTTGTACGTATAAAATCCATAATAAAATATTAAAATTAAATATGTATACTAAATACATAAAAGAATATACAATGCATATACCTATATAATATACATATGTATTTAAGTAAGTGTACATATTATATCAGAAAAACATAATAAAAATATATTTGTACATATAAACATAAGTTATAATTATATAAAATAATAAAATCAAATAATAAAATAAAATTCAAAATAGAAATGAAATACTCAAAACATAGAAGAATATACTTATAAAGGAAACCCCAAAAATTAACTTGTAATACAACACCTTGAAAAAATAAATAATAATCATAATAAAAATATAGAAATAAAAAATTATTTTATAACTTTATTTTAATGAAATTATTTAATATTTAATACTGAATTTGTTAATAATTTTGGCTCGAGTTTCCTAGTTAATCCATGTAGACCAACCAGGTGGTTATGTGATGAATATCCATTTCATCATCTTTATTCTATCATTTTGGCCTTAAAAACCTTAGTAAATGTGTGCAGGCTTAATTTAAGCATTTTAGCATTGATGCATCATCGTGTAAATAGTGTGTAAAATACAATTTTTAAAGCCAAAATTATATCATAAAGAAAAGAAAAGAAAAGAAAAAGAATAAAATATTTTAAATATTTTATGACCTGAAACCCCAAGACCTAGGCATCTCGATGACTAGGTCGATAAAGAATAAAGTAGGGAGAGATACGGGCCAACATACAATAAAAATCCCTTTTATTTAATTCATTCTTTATTCATTTTTGGGACCTATTTTTAGTTCTATATTTTATACTTCAAATAAAGAAACTTTGAACATGAAAACATAGATAATTAAATATAGAAAAATACAAAATTGATTTCATACAAAAATAATATACATACAAAAAGTTATGATCTGAATAAAATTCCAAAACCCCAACTTCCCAGATCTGTATCTCTCAAATAAAAACTCAAAATGTATCAAAATCATTTAATTTAATTGTATATAACTTTCAATAAGCTATTTAATGAAGGTGGTTTCATATTTTTTGGAGTTACGATTTGAAAGTTGAGTTTTGAACCCCTATTGTATACTTGTACCGATTAAAATATTCATTTTATTCCTTATTCATTATTTTTTATAATCTTATATTTTTATAATTTTGTAAAAACTATTAAAATATATTTGTATATTAAAACAGGAATAAAATGAACAAGACAATATAAAAATAAAATACTTGTATAAAATACATAGGTAAAAGACCTATATCTATACCTATATGAATATTACATCTATTTATTTAATTGTACATAATACATCAGAAAAATAAAATAAAAATATATTTAAGTGTATAAAATTAAGTTATCGATATAGAAAATAATAAACCAAAATAATAAAATTAAATATACAAAATAAAAATAAAACATTAAAATATATAGATGAATATACCTGTATATAACCCCTAAAAGATAACTTGTAATTTTTAAACCTCTAAAAATAAATTAAAAATCATAATAAAATACTTCATAAAATAATAAATATTTTTTATTTATTAACATAAAATTAATAAAAATCATTTATTATTTTTAAGTGAATTTATAAATATTTTTTTCGGGAATTTTTCTGGTTGGTCCACGTGGACCAACTGGATCTCCTCGTTGGTTGACCTCGATCAACTCTCTGACCGAGGTATGTACAATGTCTGACACCTCGTTTCTCTTCAAATTCGTGGATTTTTTAAGGCTCCTCCTTTCATCCTTGCGCGTCACTTCCTTCTTGACTTTTGTTCACCATGCATCGAGGATACATGCCTGGGGTTCTTCTCGATCTTTGCATCGTTGGCGTGCTCCAGAACCCTTGTTCTTTTCGCTCGTTCAACCATCTATACAAAACCACGCCCAACCTTCCCTCTCGTTTTTGAACCTTTCTTGCCCTAGCTTTGGCTCCTCTGGACTGCTCAGGATCGAGGCCGGTGACAGGGGCCACTCCAGTTGCTCTGAGCGTGTCCAGGCGAAGGCAGAAGTGCTTCCACCATCTCCGTCCAAGGTTGGCCGTCGAGGAGCATCTCTGGCTTTTACAGCCATCGAGGTCCATTTTCTGTATTTTTTTCTTGCATTTTTTTATTCGACGTAGTCTTAGGATCCAATCCCCATCCTCTGTTTCGATTTTTTCCCGTCGAATCACCCTGCTACCCCCTCGCCGGAGCTTGCTCCAGCGAACCTCCATCTTGCCGCTCTCCGCTGTTTTTCACCCACGGGTGGCCACAGAAGTTTGCCCGCGACCCCCTTGACCTCTTTTTTGCAAGTCCGAGCTTTCTTCACGTGTATGGAATGATTCTGAGCACCTGCCGTGACACATGGAGCTCCTTCGCTCATCCTCCTCCGCGGGTGCACTCCGACCATCTTCGGGACCTTCCGACCACTCCAGTCGATAGAGGGAGCCTCCAGCGTGCTCCTGGACTTCATAGCAGTGACGGAAGACAGCGGGGGAAGGCGTTCGTGGCGATTCAAGGTCATCAGGCTCGTGTTCTTTCGTTGTTCTTACTGAGCCTCTTTGAGCCATTGGATTCTCTTCAGTTCTTCCAGATCGCGCCAAAGCCCTTGGATCTGGCCCTCAGCAACCGTTGATCCTTTTTGAAGGATCTAATCTGGGCTGTCCTCGTCGAATCGTCATCGGTGGGACGGATCGTGACACATGTTTAAGTGAGTCGCCATCAGCCGTCCGATCCGTCGCAGGCTTGGGTATTTTACACTTTCTACGTCTGCCATTTTTGTATTTAATTATGAAGACTAAAACTTTCATTTGTCATTTTGAATTTTGTAAAATTTGCATATCGGCCCAGAACTTTCCACTATTTGCATTTGGGTCCCCGCCCACATCACCTCACGTAACTTGGGCATGCGAGGCGTGGCATTTGCTAGGGGACCCTTGTGATTATTATTATTATTATTTCTGTTTGGCCTTAAAACTCTTTAATTAAGTTATTAACTTTTTGGAAGAATTGCAAGTAAGTCCCTAGGATTTTTGTTATTCACATTTTGGTCCCTACCAAGCATGTACCCGTCACGTGAGATTTTGGAAATTTTGCAGGTATACCCCTACGTTTTTGGGTATTTCGGATTGGTCCTGGGATTTTAATATCCAGTTATATGTTTCTGTGAAATTTTAAACTTGGTCCCCAGACTTTTATATATTTACCTAAATACCCCATCTAGGGTTGCATTTTCTCTTTGTTGTCTCAATTTATTTTATGCATCTATAAACCTCTAAAAAATCTCAAAAAATAGTCATAAGTTCTTGTTGCATCACTCTTTCACGCAATATTTTTATTTCATATTTTGGCATCTTTATAATATTTATAAAAATCAAAACATGCATTTTCATCCTTGTTTGCATTAGAAAATCCATAAAAATTATAATTTTTTTTTGGAAAATTCCCAAAAAAAATATATTGTGCTTTTTTCATTTTCAATCTCCAGACCAAAAATCACTAAAAAAATATAAAAGAAAAATAAAAAAACTAGAAAAACACTAAAAATATCTATAAAAATATATAAAATCCATAAAAATCACAAAAATAGAATTTCTATTTTTGAATTTTCTTCATTTAATTATCTTTATTTGAAAATTAATTTGGGAATTTTGGCTAATGATTGATATTTTTTCCAAGTTAATTTTGGACTTATATTTTATTCTCTGTTTTGAGTATTTTTTACTTTAAAAATACCAAATAATAGCAAAAATATAGAAAATCATAAAAACACCAGAAAATTATAAAAATCCAAAAAGATTTTATTTCATGTATTTTGCTTATTTTTACCTATATATATTATAGCTCTCCTACCTATATTATATATATTCTATATAGTTTTATATTAGAAGAAAAAGTAAAAATACAAAATACAAAATATGAAAAGAAAATAAAAAAACTAGAAAATCAAAAATCAAAACATAAAAATATAAAATCAAAAATTAAAGAGATATAAAATTAAAAACCCACAAAAAATAGTACATATAGATAAGCACATCACATTCATTTTTGAGCACTTACTGCCCCGATCTACCTCCTGCTTCCTGTGTTCGACACTCTATAGTACTTGCACTATACACATCTTTTGTAGAGTTATAATAAATTTTAACTCGACATATTTCTTTTCATTGTTTGATCATTGTTGTGGGTTATTTTTTGACTAATTTGGGTTTTGTGAGTGGACGCCACAACAACTTTGTCTCCACCTTGTGTGAGACATATTTTGACCCTCGTCAAATCCCGATTATCATTATGTCTGTTGACATCGGTCAACTGACTGACCTACACCTGCGCCTCTGACAGCCCTAATTTTGACTTCACCTTTTTCGATTTTTGTGTCCCGAACCTTGTGTTTTTTGGGAAGATTCCTTTGTGACCATTCCTCATTGATCCTTCCTCATGCAAGCCAGCTGAAACCCCTGGGATTGGATCGCTGATTCACTTGATCTCCCCCGATCTTCCCAGTCGACCACTCGTCCCTACTTAACTTCATCTCTGTCATGACCCGCCCCGCTAGCCGAGACGAGCGCGACATTTATTTTAAAACAATCCGATCATCTTTATCATCATTAGCATATTTAAAAAGAAAATCCAACAGCAATTCCTCTATTTTATGGACTCCCAAACGCTACCCTGTACCTGAAACAATCTATAAACTTTTCATAAACAAATCCACTCAATTCACTAACCCAAACATCCAAGTCATTATCTGCATCTGTAATATCAAACATATTTCCATTGTTCCTTATATACAACTGTCAGCTACTGCCATGAGCTCGGATACAATTCTTTAAACTTCACAAAACATTAGGTCTCCTAGGATATTGACTTTTTACCTGATGTACAAAAATTTGCCTTAATATCACAAAAGTGGAGTGAAAGTCCCAACACTATCCGCCAAAGTTTAACTCATTCCCTCGCGTCCTCTATGGCTCCTCAGGTGTGTCTGTAAAAAATATTAAATAATAGAGGGTTGAGTCTAAACTCAAAATGAGCTTAGATCCAGCGAGTGGGTCTCAAGCATTTTGGAAAAGAAAATGAACTATTTTTGAAAATAACTTTGCTTATCATATAAAATAAAAGGTATTGCTGCAATATGACAACTGCACAAAATATAAACTAAAGCTTTGTCGAATAATGATGCTGTAAAGAAATGAAATATCAAACAAACTGAATAAAATTAATCTATTAATAAGCTGCTGAAAATCTTGTAAAAACAAAATTGTTTATTTTCCAACTGTTATAGCGACACCGCTGTGGCTAACATACTAAGTACATGAACACTGAAATAAACTAAGTCATACGCGTAGACAGCTCCAATGGCCAATGAACACCCTGCATACGGCCCAAAGCCTATGTGCATACAGAATGTGAACCCAAAGTTCTCTAAACCATATCTGATGGTTTCGTCATATCTGATGACAAGTTTTAGGGTCATATCTGATGACATCACCATATCTGATGGCTAGTCCATGACTATGTCTGAGAGCTACTGTGGTGGTCGTTGTTTCTAACATATTTGTTGATCCATAAAAATATCACTGTAATATGGGAAATTCTGATATCTGAATCATATTATTGTACTGCACTTGTCTGTATTTATCTGAAAACTTCTATAGTATCAAAACACAAAGCGAAACTTTTTCTGTCGTACACTAAACTTGCATGCAATATCAATTTTACTAAACTGTCATGATCTTCGACGAAACTAAAACTTATCCGATTATCAAGCCAGGTACATACATAACCGTGTCATCAAAAAAACATCAAAACTACCATATTGCAATGTACTTTGTGAAAATATGGATTATATCTTAAAATAGGCTTGAGACCACTCACCGTAAATTATTATTTTCACTGAAAATCCGGTCCTCGTTGAGCTTGTAATGATCACTGTAATGGATTTTGTATATGAAATATGTAACTATATTATGACATCAAGGAAATGATACATGCACGCTATTGTGTTTACATCTCTAATTGTCATTTTAATCATTCTCCGAAAACTATTAGATTATTTACCACAACTCTAATAAGTAAAATATACATTTATATTATTATTTTTTTCCGGGTTTGGATTGTACGTTAGAGGTTGATATGAAGGTTTAGATAGTTTAATGTAGGCATTGTTAAAAGAACAGTTAAAATGGTCAGATGTAGATAAAAAAATGAATGACTTAATCATCCCCTTTATTCAAGTCGTATATATAGCATATATAAACCTTTCGTATCCTCGTATTCTTTTACTGAATATATGTGAACTTCATAAATTTCCTTGATCATCATAATAAGGGTTATATTAACTTGCTAAGTAAAATTACAGAATACGAGTAAAATGGTATTCAAGATACAAGTATTTACAATCCTTTGTATACTTTAGTTGATTAGTTCACAAAAGTTTTCACCGGATGATATTACTACAGATATACAAATTTTCTAATACAGAACCTTGAAATATTTTTACAAAATATATGATTTCTTTTTACAAAGTCATAGCAGTTCGCTGCATATAACAAATAAAGTTTGCTCACATATTATTATTAATGCTTACGCATATATTATGTAAGATACATGGACATGAAAAAAAATGGAAAAGTTTCACGAATGAGAAAATAAAAGAAATGGCATCTGGAAATATTAATTCCTCACAGGCGTTCAGCTTGGATGACCCTATCTATTAGGATTTCTCTCTCCATCTATCTCAACTTAATTTGTTTCTGTATACGATAGAATCTTACTAATATCCATATCATACAAATGCTACTACTTAGATATCACTATACAGATTCTTATTGTAATCGGAATTTCAAATATATAAGCTCCATAACATCCACGATTATAAATATGAATTGTTTATTGTTCCTTTACCCATATATATGTGGGTGTACTTCTTTTGCATTGAAGCAAGAATTTCAATGGTAAGATACGCACAGTAGGATTTTAAAAAAATAAGTTTATGTATTTCTCAATTAAAGATAAAGAAACGGTAACTACCATCTTTTATCATAGTTACTTCTTCTCCACTGCATGAGTTTAACTGATGCTTCCTACTGAAGATAAGAACAATACCTTTTTCAAGTCTGTTGATGAACGTCTTCCTCCTCTGCGAGTCTCCCTCCCTCACCTCCGTGTTTTCCCTCTCTGGTTATTCCGCTTGATCAAAACCTTTAATACCTTTAATACTCAGCTTTGGTTTCTCACCCTTCTTACACGTATTATACATACTGCCAGATGCTCTTTGGACTTTAAGTTTGAACATGCAAACCAAGGACGGCAATACTTACACGAAGGTTCCGGGCTTCTTGTTTCCTTCTTAATTTGAAATTTAAAACATTAGCTAACTTCCCACTTTGGGATTTAAAATATTATCACTACCCTTTTATTACATACACGAGTTCCAAAACCTCTATGTATATATCTATTTAGTTTTTTTCATATATATAAATGTTGATAATTGAAATAGAATCATATTTATATTATAGATAAAAAATCTTTTTTTATGACTATTCCAATTATTTATGTAACACATTAGCATAAGGTTGGGATAAAAAAACGTATCTCTTGGAGGATATTACAAATCTCCACTACTTATAAAATTTCGTCCTCGAAATTTACGTACCTCAGTCAATTTGAAAATAAGTGTGGGTATTGAGATCGTATTTCCTCTTCTCTTTCCCATGTAGCTTCTTCTATTGCATGGCTCCTCCAGAGAACTTTTACCAGAGGTATCTTCTTTGTCCGAAGTTCTTGAACTTTATAATCTAAAGTTTGTACTGGAATCTCTTTATAGGAAAGGTCTTCTTTCAACTGTATTTCTTGCGGCTCTATGACATGCGATGGGTCTGGAATATATTTCTGAAGAGTAGAAACATGAAAAACATCATGTATCCTAACTAACTCTGATGGAAGTCGAAGGCGATATGCTACACTGCCAATTCTTTCTGTAACTTCATACGGACCAATGTATCGTGGGCTTAGTTTTCCCTTCTTTCCGAATCTAATTATACCCTTCCACGGAGATACTCGTAAAAATACTTGATCACCCACTTGAAATTCTAGATCTCTTCTTCTTTTATCCGCATAACTTTTCTGTCTATCTTGTGCAGCCTTCAAGTTTCTCTTGATTTCTTCGACTTTCTCCACTGTCATTTGTACTAATTCAGGTTGGACTAGTTTTCGTTCTCCTACTTCATTCCAGCAAATAGGAGTTCTGCATGCTCGACCATATAAGACTTCATATGGTGTCATCCCAATACTTTCCTGATAGCTATTATTGTATGCAAACTCCATAAGAGATAGATGTTCATCCCAACTATCTTTAAAACTCAATGCACAAGCTCTCAACATATCTTCCAAAGTTTGAATAGTCCGCTCGGACTGCCCATCAGTTTGTGGGTGAAAAGAAGTGCTAAATGCTAATTTTGTACCCATTGCTTTATGTAGACTAGGCCAAAATTTAGAGGTAAAACGAGGATCTCTATCAGATATAATTGACACAGGTGCTCCATGTAACCGTACTATTTCATCCACAAAAATTTTACCCAAGCGATCCAATGTATATGTCATATTGACTGCTAAGAAATGAGAGGATTTGGTCAATCTATCAACAATTACCCATATCGCATCATGACCTCGACGAGTCCTGGGCAATCCAGTAACGAAATTCATAGTATATGTTCCCACTTCCACTCTGGTATCGGGAGAGGTTGCAATGCACCGGCTGGTCGCATATGTCCCGGTTTAGTTTGTTGACAAATCAAACATCTCGATACATATTCTGCAATCTGTCTTTTCATTCCTGACCACCAATAGCATGGTTTTAATGTTCTATACATCTTTGTGCTTCCTGGATGCATTGCGTACATAGAGTTATGTGCTTCCTCAAGAATTTCTGTTCTAAGCTCTCCAAGTTGTGGGACACTGACGAGCCGCTAAATACGTTGTTTAATTTGGTCACGTTGTAATACGTGTACTTAGCGATTCAGTCAGAACCGAGAGAAGATCTCCGTGAAGAGTGTCTCGGCTTAATTTATATCCCGGGCAAGTCCGGGGTCGAACTCAGGGAGGCAAAGGAACAACTTGGGTTTAATTTGAAAATAAAGATTTTAGATTTCCAATGCGGTTTTTTTATATTTTTTTAATGCAAATAGGATGAAAAAATGCACAATTCAAGTGAACTAATATACTAAGAAAGCATACAACTTAGCCAAATTAAGTTTAAAGTCAAATCAGTTCAATTCAGCTAGATTATATTTTTCCTAGAATACTAATCCAGAGATGAACACAAAACACATTTTTTTGGAATTTTAGGGGTTAAAATGCAACAAGAAAAAATGCACACTTTTTATGGGTTTTTTCGCAATTTATCACACAAACAGTAAGTAAAAATTATAAAACTTTTACTAGAATGCAAACATGATGAAAGGAAGCTACAATAATTATTTTTAGAATTTTTTGACAAGTTATGAATTTTTTATGGATTTTTTAGTGCAAACAGAGTGACAGTGAGTAAATAATTCCTAATTAATCCACAATATCAAATTAATCAAAGTGCGAATTATCTCAAGTAGATGTTTTCAGATGGAATCCAGGAGACTTGAAATTTCGCAAAAAAGGATATACGTGGATTTAATTAAAAATCAAATACTAAAAACACTCTACAATTTATTTCAGGCACAAGACATCTCCATTTTAGATGAAATTTGGACAGTACGTTAATTACATATCAGGACATCATTTCTAATTTTTGTAGAATTTTTAGAGCAATCTTTTGTGAGATATGATTTAAAGAGCATTGAATAGGTAAACTATGCAAAATTTCAGTTAATCATTTTTAATTAATTACCCATGTAACATAAAAATCCAAATAAATATTCAAAACGTACACAATTAGTTGCTCAATACAGTGGTATTTTTCATTGAATAAAAAGATGCAAGATAGATGTCCAAATTAACAAGAGAACACAGGGGTGTTTGTGCAAATACAAAAGCTGAAATAAACAAACATTTATATACAGGGACCTATTTGTAATCACAAAAACAAGGACGGAAAATGTTGCAATTTTTACAATAAAATAATAATAAAAAATGAACCTTTCTTCTTCCTCACGAAGGAGCCGCAGGTGGAGAACCCAATGGGGGCTCGACGGCGTCGGCGGCCGTCTCCGGCGCGCGACGCGCGGCGGTTGGGAGGTCGGCGGAGGCGGGCGGCGAGGGGCCGCGGCTGGCGACTGCTGGTGGGAGGCGCGACGGCGCCTCTTCTGTTGAAGGCGGAAGGGCCGCGGCGCGCGGTGGTCGAGGCCGCCGCTGCTGGAGGCCGGCGCGCGGCGGAGACGGCCGCGCGATCCTGGAGAGAAGGCCGCCGGCTTGGAGGCCGCCGGTTGGCGGCGGTTGGAAGAGGAGGCGGCGGCGGTGGGTGCTCCCACCGCGGCTGCGTTTTTTTTAATTTTTTTTTCTTTTTTTTGCTGTGATTAAAACCTTTTTTTGTTTTACTTTTTTTTTATATTTTTAATTTTTTTTAAGTAGGAAATATGTACACAAAAAAATGATGATGAGGGTGTGATAATGTGATAAGAAAATGAGAAACTAACAACGGTGATAAAATAAAGATGATGATGGTGCTGTAATAAAAAAACTTTTTTTTGGATTTTAATTTTTTTATTATTTTTAATTTTGATTAGACAGGGAATAAGATGAAAGAAAAAATGTGATGATAGTGGTGAATGATTAATATAAACAAATGCAGGATGGTTGGTAAATGTGATGTGCTAAAAAAATGCAAAACTAACAAGATGGCAAAATGAGAAGAAAATTACGTACGGTGGAGACGGTCGCCTATGATGTGCTCGTGAGAGCACGGTCTTCGCTCGAATCGCCAACGCGCGATGGGCTCGAGCAGCGCGCAGTTGCGGCTGCGATGTTGGCCAAAAAGCCAACGGATCACACCGGAGAGAGGGCCGTCGTCGCTCGACCGTGGTTGCGTCGCTGTCACCGATTCAACTCAGGGAACTAGGCTCTCCTCACATAAAGATGGATCAAATGCAAAAATGAGGAGAATGACATGTATATAAAGATGATGGAATGAGAGGTTATTAAAGTGGTGGAGTTGAATGGGAAGTTGTATTATTAATGGAGTTGAATGGGAAGTTGGGAAAAAATGGTGGAATAATGGAGTTGAATTGGTGGTTATTGTAGAGAATGGAATTTAAATAATAAATAAATAGATAAATAGAGTTGACTACTTTAAATACAATAAAATAAAGAGAGAAGACAGATAGTGGAGAATTTACAAAAGAAGACAAAACACCATGTACAATTTTTGTTTACTTTTCTAATTTGTATTTTTTTTTATCTTTTTAATAAGAGATATTTACAACGGAAAAATACTATAAAATAATATAATTAAAATACAACACAATCATGATATTTTTGTATTTTTAGCAATTCTGAAAGATACAATAAAAATTAAAGAAAGAATGAATATATACAAGGTATACAATGTACATCTAGGCCCCAAAACCCAACTTTTGCAAATGAGCTCCGATTTTAATGAAACTACTTCCGTTGGATAGATAATTTTCTAACTTGAACTTTAAAAGTGAGTTTGGTGAATTTGGAGTTCATACGGAGCGGGAATTTAGCTTGGAAGTTGGTCTTTACGGCTTTTTCCCATTGGGATCTAGGAGTATTTATTTGAGGTAAAATTTGTTTTGTATTTTTGTATTTTTATATACATTGATATGAACATGTTGGAGAAAGAATTAGCCAAAAAGGAGTTGATATGAAATTATTAAAAATACATAAAGTTTTGGGCTATTTACATGTATAAAACTCCTTTGATTTTGCGGCTTTTTATGTGTAATTTATTTTGTACAATATTATATACAATAATTAGTGAGTTTTATTTACAAGAGTCATTTTGTTAATTTATTGATTTTATGGATATTTTTCTGGGATTTTACTCGGAGATTTTGCTAAGATCAATATATTGAGATGATGAATCGTGGATTCATCACCCCCCTATACTTAAACTTTTCTAGTCCTCGAGCAAATAAAGAATGAATAAGTTGGGTTAACCCCTGACTGTGCATGTGAAAACAAGACTTGATCTATTCAAGAACTCTCGGTTTTAGAAATCCTAAAATTCTAAGCTGAACCAAGCTCTAGTCAAAAGGTATCCAATTTCCCTAATCATCAGACTCTCTTTGTATACATATATAGTAGGGATATGACTTTAAGTGTTGACCGCAGTTACAAGAGTAGAGTCACAACGTCACCCAAGGTTCCAGTCTAAGAGACTCTCCTAAGGACCCGATCCTCAACACTACCATTTCTTGCATCCAATCCACCGTCTCTTTAGTTGTCAGACTTAAAAGTGTAGATGGAAGGCCAGTTGATGGAGTGCATAGGATTGTGTCATTTCTTCTCTCCCTCTCATTGGAACAAGGATTCCTCTCAAGTGCCTTATTACTCAACGCATTTTTTTGGTGTTGATCAGTGCGTCCGTCAAGAGAAGTTGGAGCCGTCTGCACTTGTTTTCCTGGGAGTACACCGGGGTGTGTCTTTTTTTGAGTATCTATTATACCTTCTACACCCAGACTTGTAGCATTTACGATGCAATGCCCTTTTTTGGTGCAAGCCCGACTCCTGGTCCTAATAGCGGTGGTCCAAGTGGACACTTTTGAAAAGGTTGGGAGCGCTCGCCTTTGGTGGAAGCTCTTTGATATTTGACTTTGTATGGAATGAGAGCTTTTCTTTGACATTTCATTGATTTGTAGTATTTTTGGCTAGCTCCACTGCTTTTACCAAGAGTTGGCGCACACTGATCAACACATTTTTTTTATTTTATCACACCCTGACACATAGGTAAATGTCAAGAGATAGTATAAGAACCATGTTCTCATACTGGCTAAAGATGCTGACACTCAGGTTTCATGAAGCCTTCATTGATTTTATCCCATCCTCGAGCATCATTAAATCAAGTCCAAACTCAAATTCCCCATCCCAGCTCCTCAGGTGAAATTTCAACTCATCTCATCATAACTGCAGTCGTGTATGTGAGGTGCTGATCATATTCTTAAGGTAGAGACTAAGCATGCAATATAGCACACAAATCTTTCAAAGTAGGGAAATGTGAATAATTAAGTCCAAGACCCTAATGACTAAGGCTGATTAACTCAAAATCTCAAGAGCTCATAAACCAAGTGTTCTTGAACATCACTAGTCTTGTGTGAAAGTGAGTGTGTCAGGGGTTAAACCAACTTATTAGTTAGTTTTTTTTAGTGTTTTTTTATGATTTTTTTAAGTTTTACAAAATGTTTTTTTTGTGACAAACAAGGGCAAAGAAATTTTTTTTGTTAGAAAAGTTTTGCTCTCTTTTTTTTTCAAGAGTTTTTTTGAAAGATAGGTAGATAAGAAAGGATTTTTTTTGAAAAGTTTTTTTGAAAAGGTTTTTTATATGTTTTTTTTGAAAAATATAGATAAATAAGAAATAACACATTTTTTTTGAAAAGTTTTTTTAAGAGTTTTTGAAAAAGTTTTTTTTACCCACCCCATAATTATTGTATTATATATACAAAAATACGTGAAAGTACGAGCTATGGGTAAAGTATATATATAATGTATACACGCCCCCCTATACTTAGCATGTGCTATGTCCTCATGGCACAAGAAGCGAGAAAAAGATATAGCTCGTGCTAAGCGTAGGATGGCTAAAATAATAAATAGTATAGAAGTCGATCCGCCCCCCCTATACTTAGGATCTGGACAGCCTAAGTGTAGAAGAAAAGCAAAAATGGGGTGGACGAGGTCAAGAGGAGAAATGGATGAGTATGTACACATGGCGGGCATCGGATCCCCCTATACTTAGGCTCTTGGTAAGCCTAAGTATAGGACAAGAGTAAGTGTAAGAACCGATGTGATCTGGAGAATATACAAAGAAGGGCAAATGTACAAGAGGAATGAATCTTCTAAGATGTTGAATCTTGATGCTGCATCTTCATGATGAGTAATGTGATGTATCTGCTCTGTGCTCGCTCTGCATGAAGTTGATGACCTCGACTTGGACTAACTGCTCTTTTGAATCCACAAAATGCTTCAACAGTTGTCCATTCACCACATGAGATTGTGCACCATCTGTGAGATCAGCTATCTCTACACTTCCATTCTCGTGCACTTTCTTAACCACAAAGGGACCCGTCCATTTAGATTTGAGTTTCCCATGGAACATCTTCAACCTGGCATTGAAAAACCATACCTTTTGTCCAGGGACAAAGTCTTTGCACCTAATGTGCTGATCATGCCATCTCTTTACTTTGTCCTTATAAATCAAACTGTTGTCATATGCCCTGTTTCGGATTTCCACGAGCTCGTTCAAGTTCAAGTCTCGACAAAGCTTCCCTAGGTGACAACTCCAGTTAATCTTCTTAATTGCCCATTCGGATTTATTAATCAATTCTGCGGGCAAATGGCATGGCTTGCCATAGATCATTCTAAATGGTGAAGTACCCAATGGTGTCTTGTAGGCTGTCCTATAGGTCCACAGAACTTGGTCCAAAAGCTGAGACCAGTTCTTCCTATCGGGACGAACCAATTTCTGCAAAATACTCTTCACCTCTCTGTTCGAAACCTCTGCCATGCCGTTGGACTGTGGGTGGTAAGGACTAGTAACTCTATGCTCAAATCCATAGTCCTTAGCTAAAGATCTCATATCTCGGTTCACAAAATGGCTACCCCCATCAGATATCAAAACTTTTGGCACCCCGAACCTAGCAATAATATGATCTCTCACAAACTTACAGACAGTCTTGCTGTCTGCGGTTCGGGTTGGGATAGCCTCCACCCACCTGGATAAATAGTCAACCGCCAACAATATGTACTCATGTCCTTGGCTGTTGGGAAAGGGACCCATAAAATCTATGCCCCATGCATCAAAAACATCACAAATAATCATCGGTTGCATGGGCATCTCATCTCTCTGTCCAACTGTCCCTCCCATCCTTTGACAGATAGGACACGACCGTACAAAATCAATGGCATCTCTAAACAAGGTCGGCCAATACAATCCACATTGAATTACTTTGTGAGCAGTTCTCTTTCCCGAATGGTGTCCTCCAGCCTCAAGTGAATGACAATATGTGAGGACACTCTGGTATTCCTCCTGAGGAATACACCTTCTCCAAACACAATCCGGTCCTTCGAAGAAAAGGAAAGGATCGTCCCAGTGGTATCTCCTCGAATCAGACTTCAGTCGATCAATGCTGCTCCTAGTCCAACCATGGGGAACCTGCTTGGAGACAAGATAGTTCACCATGTTGGCATACCACGGGAGTGAGTCAATAACACAAATTGACTCATCTGGGAAGGTTTCTCTAATCCGCTCATGATCAGGAGAATCCTTAAGTTCAATCCGAGAAAGGTGATCAGCCACAACATTCTTCACTCCAGGTTTATCTTTTATCTCCAAATCAAATTCATGGATGAGTAAAATCCACCTAAGAAGATGTGCCTTCGCGTCCTTCTTTTCCATTAAATATCGAATGGCTGTGTGATCTGTATAAATTGTCACCTTAGAGCCCAAAATATATGATCTGAACTTCTCGAGGGCCCATACTACTGCGAGCATTTCCTTTTCAGTCACTGTATAATTTTTCTGTGTAGGATCTAAAACTTTGCTCGCATAATGAATCGCAAATGGAATCCCCTCTCGCAGTTGTCCTAACACATCTCCTATAGCAAAATCTGAAGCATCAGTCATGATCTCAAAGGGGAGAGACCAGTCAGGAGCTTGTAGGATAGGCGAGGCACAAATCTTCCTCTTCAAGAGCTCAAAGGCCTCCAGACACCTGTGATCTACAATGAACTCTGTGTCTTTTCCTAAGAGCTCAGTCAGTGGGCGGGCGATCTTTGAAAAATCCTGAATGAATCTCCTATAGAATCCAACATGCCCTAAGAATGACCACACTGACTTCACGTTGGTAGGTGGATCGAGTTTCTTGATCACCTCCACCTTGGCAGGGTCAACCTCCATTCCCCTTTTGGAGATGATATGCCCCAACATGATACCCTCCGTCACCATAAAGTGACTCTTCTCCCAGGAGAGTACCAGATTTACCTCTCTACACCTCGTGAGGACTCGGTCTAAGTGCGCTAAACATGTATCAAAAGAATCACCATGGACCGATAAGTCATCCATGAACACTTCCAGGAAATCTCCCACCATCTCGGCAAATATGGCTATCATGCACCGCTGAAATGTGCCCGGGGCATTGCAGAGCCCGAATGGCATGCGCCTGAAAGCATAAGTACCGAATGGACATGTGAATGTGGTCTTTTCCTGGTCCTCAGGGGCTATGGCCACCTGGTTCTAGCCAGAGTACCCATCAAGAAAACAGAAGAACTCTTTCCCTGCAAGTCTCTCCAAGATCTGATCAATAAAAGGCAAGGGAAAGTGATCTTTCTTGGTCGCGACATTCAAGCGCCTGTAGTCAACACAGACACGCCACGACGTAGGTACTCGTGTCGCGATCTCTACCCCCTCCTCGTTGGTGACCATCTGAATTCCCGACTTCTTTAGGACAACATGGAGTGGGGCCACCCACTTGGAGTCAGAAATAGGGTATATAAACCCTGCTTTGCACCATTTCTCAATTTCTTTCTTCACTACTTCCCGTAGATTGGGGTTAAGTCTCCTTTGGAACTCACGGGAAGGTCTCACATTATCCTCAGTAAAAATGTGGTGCGAGCAGAGAGCGGGGTTGATGCCCACGAGATCCGACACTGTCCAGCCTATTGCTTTGCGGTTCCTCTCTAAGACTTCTAACAACCTAGACTCCTGTTCTAAAGTCAAGTCTGAGCTAATGATGACAGGATATCTCTCTTTGGGTCCCGCAAGAAAGGCGTACTTGAGTGTAGGAGGTAGTGATTTCAGTTCTGGCAATGTGGTATCATCAAGCAGATCTCCTGGATTCCATCTGAAAACATCTACTTGAGATAATTCGCACTTTGATTAATTTGATATTGTGGATTAATTAGGAATTATTAACTCACTGTCACTCTGTTTGCACTAAAAAATCCATAAAAAATTCATAACTTGTCAAAAAATTCTAAAAAAATTACTGTAGCTTCCTTTCATCATGTTTGCATTCCAGTAAAAGTTTCATAATTTTTGCTTACTGTTTGTGTGATAAATTGCGAAAAAACCCATAAAAAGTGTGCATTTTTCCTTGTTGCATTTTAACCCCTAAAATTCCAAAAAAATGTGTTTTGTGTTCATCTCTGGATTAGTATTCTAGGAAAAATATAATTTGGCTAAATTGGACTAAGTTGACATTAAAAAATAATTTGGCCTTGTTGTGTGTTTTCTTAGTGTTTTAAGTCAACCGCATTTTGCATTGGTATTTCTTTTTGCATTAAAAAATCTAAAAAATACCGCCGTGGATATCTAGATCTGAGTTCTTGAATTAAAACCTAAGTTGTTCCTTTGCCTCCCTGAGTTCGACTCCGGACTTACCCGGGATATAAATTAAAGCCGAGACACTCTTCACGGAGATCCTTCTCTCGGTTCTGACCGAATCGCTAAGTACACGTACCACAATGAACACGAATTAAATATCGTATATAGCGACTCGTCAGATGGCGTCGTTGCCAGGGATCGGAAAGGGCGGCGCCGCCCGCGCGCGCGGCCGTGGCGGCGCAGGAAGGTCGGCGGAGGAGGCGGCTGGTCGACCGCGGTGGTGAGGGCGGCGTTGGCGAGGGAGCCGCGCGATGGAGGCGCGGGGGTGGCGATGGGCGGCGCGGCCGTGCGGCACTGGCGGAGGTGCGGCGGTTGAAGGTGGAGCCACAGCACGAAGGGCGGCGGGAGGTTGCTGGACGGAGGAAGGAGGCGGGGGGCGAGGGGCCGCGGCTGGCGACTGCTGGTGGGAGGCGCGGCGGCGCCTCTTCTGTTGAAGGCGGAAGGGCCGCGGCGCGTGGTGGTCGAGGCCGCCGCTGCTGGAGGCCGGCGCGCGACGGAGACGACTGCGTGGTCCTGGAGAGAAGGCCGCCGGCTTGGAGGCCGCCGGTTGGCGGCGGTTGGAAGAGGAGGCGGCGGCGGTGGGGGCTCCCACCGCTGCTGCGTTTGTTATTTTTTTTAATTTTTTTCTTTTTTTTGATGTGATTAAAACCTTTTTTGTTTTACTTTTTTTATATTTTTTAATTTTTTAAGCAGGAAATATGTACACAAAAAAAATGATGATGAGGGTGTGATAATGTGATAAGAAAATGAGAAACTAACAACGGTGATAAAATAAAGATGATGATGGTGCTGTAATAAAAAAACTTTTTTTTGGTTTTTAATTTTTTTATTATTTTTTTAAATTTTGATTAGACAGGGAATAAGATGAAAGAAAAAATGTGATGATAGTGGTGAATGATTAATATAAATAAATGGAGGATGGTTGGTAAATGTGATGTGCTAAAAAAATGCAAAACTAACATGATGACAAAATTTGAAGAAAATTACCTACGGTGGAGACGGTCGCCTATGATGTGCTCGTGAGAGCACGGTCTTCGCTCGAATCGTCGGCGCGCGATGGGCTCGAGCAGCGCGCGGTTGCGGCTGCGATGTTGGCCAAAAAGCCAACGGATCACACCGGAGAGAGGGCCGTCGTCGCTCGACCACGGTTGCGTCGCTGTCACCGATTCAACTCAGGGAACTAGGCTCTCCTCACATAAAGATGGATCAAAGGCAAAAATGAGGAGAATGACATGTATATAAAGATGATGGAATGAGAGGTAATTAAAGTTGTGGAGTTGAATGGGAAGTTGTATTCTTAATGGAGTTGAATGGGAAGTTGGGAAAAAATGAATGAATAATGGAGTTGAATTGGTGGTTATTGTAGAGAATGGAATTTAAATAATAAATAAATAGATAAATAGAGTTGGCTACTTTAAATACAATAAAATAAAGAGAGAAGACAGATAGTGGAGAATTTACAAAGAAGACAAAACACCATGTATAATTTTTGTTTACTTTTTTAATTTGTATTTTTTTGTCTTTTTAATAAGAGATATTTACAACGGGAAAATACTATAAAATAATATAATTAAAATACAACACAATCATGATATTTTTGTATTTTTAGCAATTCTGAAAGATACAATAAAAATTAAAGAAAGAATGAATATATACAAGGTATACAATGTACATCTAGGTCCCAAAACCCAACTTTTGCAAATGAGCTCCGATTTTAATGAAACCACTTCCGTTGGATAGATAATTTTCTAACTTGAACTTTAAAAGTGAGTTCGGTGAATTTAGAGTTCATACGGAGCGGGAATTTAGCTTGGAAGTTGGTCTTTACGGCTTTTTCCTATTGGGATCTAGGAGTATTTATTTGAGGTAAAATTTGTTTTGTATTTTTTGTATTTTTATATACATTGATATGAACATGTTGGAGAAAGAATTAGCCAAAAAGGAGTTGATATGAAATTATTAAAAATACATAAAGTTTTGGGCTATTTACATGTATAAAACTCCTTCGATTTTGCGGCTTTTTATGTGTAATTTATTTTGTACAATCTAATATACAATAATTAGTGAGTTTTATTTACAAGAGTCATTTTGTTAATTTATTGATTTTATGGACATTTTTCTGGGATTTTACTCGGAGATTTTGCTAAGATCAATATATTGAGATGATGAATCGTGGATTCATCAGACACACAGTCTTTGCTTGAAAAATAATACTCCATGTTCATTTATCGTGAAATCAGGCAATTATCCCGTCTCTACTTTTCCTTGTATTCTTTTAATTTCTTGATCAGATTTTTGAGCCTCTCATATTTTATCATATAATATAGGCCTAACATTTAGGGTAGCTAACAAAATCCCATCATCATATACTGATAAGTTTGCAAGCAGTCCCCTTAACTGGGTCAATAATGGGTGTTGTTCAGTCTTTACATATGCTAGTTCACCTTTAGACTTCCGACTAAGAGCATCTGCTACTACATTTGCTTTCCCAGGGTGATACTCAATAGTACAGTCGTAATCTTTTATCAATTCCAACCATCTTCTCCGTCTAAGATTCAATTCTTTTTGAGAGAATATATATTTCAAGCTCTTATGGTCAGTGAAAATTTGACATGTCTCGCCATATAAGTAGTGCCTCCAAATTTTCAAGGCAAATACTACCGCAACTAATTCCAAATCATGTGTAGGATAATTCAGCTCATGTGGCTTAAGATGTCTGGAAGCATATGCAATCACCTTCCCATTCTGCATTAAAACACATCCCAAACCTTGACGTGATGCATCGCTATAAATTACAAATCCACCATTTCTAGATGGAAGACTAAGAATGGGAGCTGAGGTCAGACGATTCTTAAGTTCCTGAAAACTCTCTTCACACTTATCATCCCAGATAAATTTCACATCCTTCCTAGTCAATCTTGTTAATGGCGCTGCAATTTTTGAAAAATTCTCCACAAATCTTCTATACTATCCTGCTAAGCCAAGAAAACTTCTAATCTCAGATACACTTGCAGGTTGTCTCCAGTTCAAAACTGTCTCTATTTTACTTGGATCAATAGATATGCCTTCAGCCGAGATAACATGTCCTAGAAATGAAACCTTCTTCAACCAGAACTCACATTTATCAAATTTTGCAAATAACTGATGGTCCTTTAAAGTTTGTAATACTATCCTCAAATGATCCTTATGCTCTTCCTCTGACTTTGAGTATATCAAAATGTCATCAATAAACACAATCACAAATTTGTCTAAGAAGGGACAGAATACTCGATTCATTAAATCCATAAATGCAGCAGGGGCATTTGTCAACCCAAAAGGCATCACCAAAAATTCATAATGTCCATAACGAGTACGGAAAGCTGTTTTAGGAACATCTTTGGCTTTAATCTTCAGCTGATGATGGCCTGATCGCAAGTCTATCTTCGAGAATACAGAAGCCCCTTGCAATTGATCAAACAAATCATCTATTCGAGGAAGAGGATAATTATTACGTACTGTCACTCGATTCAACCTTCGATAATCAATACAAAGTCTCAAAGAACCATCTTTCTTTTTGAAAAAAAGAACAGGAGCCCCCCACGGAGAAATACTAGACTGAATAAATCCCTTATCTGTTAATTCTTGTAATTGGATCTTAAGTTCCCTGAGTTCAGCTGGAGCCATTCTATAAGGAGTCAATGCAATTGGGGTGGTACCGGATATCAAGTCAATATTGAATTCAATTTCTCTATCTGGCGGAAGTCCCGGTAGTTCATCAGGAAATACTTCTGGAAATTCTCTCACTGTAGGAATATTTTCTAAACATATAGATTCTGCTTTTGTATTGTATACAAGGGCAACAAAAGATGAATATCCCTTCTTGAGTAATTTATGTGCCACTATACTAGAAATGACACATGTTGGGTATACAGTCCTTTCTCCACAAAATGTAAACTCTGTCTCGCTTGGCATCCGAAAAATAACTTTCTTCTGAAAGCAATCTAGTAAAGCATGGTATGATGTCAAACAGTCCATCCCTATGATGGCGTCAAATTCTTTAATTTCCATAGGGATAAGATTCACAATAACCCGACCTCCTCCTATTTCTATCAAACAGTCTTTAAAGACATTCCAAACAATCTCAGGCTCTCCTTTAGGTAAGGAGATTGATAATGCGTGATCGAGTGTACCCATTTCTTTATCCGCAAATACGGAGAATCTTCAAGAAATAAATGAATGACTAGCACCAGAATCAATAAGAGTATGGGCATTTTTACCAAAAATAACAGTGGTACCTGACACCACATCTTCAACAGAGATGGCTTCTCGAAGTGTTATTGCAAAAGCTTTCCCCTGATTTTGTTTATTTCCTTTCCTTGGAATATTGTTTCTCTTTTCTTCTTTCTTTGGATGGGGTTCTTGAGTTAGGCACTAGCGTGGATATTCTGTTGAACCGGTCTCCTTGCAATTCCCCAGTTTGATATAAGATTTGGGCAATTTCGACGTACATCGCCTGTCTGTCCACAATTATAGCAACCTGACGATCCACTGCGACATTCTCCCGGGTGACGCTTCCCACAGATGGTACATTGAGGATAAGAAAATCCTGCATTAGAATTCTCCTGAGCGAATCCACCCATTTGATTTCCCCTATATCTTTGAGCAGATAAGTTGTATTGCCTTAGATTTTCAAAATTTCTTCTAACTTTGTTCTCGGGTCCTCTCCATGGTAATCTATCCCCAAATCTTTTTCTATTGTGATCATTACAACTTTGCCTTTCCCGCATCACGCGCTCAGCTCTACGTGCAGCTTCTACTAATTTACCATACTCGGTAAACCCATTGGCTGAGATCATTGACTTAATATCTATATGAAGTCCATCCTCGAAACGTCGACATTTATCTTCTTCGGTTTTTACTAAAGAGGCTGCAAACTTTAATAATTCCGTAAAGCGCTTCTCATATTCATCAACAGAAAAACTCCCCTGAGTAAGAAATAAGAATTCTTTGCATCGATCTTCTTGATATACTCTCGGATAATATTTTTCATTGAATTCTTTTTCAAATATCGGCCAAGTAATCTCGGATGGATCGGTGTACTTCATCTTCACTGATTTCCACCAGTCATCATCATTTTCTTTTAATAGAAATATTGCATATCTCAACTTTTGTACTTCAGTACACTCCATCAATTCAAATATCTTCTCCATGTGTTCAAACCAGTCTCTTGCCATCTTCGGATCCATCGTACCTACAAAATCTTTTGCACCTAACTTCCGAACGTGCTCAAATGGTAGTTGATGTTCAAATTCATGCGGTCTCACTGATCGAGCAGCCATGCTTCCTAAGTTTTGTGCTATTAATGCCAAAGTTTCCTGCATATTGTTATTATTACTCTCATTATACCCACTACTTGGTCCTTGTGAGGTCAGAGAAGTTTGCTCAGCTGCCATTATGTCCTACATAAATAAAATTTCTTGATTAGCTCTTCCAAAATTATAAGTCCTCAAATCTCATGGCAAAATATAAATAAATTCCCAATCATCATTATTCCAATATCATTTCCATTTCATATCGAAGTCCAATACATAAATCATAACCACCAAGGGATTGATATATCAACCTCGAATATCAAGTTTGATCAAATTTCATAAACCATCGCTCTGATACCACCAGATTGTCACGACCCGCCCCGCTAGCCGAGACGAGCGCGACATTTATTTTAAAACAATCCGATCATCTTTATCATAATTAGCATATTTAAAAAGAAAATCCAACAGCAATTCCTCTATTTTATGGACTCCCAAATGCTACCATGTACCTGAAACAATCTATATAAAACTTTTCATAAACAAATCCACTCAATTCACTAACCCAAACATCCAAGTCATTATCTGCATCTGTAATATCAAACATATTTCCATTGTTCCTTATATACAACTGTCAGCTACTGCCATGAGCTCGGATACAATTCTTTAAACTTCACAAAACATTAGGTCTCCTAGGATATTGACTTTTTACCTGATGTACAAAAATTTGCCTTAATATCACAGAAGTGGAGTGAAAGTCCCAACACTATCCGCCAAAGCTTAACTCATTCCCTCGCGTCCTCTATGGCTCCTCAGGTGTGTCTGTAAAAAATATTAAATAATAGAGGGTTGAGTCTAAACTCAAAATGAGCTTAGACCCAGCGAGTGGGTCTCAAGCATTTTGGAAAGGAAAATGAACTATTTTTGAAAATAACTTTGCTTATCATATAAAATAAAAGGTATTGCTGCAATATGACAACTGCACAAAATATAAACTAAAGCTTTGTCGAATAATGATGCTGTAAAGAAATGAAATATCAAACGAACTGAATAAAATTAATCTATTAACAAGCTGCTGAAAATCTTGTAAAAACAAAAATGTTTATTTTCCAACTGTTATAACGACACCACTGTGGCTAACATACTAAGTACATGAACAGTGAAATAAACTGAGTCATAAGCATAGACAGCCCCAAAGGCCAATGAACACCCTGCATACGACCCAAAGCCTATGTGCATACAGAATGTGAACCCAAAGTTCTCTAAATCATATCTGATGGTTTCATCATATCTGATGACAAGTTTTAGGGTCATATCTGATGACATCACCATATCTGATGGCTAGTCCATGACTATGTCTGAGAGCTACTGTGGTGGTCATTGTTTCTAACATATTTGCTGATCCATAAAAATATCACTGTAATATGGGAAATTCTGATATCTGAATCATATTATTGTACTGCACTTGTCTGTATTTATCTGAAAACTTCTGTAGTATTAAAACACATAATTAAATATCAAAACACAAAGCGAAACTTTTTTTGTCGTACACTAAACTTGCATGCAATATCAATTTTACTAAATTGTCATCATCTTCGACGAAACTAAAACTTATCCGATTATCAAGCCAGGTACATACATAACTGTGTCATCAAAAAAAACATCAAAACTACCATATTGCAATGTACTTGTGAAAATATGGATTATATCTTAAAATAGGCTTGAGACCACTCACCGTAAATTATTATTTTCACTGAAAATCCGGTCCTCGCTGAGCTTGTAATGATCACTGTAATGGATTTTGTATATGAAATATGTAACTATATTATGACATCAAGGAAATGATACATGCACGCTATTGTGTTTACATCTCTATTTGTCATTCTAATCATTCTCCGAAAACTATTAGATTATTTAACACAACTCTAATAAGTAAAATATACATTTATATTATTATTTTTTTTCCGGGTTTGGATTGTACGTTAGAGGTTGATATGAAGGTTTAGATAGTTTAATGTAGGCATTGTTAAAAGAACAGTTAAAATGGTCATATGTAGATAAAAAAAATGAATGACTTAATCATCCCCTTTATTCAAGTCGTATATATAGCATATATAAACCTTTCGTATCCTCGTATTCTTTTACTGAATATATGTGAACTTTATAAATTTCCTTGTTCATCATAGTAAGGGTTATATTAACTTGCTAAGTAAAATTACAGAATACGAGTAAAATGGTATTCAAGATACAAGTATTTACAGTCCTTTGTATACTTTAGTTGATTAGTTCACAAAAGTTTTCACCGGATGATATTACTACAGATATACAAATTTTCTAATACAGAACCTTGAAATATTTTTACAAAATATATGATTTCTTTTTACAAAGTCATAGCAGTTCGCTGCATATAACAAATAAAGTTTGCTCACATATTATTATTAATGCTTACGCATATATTATGTAAGATACATGGACATGAAAAAAAATGGAAAAGTTTCACGAATGAGAAAATAAAAGAAATGGCATCTGGAAATATTAATTCCTCACGGGCGTTCAGCTTGGATGACCCTATCTATTAGGATTTCTCTCTCCATCTATCTCAACTTAATTTGTTTCTGTATACGATAGAATCTTACTAATATCCATATCGTATAAATGCTACTACTTAGATATCACTATACAGATTCTTATTGTAATCGGAATTTCAAATATATAAGCTCCATAACATCCACGATTATAAATATGAATTGTTTATTGTTCCTTTACCCATATATATGTGGGTGTACTTCTTTTGCATCGAAGCAAGAATTTCAATGGTAAGATATGCACAGTAGGATTTAAAAAAAATAAGTTTATGTATTTCTCAATTAAAGATAAAGAAACGGTAACTACCATCTTTTATCATAGTTACTTCTTCTCCACTGCATGAGTTTAACTGATGCTTCCTACTGAAGATAAGAACAATACCTTTTTCAGGTCTGTTGATGAACGTCTTCCTCCTCTGCGAGTCTCCCCTCCCTCACCTCTGTGTTTTCCCTCTCTGGTTATTCCGCTTGATCAAAACCTTTAATACCTTTAATACTCAGCTTTGGTTTCTCACCCTTCTTACACGTATTCTACATACTGCCAGATGCTCTTTGGACTTTAAGTTTGAACATGCAAACCAAGGACGGCAATACTTAAACGAAGGTTCCAGGCTTCTTGTTTCCTTCTTAATTTGATATTTAAAACATTAGCTAACTTCCCACTTTGGGATTTAAAATATTATCACTACCCTTTTATTACATACACGAGTTCCAAAACCTCTTTGTATATATCTATTTAGTTTTTTTTCATATATATAAATGTTGATAATTGAAATAGAATCATATTTATATTATAGATAAAAAATCTTTTTTTATGACTATTCCAATTACTTATATAACACATTAGCATAAGGTTGGGATAAAAAAAAACGTATCTCTTGGAGGATATTACAATCTCCATCCAACTTTGATTTTTGATCCTCTTCCACTCCAGAAAACTCTACCCCAAGTGTGGACCGAGATACTTGGTGACAAGAGGCAGATCATCTGTGGTTCAACGAGCTTTTTGAAGTATTCAATCAAGTGATCCAGCTCTGCTGCCTCCTCTGCCCGAAGCTTCTCTCCCGGTCGATCCATGTCAGGTAAAGCTCATTCTTTTCATGTACTTTCATTCTTATCATTAAACTAGTTTAGCATGCAGTTTGTTTCTTTTAACTTCGTCAATTTCATCATAAAATCCACATCCTTCGTACGACGGAGATCTAGATCAACCCTCTGTTTCCAACCATTTCGCTCAACTTCCGCCTCCACAATTACACCCATTTTCTTCCCTTTCCTCAGTCCTTCGTCCCCAGCACCTCTAGACACCCAGATCTTGCAAAAATCAGGAGATCGAGTCTTCCTTCTCTGTCATTCGCTGGAGGAATTCATCGTGCCTGATCTTCACTCATTTCTAACATGGGAAACCAACCCTGCAGGAAGCAGCATGTAAAGCCCCCTCTCCAGGGGTCATCATAGCAGGAGACCACCTTGCAGGTTTCGAGCCTCATCGGAGATTCTTCGATGAGTCTTGGGCCATTTTGACGCCTCCAAGAGCTGTGGCTCGACCTCAGCAACGTTCTTTACCCCTGAACAGCCTCGGAGAGCATCAAAACATGGAGAATTGATGGATCCAAGTAAGCCCTACACGTCGTTTTTCTTAGTTCTTCCAAGGGCCTTCTCTGTCGTCCGATCAAGGAGGAGCGCCCCAGGTGCGCAGGTGTCATCTGATCAAAGAAGCCCAATGTCGTTGGATCCCATCTGGGGATCTAATCGGAGATGACCGTCCGTGATCTGTCACCAGTTGCTAGATCGTCACGTATGGCAAGTGGAGTCATCTTCGCCATCCGTGAGCGCACGATTAGAGGGTATAATGCATATTTCCCGTGCACATTTTTGTATTTTATGACATTCAATCTTTCATCTCAAGTTTAAAAGTTCTTGTGATATTTTCACTAAACACCCCTCACTTAACTTTATTTATGCTTGAGTCCTCCGCCAGCTCAGCTAACAGACCTTGGAGAATTTGCATTGAAACCCCTACGGATTTACTTTATTGTGGTTTATTCGATTTTCAAAATATCACATGTATTATTTTATGGTAAGATTGCACGTTGCCCCTTGCATGTTTTAAATATTGCCAATAGGTCCCTACCAGGTCGCTTATATTTTATTGCATGAAAATTTTGCAAACTTGCCAATGTAGTTTAGCTTTGAGATTTGATATTGGCCCAGGAACTTTATTTTCATTACAGAAACACCTCGTCCAGTATGACTTTTCTATCTGTAGACTTTATTTTGAGAAAAATATCTCCAAGTGCATTAAAATCTTAAGAAAATTTATTTAAATACACTACCACTTTATCGAATATATATTTTTCGTGAAATGGTTAAATTATTTTTCTATTATTGAAAAATAAAAATAGCACTATTTTTTATTGTCTACCTTAGAAAAATCCAAAAAATATAAAATCATTTTGAAAAATTCTAAAAACAATAGTTTCTATGTGTTTTACTCTATTTTATTATCTAACCAAAAACCAGACAAAAAGTATACCAGAAAACCCTAAAAATCTCAAAACAACAAAAAACGTATAAAAATTCTCAAAAATTTATAAAATATCCAAAAATAGTTTTCTCTATTTTGATTTTTTCCAATTTGTATTTTGGGGTATATTTGTATTAAAAATATTTTTGAATTTTTTTGTGATGATTAGGTGTTTTTAAAATCAAGAATACTCCTCTTTGTTTGCTTTTTCACTATTTTGTAATTTTATACAATTAAAAATACTTCAAAATTTGCTAAAATTTTCCAAAAATCACAAAACTAATATAAAAGTATTAAAACATAAAAAAACTTCAATTCATAATTTTGACTATTTAATATATATTACATCTATATATTTCCTACATCTACTTACATATCTATATTGTCTTTTATAAAAAGTGAAAGAAATAACAAATTTCTAAAAAAAGACAAAGAAAATACAAATCCATAAAATCAAATACTAAATATAAAATATAAAACAAAAATCCATAAAAAAATTAAAAGTCAAAACCCCACAAAAATCATATTTTCGCTAAGTGTTTGAGAGATATATTGTTCTTGAATTTTTTATCTCACAATGTTCGACCCCTACTTGCTTGTCACTATACATCTTTAGTACGGTATAATAAATTTTGATATACACTTGCTTGTTTGATTTATTCATTGTGTGGGTTGATTGTTGAATGAACGCAATTGTTGAGAAGTCGTCACAGCGACTGAGTCCACGCCTGGTGAGGCTCATTTTAGACCTCTCGATTTTTTCCTTCATCAATTAGCTCCCCTCGGAGGGCAAACCCATTTTACCCTAAATATATAGGGGACCCTTCCAATAGGATGCGTCCTTCCTGAGTTCAGGAAGGCTGCTCTCTTTTTGTAACAAAACATCATAAATACAAAAACACACATAAAACTATACATTGTAATACAAACATTAGAACCACACATTATAATACAAACTATATGCTTCTTCTACTAAAGTCATCATGTTTTTTTACAAAAAAAGAGGTTGTCTTCCTAAACTCAGGAAGGACCGCATTCTGTGGGAAGGAAATCATATATAAATAGAGGTCGGGGAGGCTGTTTTGAGTAACAGCCAACATGGTTGTTACACAAGGCAGTCCCCCCCCCCTTTTTTTTTTTCAAAAATTTTTTCATATATATTCATCTACATATCCCTCCTACATGTCATTCAAATTTCGTGAGAAACAAGGACTCCTAAGCCCTCCATCTAGAAGGGGTAGATTACAACAAATTTCAGACCGTTAAAAATTACCCGGTCTAGATGGAGGGCTTAGGAGTCTTTGTTTTTCACGAAATTTGAATGACATGTAGGAGGGATATATATATATGAATATACATGAAAAAAATTGAAAAAAAAATAAAAAATGGGGGAAACTGCTCTGTGTAACAGCAATTTGGCTGTTACACAGAACAGCTTCCCTTTTCTGATATATATATATATAGGAAATACTTCAAATGAGGTGCACCTTTCCTGGATGCATGGAAAGCCACGTCAATTTAAGCATTTATTCTATTTATTTTACAATTTCTATCTCCATATATTTAATACTTGATATTAACACAATATGTATATCATGAAAGATTTGTGAAAATATTAATATATTTGACATAAAATGTTTGTTACTATATTGATGATATATTTTACACAACTGTATGATCGTCATTATTTTACAATATGCAGTCTAAATTTACAAAATTATTACGTAATTTACAAATTTGGCAGTGGCTTTCTGAATTTCAGGAAAGACCCACCTCATTGGAAGGGCCCCCTATATATATATATATATGTATATATATATATGTATGTATATATATATATATGTATATATATATATATATATATATATGAGAAACTTTCAATAAGGTGGACCTTTCCTGGATGAATGGAAGGCCATGTAAATTTAGGTGTTTTTGTATTTATCTTACAATTTCTAACTCCATAAATTTTATAACAAGTGTTAACATAATATGTATATCAAAAAAGATTAATTAAAATATTATTATATAAGAGAAGAAATATTACTTACAATATGGATGATATATTTTACAAAATAATAATTTCATTATTTTACAATGTGTAGTTTATATATTATAAATTGTTACATATTTAAAGATTTGGTAATAGCATGTTAAATTTCAGGATAGATCCACTTCATTGGAAGGAGCCCTATATATGGGAAAAATGGGGCTGCTCTTGCCCCATTTTCAAGTGTTTTTTTTATTTTTTTCAAAAATACCTTTATATATTTTCATCGCTATATATCTCTAATATGTCATTCCAATTGATTCAGAAACGGAGACTCCAATGCCTTCAATCTAGAACAAGTAATTTTAACAGTCTAGGAATTGATGTAATTGACATGTTCTAGATGTAGAGCATAAGAGTCTCTGTTTCGGGAGAAATTGGAATGACATTTTAGAGAGATATAGTAATGAAAATAAATGACGGTATTTTTTAAAAAATCACTGGAAAATGAGGCAGAGGAAACCCCTTTTTCTCTATATACATACATATATACACACACAAGAAAGCTCGCCTAAATCCAAAAACCCGGCCTTTTTTAAATTGGTTTTAGTTTTTTTAAAATGTAGATATTTTTGTTGATTAATAAGATAAAATAGTTATAAACATCGAGTTCGAGTGAATATATATAGAGGTAATCTTATATTCAATCTATGTAGTTGGATTTTTTGAAGTCGAATGCGCAAAATAAAAACAAGAGTCACAACATCTACTATTGAGAAAAGCTACATCAGAAGATCTACTCACATAGTTGGAATGTTATGATCAAACAGTTGCTAGAGGAAAAGTGCCTGATAAGATTTTATGTATTATTGAACTTAAGTTTGAAAACATTTCTTGAATCAGATTTCTCTAGAAGTAAGCGATTGACACAAACAGGAAAATCCATGAGGGATTTTTACACTGTAAACCTCAAAAACTTTGTAAATTACCTTCACGATCATGTATACTTGTTATTATTATTAGAACCTTGCAAACTTGCCAATTATTACAAATAGGGGTGCACGTGAATTGGATTGGATCGAATTTAACTTAAACCATGTCCAAATAACGAATTTTTATTTTTTTCGAATCCAATCCAATCCATCAAATATCTAAATCCAATCCAATCAATCGGATGAGATATTGGACTAGAGTTTTACACCTACATTTCCCCCCTCAATAATCTACTTTATCATGTCTATACTTTGTGGCACTCTAGTCCTCAACGTTTGAATAATGACTTAAAAAGTGATAATATGATTAGATATAAAGAAAGAAAAGAAAAGAAAGATCACATAATCAAATGAAATCTATTTTTTGCAATTGATTTCCACTAAGGGGGTGTTCGTTTGGAGGATAAGGGAGAATGGAATAAGGGGAATAAGCCCCCAACACGCTTTCCCGTGGTACGACTATTCCCCATTATTTCATCTTATTTCACTCTTATTCCTATCTTTATCCCACCTTACCTACCTTTATTTCACCTTATTCTCCTTATTCTTATCCTCCAGCCGAACGGAGAATAGACCCTTATTCCCCTTATTCCCCATCCTTATTCCTGCTTATTCTCCTACCGAACAGGCCCTAAATGATTCAAATAAGAACAATGCAAGTTACCAAAAAATAATAATAAGACACGTTCAATGAATATAAAATGCGATCTCTGTGATCAGATAATTGATGAAATCAATGATTAATTTAAAATATTGATGATCAGTAGTGAAATGAGAGAGGGTGGATGATATAAATATAAAACACGTTCTTCATGCATGAGGGGGCATTATCAAAATGGATTGAGATAGAAACAGGAGGAGTATTGGTGGTCAATAGTGAAATGAGAGAGAGGGGGGGGGGGACTTGGAGGGGAATAACTGGATATGGATTACAATTTGACAAGTTATGGTCGTGCTTTATTATTTAGAGATTTAACATTTGTCTCACAAGAGAGAAGAAAATGTGATATCAAGAGAACTTGTATCCAAGATTGATATAGAAAAATGATGTGAATGACATCGATTATGACCTTACATGGAATTCGAAATAGATGCAAATAGATATTGTATATGTATGTACATAAGTTTGTATGTATGCATGTATACACACACACGTGTGTGTGTGTATTAACAGATTAACGGATTGAAGTGAATTTGATTTTGGTAAAAATTCGATCTAGTCCGTACTTCAATGGATTTTAAAAGTTCCAACATGATCCGATCCATTAGAATGATAAAATCAAAACAATCTAATAATATCAGACTGAATCAGATTAAAGATTTATTCCATCCATTCACACCTCTAGTTATGCCACAGCCGTTCTAGGAGTTAGTGATGGAGTCCAACAAGGTCTAATGTATAAGAGTTAACAAGTTTGCACAATATAAGTAATAATTACGCCACATACATAATCTAGAAGATAATTTACAAAAGTTTTGTGGTGTTAAATTCCCGACCATAATTTTACAGCGTCCGAATTCGTAAAATCGACCCGTTACTATGGGCTCCACATTCGTCAGAAAAATCCAAGCAATAAATCGGTGCCATAATCCACCTAACTTGCTCCAATAATAACTTCCAATGTATATATTTTAATAACAAAAGGAAGAACCTTCACGTGTAATTGTCAGGCAACTTGGTGTTGGTGTGACAAATATTAAACACTGACCTCTCAATTCCATATTTTATATATCACCACCCAGCACGATGCAACCCTTAAGTAATCACATCCTAATTAAACATATGAGAGCCTAATTAAATATAAAAACGGCCTCAGTAATCGACACATTGAGAGGGATTCGCGGATCAGTATTCAGCAGTAACATTGACCTGGAGGTGATCATGTTGAGGTGAGATCAGTAGTATATTGTAGAGGAGGGCCGCGCCGCCGCCGCCAAGGAGCGGTCCGGCCCAGTATATCCAGTGGTCCGCCCACTTCCAGCTGAGCAGGGCGGGACCGAATGCCACGGCCGGGTTCATGCACGCGCCGGTGTAGAGCCCACCAGCTAGTATGTTGGCTCCAACCACGAGCCCAATTGCGACGGGCGCGATAATCCCGACCTCACCCTTCTTCGGGTCGACCGCCGTGGCGTAGACCGTGTACACCAATCCGAACGTCATCACCATCTCGAACAGCAACGCGCTGCCGGGACGTAATGCCGGAGACAGCTAAGACGCCGGGGGACTGCAAGTTGCGAACATTTTAGATAAGGGCGTGCAAGTAAAAAAAGTAAAAGCAGGCGTGTTTCTACAAAATATACGTTGCCGGTGCAGAGCATGAGGAGGAGGCAGCCGGCAACGGAGCCGAGGAGCTGGGCCCCAGAGTAGAGGATGGCCCGGGTGAGGGTGAGGTTACCGCCTATCAAAACGCCTAAGGTAACGGCGGGGTTGACGTGACCGCCGGAGACATTTGCCGAGACGGAGACGGCAACGGAGAGAGCGAATGCGTGGGAGAGGGCGACGACGAGGAGGCCGGAGGGCGTTGGGGTCCCATGAGTCAACTTATCTGGCGTGAACAGAAACAACATCAAGTTTAACAGCGAACACATACACGCAAGCGAAGATTTAAAGCTTACGGTATGCGATAGCAGATCCTTGGCCGGCGAAGACGAAGAGGAGAGTAGAGACGAACTCGGCGAGGGCTGCCTTGAGTGCAGCAGGGTGGGTGATCTCATCCCTCCTCCCTAGTGCAATTCTTGTGATGGGCATGTCTCTCCTCTGATATCTCCGGTGTGGGTATGGAATTGGTGTGGAAGAGAATGGTAATTAGAGGGTTTATGGGTTTAGTTCAGGTCTTCCTTTTTAACATATACCGCAGTTCTGGTAACCGGTAACAGCCGGTTGCTGCGTAAAGATATGCGGGTTAAAAAATATTGGGTAAATTTGGACGCCGTGGCGTGAGGTTTAACTTGCAGCCACACCTTCGTAAAAATATTATTTCTGTAGCTAAATCACGCTTAATCACTAGTTTTGTTGGCATCTCTTTTTTTGTACATATAAACAGTGAGATCTACAAGCAAGAAGAATGAAAAGACGGTTGGAAATGTATATGCAAATGCGTTTTGCTTTATTATAGAAAACCAGCAGAAAGTATTGGTATCTACCTACTTTGGCTCCACCTAAAGATAATAGAAGGGCCTTCCTTTGTCAGGGTGTCCATATTTCTGCATTCTCACTTTTCAATGGATGGACGAAATGATTCGAATGAGCTGTGGCATCGTTTATTTCATCAATAATGTTGACGGACTTGATTGGATAAAAAGGGATATCGGCAAAAGGAGATGCTAATCACATCTATATTATTATTTAGGGCTAAATTCACAATTATGGCCATCTATGGGTATCGGAGAACAGGCGATGAACCAACGTAGTTATTTATAATATCAATGATAATCATCATTTAAAGTGAGATGCGTATCATGTATTGTAAAACATCAGGACACAAATAATTTGTTATATGTTGGTTAGAATTGGGGAAATGTATATGCAGGGCTAGAGCCAACGGCTATAACAAAGATATAAAGAAAGCACTGCATCCCAATCCAAGTTGGGAGGTCATCACGTGCGCCCAAGAAGGCACGCCTGCTAGGGAAACGCGTAGGCATTTTCTGCGTGTTAACGATCGTAATAACTGCCCCCATCTTTATAACGATGGGACGGGTTTGGCGAGAGGATTGGATCCCATGTTGATGTGTGAAAAGCTGATATTTGCTTAAGAATGATAATATGATTCTAGTTTACCGGAGGAGAGAGAACATGAGCTTCAAAAATATGATTAGTTAAAAAAATTGTCTAATCTTTATATGAATCAAGAGATCGATCAATCATAAAATAATACATGCTCAACTACACGAGGATATTAGAATGAAATTTCAATAGGTGAAAAACAAGCCTATCCATGACTTAGGGCTCCAGTCCGACCTACAATTCCATTAATAGATTTATTCGACGAAGATCTCAATTACTTTTAGAACAACCTTTTGTTTTGGAGATGAGTTTTTTTTGGAAAGAAAGGAAGCTCATGAGTCTCCCTTAAGAGAACAAAAGCAAAAAGTAAACAGGAGGACATCAACCAAAGCGGTGCAAGAAAATAAAAGAGAAGAAACCATGCTGTGGTTTAATACAAAAACTCAAGAAGAGTAGAGCAGTGAAAGAGAACAAAAAGATTAAAGAAAATAATTAAGAGAACTAAAAGATAAAGAAAATAATTAATTAAGTGTGTATAATCTAAGATACTTCTTTATCTGATGAAATAAGATTTTGATGCAGCATGAGAGATGTATTGAAGCAAAGCTCCTAGATGAATCAAAATCTTTGCTTAATCTGACAATTTCAATGTCCACCTTTTTAAAATAGGCCATATCGATTTCGATATGGTGTCCATTCGATATTTCGACGATATATTGCCGAAATAACATCCATATTGACGCTCGCTTGTGAAGAAAATACCTGAAAAGGAGAAATTGTCGCCATATCGATACCCATATCGATCTCATCTCGACATCGATATATCCGCGATATATCGCTGATATATCGCAATATTTCCTTCCGTGTATAAAATCACATATAAAACTCTTAGAGAAAGATACAAAGACCATGAGCGAAGAACCAAGTGTAAGGGATTGCCCCCTTCAGGCTAGCAAAAGAGATGATATAGACACTTCCAATCGATAAACAACATATTCAAAGGAAGGGTTTGCAACGTGCAAGGTAATAAAGCAATAAAAGAGCTGGCACTTGCTGGGGAGTGGAGACTGGATTTCGGTGCTAGTCTTTCAGCTAGAAGACAGGAGGATTTAGAAAGATTAAGGGGCATGGTTCACTACCCATATAATTTTACGCAGACCAGGGATCATTTTGCTTGGACGGGTTCTAAATTTTCTATCAAGCTGCTATACAGAGATCTGAGAATGATGGTGGAAGGTCAAGATCAGGACATGTGCAAGGATGTGAAGATAATCTGGGCGAGCAAAATCTCAAATAGGATAAAGGTCTTCCTTTGGTGCTTGAGGAGGGATAGGCTTCTGGACAAAGACAAAAGAACGAGGATTCTGGGTATTCAGGATGCTTCTTGTGACAGGTGCGGAGATCAGCCAGAGACCTCGGAGCATCTTTTCTTCTCTTGTCAGTATCGCAGAAGGTGTGGAGAGAAATGGCCATCCCATGGGTAGACACGATTGGCCTAATGAAGTTTTGGGAAGGGATTAGAAAGATAGGAGGCAGCTCAACTGATGATGTTACAAGACCTTTTGGCGTGCTTTGGATGATTTGGCTGGCAAGAAATGACCTTTTTAACAATCAGCGATTTTATTCAGAGAATGTTGTTTCTCATTGTAAGGCTCTCTTAAGCTTTTGGGAGTCAAAATAGTTCCATTTTATATCCCATCTTTTTATTAATATATTAACTTGGTGGTGACTCCCATCCAGGGAGGTCACCCTATTTCACATAAAAAAAAACAATAAAGGATAACATTATTAGAATTAAAGCTCTGATTAGAGGGCAGCTGATAAGATCGATTTGTGATTTGTTGAGGTAGACTATCGATTATAGACCTAAAAACTAGGTTTATTAAATAAAACTAATTAAGGTTTTTTACTTGGTTAAGTGCAAGGTTGAACATAGAATGCATACTTCTAGATTAGGGGCAGTAATTTTAAAAAACAAAGTATAGGGTTGTCCTTTATTATTTTTAAGTGTTGAGACTGTTAATGCCAAATTTGTGTTTCATATAAATGTTTGATTTTGTGTTTTTTATTATATGCATGTATAAGTATATAAGTATAGTTTATTTCTTTTTGAGTTTTTTTTATAATTTTATAGTTTTGTTTTTTTATATGTACTTTTGTTTAATTTTACAGATTTAGTAGTTATTGGAAAATGAAAACAAAAATGATGTGTGCAAATAAATGGTTAGTTTTTATTATTAAAATTAGGTATAATATTTACAAAAACATGAGTTTGCATATTTTTGAATTTTATGAACTTTTTATATAATTTTAGATATTTTATGAATTTTAAATATTATGAGTTGATTTTTAATAAGGGGTTTTATGATAACATTCTATATATAATGGATATATATCATTTTTTGACTATGAGTCGATTTGGACTTACGTCCAAATCTATCATTTTCCTCCCATTCATCGGCTATCTTCATCGTCACCAACCATCCCCTAGGGTGTTGGTTACAGTAGCCTCAACGCATTACACTTCTCCCACGAAGTATAGAATCCACGCTACACCCCCACTCAATAAGCTCGCTGAAGAGCTTCGCTCCTCCTCAGAAAACTCCATCATCTCGAGCACACGCCATTTATTGTTCATCTAGGCTCCAAAAGCTTTGCCACAAAGTCAAGAAGCTGCCTAACATATTGGTGAGTAACTCCAGCATTGAAGCATCGAATTGAAAATCACCCACCTTCATTGTTGGCAAATGGTTTCAGGTACATGGAGTCCTCATCTATTTTGCATTTTTGTAGAGGAACATAATGTCGGTTCTATCTGTCAATATTTTAGGTACCTAGAGCTGAGGTTCAAAGCATGATACACCATTATTTTGATTAATCGAAGTAGGTCTGATACTCTATCCATCTTCTATTAAAGGCAATATGGACCAGATCAATCCACGAATTCTTCACCAAACTTCATGGTGAATCTTGGATGAAGAGTTCAATACTAAGAACATCGAGTTTGAAGGTCAGTGGCTACAAGGAGGAGGCAACGAGCTAGCCTTGATGTGCCACAAGCTTAGCTTAAGCACCACCTCAGGAAAGCGGGTCAGATCAGAGGAAGAGACGCATGGGACCATCATATAGCCTACTTGCCACCATCCCCAACAAAATATTGAAAGAATTCTCGAGAGCCCCTCTATATCAAAGGGCGCAAGTACACAATCCCTACTAGGGTGCTGGGTTAAAGCACCCAAATTATTTTCCTAATATGCATTCCAATCCCTAGTGGAGGTATTTTGGAAGAAAACTATAATTTTATTTGCATCTACGACCATGCAACTTCAAATATATTTATTTTACTTATTTCACAACATTTTTGAGTGATTCCAATTTTGAGAGGCTTGTATTAAGGAGTTTCATTTATGCTATTTATTTTTGAACTTTTTAATAATGTTATAATTGAATAGAATTTCTTCAGTAAAAATAGTCTCGTTTTGATCCAAAAATCGTTTAGAACTATTTTCGGTATATTTAGGGTTGGGAGAAATTCACAATAGTGTCTTTACAATTATTGAACCAATAACTCCTTCATTTTGTATAATATTTTACGTAGCCTCTTTTGAAATCCACTTAGGTATTTCTTTATAATTTCCTATTTATAATATTTTGTATATTTATTTGAATCATAGTCCACACAATATATTTAGTATCACATTAAATTTTTGCTTGCTAAGGTTTGATATTTTCTCAAAGGGATTTTTACCTTATGAACTCTTGAAACATTGTAAAATACCTCATTGACTTTCTAAACATTGTTATTAACCCCCTCGATCCCGTAAACTTGCTAACCCTTATACCACAGACCATGTGGTTGTCCCCATCCATTTACACGCTAAATTTAACCAGATTTTATTAAAAGATGTGCATATTTCTTTCTTGTTTAGCAAATTTACAAAAGATCCCATCCCTCTTCCTCCCTCACCCTCCTTCTTACATCCCCTTTCCCTCAACCTCCATCAGCTATCTTCAGCACCACCACCCCTCCCCCACGTCGTTCGATCTCCGTCCCCTTCCCTTTGTATCGCTTAATGCTTTGATCATTGTGCCCCATGACTCGCCCGCAACTCCTGTAGGTTCAAGATCCTCCGAGATCAGCCCTCCTCCCCTCCGGACCTCAGTGTAGTGTCTATCCCTTCTCCACCCCTCCCCTATTGTCGCGTTGCAGCGGGTCTTGATGGATCTCTATTTCATCATCTTTATTCTTTCATTTTGGCCTTAAAATCCCTAGCTAAATAAATATAAATAAACATTATTTTGTATAAAATAACACTCATTATTTATAATATAAATACTATATAAAATATTGTATTTAATAATAAAATAAAAGAATAATGGAAGAAAATGAAAGGAAATGAAATATGAAAGGTATTGAATGATCCTAACCCCGAGATTAAGTTAAGAATTGACTTGGTCGACAATGAGTAAAGTAGGGTGAGATGAGGGTCAAATCACACAATAAACTCTAATTTTTATTCTTTAATAAATGCATTTTGGGACCCATTTTCCTATTTATTATGTGTGCCCCAAATCAATAAACTTCAGACATGAAACTTGTACATAAAAATATAAAGAAAAATATAAAATTTATTTCATTCAAAAATAATGCATAGTGTGCCCTAGACACTCATAATAAAAAGTTGTAAAGAAAATTTTACAGACCTATATCTTCTTCATAAAATAACTTCATAAAAACACAATATATATATATATGTATGTATGTATGTATGTATGTATGTATGTATTTGAATAAGTTATAAATATGTAAATTATGTATATGAAATAATAAAATACAAAATAAAAATAAAATACAATATATATAGGTAAATATACATATAATTATATATGTAAAAATTAACACATAATAAATTAACCTGTAAAAATAAATAATAATAATAATAAAACACTACATAAAATAATAATGTTTTTTTATGTTTTGATAAAAAATTGCTAAAATTATTTATTATTTTAAATCAAATTAATAAGGGACTAATTTCTTTTTTTATCGCCTAGTGTCCTACATGGACCGATGGGAGACCAGTCCTGACGGTCAACTCTTCGCCCTCCCTAGGTATGTGCTTGTTAGGCGCTACACCCCCGTCTTCCTCAAATTTTCCCCTTTGATTATTTCATTCTTTCAGTCTGATTCCTTCATTGCTTTTGTTCCTCGATTGTTGCACTTTTACATCATCTTGCTTCTTAGATCGACGTATTAATGCAGCGAGCGGAATCTGTGGTCAAACCTGCCCCTATACATATACACCTCCTCACACTCCAATTTGAATTTGATATGTTCTACCCAGTGGAACACTCAGATCAACACAAAATCGAGTCAAGTGAGGTGATAGCAAGATCTTCGAGTGATTTACAACATACGTAAGGTGGGAAGATCATGATCCAAGCCTCATCGATGACCTTCTAGCGAAGCTTCTGAGCCCCTGCCTCCGGACAGGTTCGAGCCCCTTTTTCTTGCATTTTAGGTAGATTTAACTTCTAGCATATATTTCTATTTTCATTTAATGCCTTTATAGTTTTATTTAGCATTAAATTAGGATTTAAGCTCGCAAAAGCTCTCAAGCTCCAATTTTGTCGTTCTATGCCAATTACCCCTGTTCCGGCCCCCATCTGATCATTCCATTCTCCTCCCTCTATGCTTCTCCACTTTTTCGACCTCTCAAACCACCTTGATCCCCTCCAGATCAGTGAATCCAAGGTACCCTCCATCGTCTCGTTGGACCTCTCTGCTCCATCTTTATACCCATCTCGATCCACCACTAATAATACTCCGAAGCCTTCATCATTGCGCTGACATGTTTCCTATGCCATTTGTAGGTTCAGAAGGATCCATCTAAGGATCAAAAGCACCAAGAACAAGGTCTCCATGTCTTTGAGCTTCTCCGACCTCCCTAGACCCAGCTAGTGGTTCTGGACACTCATGACACCATCAATGGCTACGGATGACTCCCATGAACCTCCCAAGTACCTAAGCAACAAAGGAGACTACCAGAGTAGCGAGAGAGGGGCAATCAAAGGAGCCTGACCTGGTCATTCTTCCATGTTTGTACAACCCTCTTCTTCATCACTGTCTGATCAGAAGCTGCTCTCTAAGCGAGTAGTTGCTGTTGGATGAAGGAACCATCAATCGTTAGATCCAGCTAAGGGATCTAATCTCAGCCATCCAGCGTGAAGCGGTATCATTGCATCTTGGTTGTCCACATGTCAAGTGAAGACCCATCAACCGTTGGATCGCGCCTCAGGGGGTATTTTGCATATTCGACCCCCAATTTTTGTATTTTATTTTTGGTCTACAAACATTCATTTGCATTTATAAGTTTTAATAAATTTTGTAATTTTACTGTGTTTACGTTATTTGTGTTTAGGTACAATCCACGTCACCTAATGTGCACATACATAGGGGCAGTGGGTTATTTTGCACCTAAACCTTCGTACTTTTTGTATTTCTTTTTAGTCCATTAATTTTTATATTCAGTGTAATATTTCTGGGAAAATTGCATTGTGGACCTGCAACTTTTTGAATTGCAAATATACACCTGCTAGTGTGTATTAAATTGAATATTTTGAGTATTTTTGCATGTATAGGGTGTTCTAAAATGAATAAATACTTTTAGGAAATTGTAGAAAGGTCCCTGTCAGTAGTGTATTTTTTATTGATTTTTACTTTTATTTAATGTCCTTACTGCTCTAAAAATCCTAAAAAATTAGGTAAATGCCTTGAATATTTCTCGATCCCTCATATTTTTATTGAGGTAATTCCTTTTTCCTATTTATTAAAAAACAGAGGATTTATTCCTTAGTTGCATATAAAATACATAAAAATTATAGAATCAAATTTAAAAATTCCAAAAACTTTAGTGTATCTTTATTATTATATTTTGTAACTGCAAACCAAAAATCACTAAAAATTACAAAAGAAAAATACTAAAAATTGAAAACCCCAAAAACCTTATAAAAATTATTTCAAATTATCTAAAAATATAAAAATATTCATATTATTTATAAAATTTTCTATCTTATATATTATATACTAAAATACTTTTGGAAACTTTTGAGATATTTATCTATTTTAAAATGTCAAAACAATCTGGCTTAGTATTATAAGACACTGTTTTGACGTTTTTAATCAATTTATATACAGAAATGGTAAAAATTACCTAAAAATCACAAAAATAGAACAAATTCAAAAATATAAAATATTTTATTTCATAATATTTGAATATTTATATCTATATTTATCCATATAAAAATACATATTATATATATCTATATATCTATATATACTTATATATGTAATAATATTATTATTAAAAATGCCTATAAATATTTTAAAACCATGAAAAAAGGACTGTTACTATTTGTATTTTCTTAATTATATATTTTTGTTTATATATTAAATGCAGTATTTATTTTATACCCTTTATTATATATTTATATTTATCATATCTTTATATATTTAAAGGAAAATTAAAAACAAAATACAGATTACAAAATTTAAAACAAAAATGTAAAAAATATTAAAAACCCAAAAAATAATATAGCTAAAAATATAAGAGAAAGAGAATATTTGGATTATTTTCTCAATCTATCATGTTTGCTCCTTGAGTTTGACACTCTACATACTTACACCTATACACATCTTTCGTAGAATTATAATAAATTTTAACTCCACACACATGTTGCATTTATGTATCATTATATATGGGTAACTTATTGCTTGGATCGCCTTTTTGTGAGCGGTCACCACAACAGTTGTGTTCTCTCCTCGTGAGAATACTTTTGATCCTCACAAAAAGCGTCTCGATAGGTACCCATCGATGCCCCCATGGATGCCACCACCACCTCCTACAAGCTCGACCTACCATCCGTACACGTCCTTATCTCCACTATCGCCTCACACTCCCTTCTCCTCTCCAACCTTACCCCCTCTTCCTTTGACTCTCCGCCACCCAATGTCAATGTCTTTCCCTCTCTGAGCACCACATCCTCTCCAGCCTCTACTAGGGCTCCCATCACGTCCTCTCCTCCGATTGCCTTCGTGCCACCGAGCGACTCCTCCAGATCCCCGCCCTCCTCGATTAGCATGACACAACCACAAGCCTCCCCAACTACTTATTTGTTTGCTTTTCCTACTTATGCCCCACCGCCATCTGGAAGCTCAGTGGGGATGACTGGCAGGTGGCGGTGCACTTCCTTCAGATCGTGCTCGTCTTCCACGCAAGACCCCCATTGCCCTTCATCTTGCCGAACTCCAACGGGAATGACTGCATCAACGATGTGTACGATGGTTCGATCCTACTACCCTCAATGAGATGAAGAAAGAAGGCTTAGTCCTGTGAGAGTAAAGAAGGAAGGAGAGAGAGAGAGAGAGAGAGAGTGGAAGAGGAAGGAGGAGGAGAGAAGAAGGAAAGGAAAGAGATCGAAAGAAAACCCACCATTAGATTTCTATAAATATTTACTAATTGATAAAAATGAAAACACATGTTGTTTTTCGGAATCCCTTTTACTATATAAATTCATACTTAGTCGTTTTACATTTCTCCCTGATTTTATTCCTATGTAGCTATATACTGGTATTACTTTTCTAATATTTCAGTTTTTTAGAAAAATCTTAAAAATATAAAAACTCAAAATTATTTCCAATTTTTTTGAAGTTCAAAACACATAAAAAATCGGTGTATTTTCCTATCTATTTTATAACGTTAGACTATATTTAAAATTTTGGAAAAAAATTGAGTGTTAAAAATCCTCTTCATAGATAAAAATCTTTTTCAAAAATCATATAAAATCAAGAAATAAATTGAAATAGTAGTGGTCTCCCATTAACGGGAATGAGAGATCACCACTATCTTTTGGATTCGGTAGACCAAAACGCCCTCAATGAGCTCTCCCCTCACCCTCCTTCCTCCACCTCCCTTCCCTCTACCACTTCAACCACTCACACAACTCCCTCACCAAACCCTTCCCCTGCCTACCTCCGTTCCCTCTGCCACTTCAACCTCTTCCACAAACTCCTTCACCAAACCTTTCCCCCTCCTTCACCTCTGTCCTCCTCCTCCTCATCTCTCTTGACGGTGGTCGTCACACTTCCATCTCTAGCAAGATCTGTCACGGTCATTACCATGCATCGGGAAGGTGGAGTGGAGCACACACCGGTACCACGAAAGATGGGAAAACACTCAACTGCTTAACAATGAGGCTACCGACGTAATTGATGCCGATATGCAAAGGGAGAAGTGGGGAGGCATCAACGTCAATGCCGACGTAGTAGGTGAGGGAGTCGGAGAGCCTCTTGAACTAGGGCAATGGTCCACGACTCCAAGGGGGAAGTGGTGCCATGAGCCAAGCAAGGGGAGGGTCGGGGAGGTCAGAGGGGAAGGGAAATTTGTGGATTTTGAATTTTCTTTATTAAAGGCATTTTCATCCAACTAGAAAATGACTTGACCATCGTTACTTGTTATCATTAGCAAAATACCACATTGTCACGAAAACAAGACATTCGGTGCCATATTGTTACTTTTAAAACTTGAGGTATAATATTAAAATTGGATGTATAGTTTTGAAACTTTTGTTTAATTTACTCTTATTCCTTTCTAACCAGAATTATTTTCTTAAGGATTTTTGGCTTAAAATAATTGCAGTTAATTTCTAACCTAGCGTTCACAAAATTTGGATTAGGATTCGGTGTACAATTAAGGTTCACTGTTGTTTTGGGCTCTAATCCCAATATTAGAGGATTTCAATAGATAGCAACGGATTAACTTCTGATCAAGCCAGGATTTGATAGTGGTTGTGGTTCCAACTTACGATGGAAAATACAATCCTAATTTAAAGATCAACTCACTTTTCAAGGGAAATCCCATTCGATCTTCGCTGATTTGATTATAATTCGGTCCCTACCAAAAATACAGAGCCTAAAATCCATCAATAAGAATGCAATATGATACAGATATATAGGTTTCCATCCACTATTGTAAAAAAGATTTTTTTTATAAGATATACTCTCTTTAGATATTGCAATATCAATATGTCCCCTCTCCCCATTTTTTTAATATCAGTGGTGCCCCTTCCTTCTTAAACCGTTATTACTTGTCAATGAGTTGAAATAAACCATGGTAAGAGGGCATGATTGCCAATTCTCCTTTCCTACATCGTGCACCCACTCTGTCTACATGCCTGGTCGCCACTACCGGCAACTTCGCCGCCTCCACTTTCGCTGTCGCGTGCTGCTCTGCCCCTCCTCCTTCGCAGGGCCTATCTCAGGCAAAGTTCTTCAATCCTTGGACTGTACTGAGAAGCCACAACTCAGAACCAACTTCTGGAGCAGCTTCATCAGGCCATCATAGTTGTAGTGTGATTGTCATTTATTTCCCACCTACGACACCTGCACACAAAGGGGCATGTCTTCTCCACCCTCTGTGTTGAACTGGAACCACCTTGAGAAGCAGAACCCCAACACACTCAGCCTCAAGAACACACCATCGTTTCCCCATCGGACCTCCCCAACATCATTGATCTCAGAGATATCTTTGATGATCTACGACTTTTGTATGTTATGGGAATCGAGTGTTCTTCCCCAATTTATCCTTGTTATTCTTTGCTAGTTGGGCTCTAGATCAAAACGACCCTTCTCAAATCTTGAGGTGTCATCTCTCTCTCTCTCTCTCTCTCTCTCTCTCTCGACGAATGGGGATGGGACTCAACTACATATCGAGAGTAGTTGATGGCGATTCGGCTCTAAATAATTCAATATCCAGGTATGATTTTATGGTTATGTTCTTGTCAGACCTCCAGCAATACTTTAGACAATGCTTCTGATTGCAACTGGTTATGGTTGTACTTCCATTCGCCAGGCTTCTCCAAGCGTTGGTTGATGATCGAGTCTGATCTCTGGTTGCATTATAGGCTCCAAATTCTCCTGGTTGATTGGGTGAAATGTTGAAGGCTCGATGGATCTGAACTGATCAGAACGAGGGGCGGAGGAGTTACGGGATTTTGACTGCTCAGTAACTGAAGCCCTAAGGAGGAGGAGCTGTCGGGGGAGGGGGGCAGAGGAAGGACTAGGGGGGGGGGGGGGGGGTCGAAGAAGGAGTAGTCGGCGGAGGGGCGGAGTAGTGGCGGGAGAGAGGTGGAGGAGGGGGTAGTTGGACGGCGAGAAGGCTGTCAGGGAGGAGAAGCAATGTCTTATTTCTACCCTCAATCTTTTACCTAATTCTCCTTGTGTCCTCAAAGTTAACCAACTTATGCTAGATGCACAAGTGATCATTGTAGAGGAAGATGGAGGTACATCTAATATTTCAAAAGAGATAAGAGCATAACTGATATTGCAATATCTGAGGAGAGTACAACGGATAAAATCCCATATAAATATATTATATTTTAAATGGAGAATACAAAAAATAACATGAATCTTTGTATTTTTTTTGATACAGATACATATATGAAAATCATTTTCTTTTTTTAAAGTATGTTAATAAGGATGAAATTACATTATTTTGCAACTACATTTTTTTTTGCAAAGAGAGATATACACATATGCATTACCAAAAGTGTGTACTAACATATATGTAATATTCTATAGTAATAAATTGTATTTTGAAGTCCTTTTAAAAATAAGAAGAAAAATGCATCCTATAAACCAATTTAATTATATATATTACAAGTTATTTTATTTAACACATTACTTTATCTTTTCTTTTATTGTTTTTATTTTTTAGTTTATGCAACTATGATTTAATCCATCATTAATTTCAAACTTGCAACAAACATTCTTGCTAGATAATAATATTATGATGTATTATACATCGGATAAATTACAATTTCTATATATATATATATCCTTATTTAAAGATATAATTTGTGACTTTCAATACCAGCAAAAGAAATACTTAGATCTGTATCTATCTTTTTAAAATAAATAAGGAATATAATAACACCTATGTATCCGTTTGTCTATATCCATACCTATCACCTGCGGCATTATGCCTTATCCCTGCAGTCCCACTCCTGCAGCATTATGCCTTGTTCCTTTTCTACGGAAAAACATCTTTTCTGTCCCCATTTCTCGTCTCAGCATTAAATTAGAGATGGGATTCACATCTTCAAATGTGAAGTTGCAAGGAATCCTAAACCAGTATTCCTACGTTTCCTTGGCATAAGACCAGCCATCTCTTGACTTGAACATGTAATCAATCCTCCTCAAGGGCAATACTGAACTCATTGAACATTTGAATATTTTCTTTCTAGTTATAGCGAGAAAAGTGTAGACATAAATAATTACTACAAGAAGCAGACGTTGTGTGAAGCAATCAGTCCATAGGATGAAGGAAGTCTATGGATAAGTGATTCGTGACCGATGTGTTGTATTAAAAGTTGTATTTAGATTTTAATTGGAAAATCTATGTAATTACGATTGGAGTTAATTTGGTTTCAATTGGGAAACTAAATGCTTTGGAGGGAAAGTTGGGAATTTCCAAATTTGAAACATGGATAAGTTTGGGTTGAAGTTTAGTACCATACGTTGGAGCTCTAAGCTTTTGGTGGACTTATATATGAGTTCACACCCCTAGCTCTTGTAGCAATAGTAGAGAGGAGGAATGGAGGACCACACGCGCGCCCACGCTCCGTCTCCGGCACCGGCACCGGCTCGGGCTCGGGCTCGGAAAGTCAATTCGAATCTCGATCTTGATACTTTTGCTGCGGGGCGCTAGGGCACGCGAGCTCCTCTTTTTATATCTCTCACCCGACGCTGTCTTTCTTCACTCGCAAGAAAAAACTCCACCCGTCGTCGTCGCTCCTCTTCTCGTTTCTCACGCCTGCGACCCTGTTCTTCTCGGCTGCAAGTTCTCGGAGGTGCTTTCGAGGACGGTCTCGTCGGTGTGCGCGTACGAGGACCGTGAACCGTCGTATCTTGGGAGCGGATCGCCAGTACCCTTCGCACCGGTGTTGTGGGGGCGAAATCCTCTCTAAGGACAGTCTATTTCATGGACGCTTCGGTGATCTCTGACCTAATCTTTCTTATATTTTGTTTGCCACAATTTGTTTATTGCTTACCTTTTCCTGGATCTCGCCCGTTTGTTTCTTTCCGTGTGATTAATCGGTTCATGCTTGCATGTCGTAATCGGATAATGGATTGGAAATATATGACGTTAATGATATTAATCTGTGATGCGTTTATTTCCGTTCATTTGGATTTGTGTAATTACTGTTTATTATATGCTTGGTTGATCCTATTTATAACACGATGTCTCCCTCCCAAGCTAGGATTTTCTTATTTCTTGTCTTCTTGAAGCAAACACGGAAGATTTGAGACTCCACGGCATCTTGTCCATGAGTTAGACCCTAGTTGAACATGTTGAAGGATCGCCCTCGTCTGTCTGTCGGGTGTTGTAAGAGTTGCAACTGAGGCATTTGAAGACAACTATGTGGAACTGGACCTCTCATTGAGCACTGCAGTCATTGCATAGGATCCATACAATCTTTCTTTGATACATTTCATTTCGGGCATTGGGTAGCATCCATCTCCTCATCAAGCTTTCATGAGACCTTGGACATGTCCCAAATTGATTTCGAGCAAACAAGGCAAGCAAATCTACAAGGGAATCCGAAAAAGTGCTGTCAGTTTGATGAGATGGATAGATCATGAGAAAGTGCACTCTTGCATTTTGAATTCGTGAATACTTACTGCAAGTGTTGCATTTCGAATTCGTGAATACTCACTGCAAGTGTTGCTGCAATTCTTTCAAGCACTAATGGTGTATCGTGTGCCCACATGTCAAAACACTTATCTGTGATATGTAATCAAACAGGCACTGGTGCAAAACAAAAACCAGGGCCAATATATAAAACATATAGGGAACCGAGCAATGCAGAATGCAAGTAGTGAGATTGACGAGAAGCCTCACTTCAAAAAACAGGACAATTGTGGTGCATTGATCTCTCCACGCACTGGTGTAAACCTTTCAATACATTGTTGTATCCTGAGAAGCAAGTTGAACCTTTGAATGAATTCTAGTCTAAATCAATGCCATGAAACTCATTTCCTTGTGGCGTAGAAACTTCCCATCTTGATAGAGGTATTAAACCAAGGACAATTAAATTTCCTTGTAACTTGATCATAATATATTTGCCCATTCAAGTGAAACATGATTGTACCAATTCCCTTGAAAAGGATTCCATAGGCAAACTGAACGTTAAACCCAAGTTAAATAGCAGAATACTTAACTCACCACATTGAGAACAATGGAAGCTCTCTTTCCCCCCCGTTCTGCAATTTAATTTATAATCCAGATAGTGATAGAATCTATCGACAGGACTATGAACACTTATGCCACATCCATTGCAGTGGTACTGATTCTTTGATATCTGAAAAAAGATAGAGAAAGACTATTAAACATATAAATTGCACATCAAAAATCATGAAGAATCTAGAAAACAACATTCGGTTTGGCATCCTACCCAACATTAGCACATAGAATCCTCAAATTACTATAATGGTTACTGAATGGAATTCTGAATTTGATCAACACTTGCATCATCATCAAAGAACTTGCATTCTGGACAGAAGTAATTGTCCATGCAAACCTCACAGCTTTTGCAGTTCTGTTGAACCTCGACGATTGTAAATCCAAAAAATATATAATAAACGATCTTGTCTGTATAACAGAAGCATCATTTGTCATTTCTATCATCTCTTAAAAAACGCATGCCACTTACATCTTGCTCAAGGCTACAAAAGGAGCAAATGACCTGAAAAAGGCCATACCAAAGTTACAAACCAAATTAAGCAAATGTAATTACGAACTTTTAAACAGGTGGTAAAGTCGGTAGAGCCGAACTCCATGATGTGTTCCAATCTATGTCAGGAGATGCTACAACCCATAAACATGTTCCATAGTTGTAGAACTACTATTAATCATTACATAAAAACTGATGGGAGATAGACAACAAGCTACGAATGAATATTAAAAAATCTGTATTACCAACAACAAGCCCAACTTATGTTAGCCATTTATTTAGGTATCATAAGTAGGAGACAACGAAATAGTCCCAAAGGAAAGGTTATTTTCAATTTGACATGGGAAGGTTACTTTCAATTTGACATGGGATCCCTAAAATAATCAATTTGCAATGAGTCTTTTCTTCATTATATTTTTTGTTTAGAAAAACTCAGATTTGAACCCTCATTATAAGGTAAACGGTCTCACAATGAGCATCTGATCAACTATTATTCCATTTATTTGCTTAAAAAACATATATTCGTGCCTATGCAAAATGACATTGGCCAAAAATTATCGCAAAATTTCCCCATTTGGATATGCTGATATAGGATTATACACAGCAGCCAAACCTCTCCACGTAGCCGGGTGAGATCCAAAGGCCCACAAAAAAAGTAGGGATTTTTACCCCCATGAATCCTATAAACTTTGTAAATTAGCTTCTCGATCTTTGAAATAACATAATTCTCCTCTTGACCCCGTAAACTTACTCCATCTTACCCCACATACCATGCTGTTAATTTGAATATTTCTTGGGGTAACTAGCTTGGATTTAAGTTGAGTTAATCAAATCCTAACAAATGCAATGGTAGGTTTTATTCACTATGATGCAAATCAATAATTCGCAACGATGAAAAATAAATTTGATGGTGGTATTTTCGGTGGAGAAGAAAAGGGAGTGGTTGAGAGGAGAAAACTCATCGGAGAACGAGCGATTTTGGAGAAGAAAATCACGGAGATCGTGTGGGGGAAAGAGAGAGAAGGGGGAGAGAGAGATAAAAATCTCGAAATAACTTCAACTTCAACTTGAATACCATCCCCTTTTATATAGGAGGGATGGGGTTACAAAAATAGAAATAAATTTAAAATTAAAATCCACTTATCCTAGTTGACTCTAACCGACTAAGTAATCCATTTGAATAATTCTAATCTTTAATTTATCCGAATTGACTCTAACTAATTAAATTCGAAATTCAAATTGCAATCGACTAACTAATTTCAGATCACACACAATTTATTTTTTTAAATAAAAATTATAACGACTCAGATAAACATAAATAAAATTAGATTCGGATAAAAGTCAAGCCCTATTAATCAATTTCGTGTTGCATCAGTTATTCTTCTACTTGAAAAATTCATCTCCCGACGAATTGCTAGATCTGTGATGTGCCGTTGGAGCATCAGATCTTGAAATAGTAGCGTCAAACTCCCCAATTAGATCCTTTTCAATGTTACGTTTATAATTTTTCTCCATTGAGGGGTATGGCTGCAAATGTTCTACACCTTCACTTAAAATGATTCCATAACATAATATATCCTCCAATTGGTCCTTTTGATAAATGATTTTGGGAGGAGGGATCACCTTGCAAATATTCCAAATTAATTTTCCATCTCAAATTTTATGGTATTCGAATCCCATAGATAAGGAGGCCCGCGTTAGGGATCTCTGCTCCTTTCCTTGGCGGTGGCAGCGGCGGAGGCTTCGACTCCAAGGGCAGCGTCGAGCCCTACGGCTAGGGTTGCGACTCGTGATCGCATGGTTGTGCACAATCTCACGAGGGGCGGTCGCGCGTGTCCCCCCAATGGCAACGGGAAAAACATGGGAGCCGAGGGCGAAGGTGGCTGCAAGGAAGACGGTGCGAGCGGTGGTTGCACGTGAGGCACACGTGGTGGTGGCACAGGACGATAAGGGAGGAGGAATCAGGCGGGAGGAGGCGGTAGTATGGGAACATGGGTGGCGACATGGGCGAGAGGAAGGAGGCAGCAAGGTCGGTAAAGGAGACTGGAAGGGAGGGTGGTGCGGGAGGAGGAGAATGGAGGGGTAGCGGTGTACTGGGTTCTTGAGGGAGGTGAGGGGTTCCGTAGGAAGGGGCGATGGGGCTGCGAGTTTGCTTGGAAACACGAGAGTGGCGGGAAGGGCAAGGAGGGCTTGAGAGGGAGGTGGGGAAGGGGGGTTTATCGGTGGTATAGGAGGTGAGAGGGTGGGAGGGGATGGTGGTGGCGATGGGGCAAGGGGGGTCACCGAGGGTGTGAGGGTAGCGGGTAGGGGTGGTGGCTACAACGAGGTTGGGGATGGGGGTGCGGGTGCAGCAGGAGGAGGCACTGGGGGCACGAGGGCCGCAGGCGGTGGGACCGAGGGGTGAGCGCAAGGGGTGCGGGGGTGGTGGGAGAGGGCGCAAGGGCTGGAGTTGTGCCATAGGGGGTGCGGGGGTGGTGGAGGGGGTCCGCGAAAGTGCTGCAGATGGGCCGACCTATCATGCATATCAGTTATTCTTCAGATCAGGGAATGATATTTGCAATAACATTCATTGCATAATGGCTCGCATGTCCAACAATCTCCCACTAGCCCAAAGAGCCATTAATGGGATAATCTTTAAACTCACATTCATGTGACAATCATAAGCTATTTAAAATAGCTAGGTAAGAAGATCAGTCACTCTATTCCTGAGAGACTATGCCAAGTCATTTTACGGCACTTGCATATCCTCCAATAACAGTGATCGCATCCAATGCGAATGTTGTGTCTTATGCAACCAATACTCAATCTTGTTAGTTTTAGTGTCCTTGACACTACAACTCAATAATTATTATTACCACTATATGATTTCTATTATCTTTATCTGAATACCCTTATTACCGAAGATTTCTATCTCCTAAAATATCTGCAGTTAAGACATTTTAGATCATTATCTATAAAATCTTAAGTTCTTGAAGATTATACTTAAAGATCACTATTTCGAAAGTCTTGTCCTCTTTGAAGATATTGTTATTACTGCAATCAAGTATTTTATTTCCATAACATGTTTAGTAACAATCTACTATGCCCACTATGTGGCAGACATCTGATTTTTGTACACATATATCATACACTGAGCTTCCCAAAGCTGGTGCACTATGTCATGCAGCTTTGTATTCACATCCTCGACCGATTTCTGAGGCATTTGGAAGCTTGAATATACATGGACTGCGAGCAGGTCGACGTTTTTTCCTTCTGCAGTGGTCTAGACTGCGAGCAAATCGTCATTGACGACGATTTTTTCACGATTTTCTTCATTGCAAGTTAGGTCAGCGGCTTCAACGATGGAAGACTTTGATTCGGCAACGCTTAGAGTCTCAAAATTAGCAACCAAAACATGTAGTTTTGATTGGAAGTCGAGCAATATACCCATCTCTCCTTGTTGTATGCTTCGTCGGCTCGACGTTTACGTTCCGTTGAATGATAGTCTTTCCTCGCATGTCGGCGCGAATGTCTAGATGGATCGTTAGATCGTAAGGACAATCTAGATGCCATGCTTTAATACCAAATGATAATCACTCGTGCGGAGGAAATGGAAGGTTCAAAAACCCTTGTTGCTCTCTGTTTCTTGTTGGAATTGGGGGAAATGAATGGGGGATGCGCCTATTCTAGAATCGGGGCTGTCGAAAATGTTGGCTCCTAACTTGGTGTAACAATTACGTCATAAATAAGGACAAAATATCGCAATCTCCAAGTTGAGTCTGGAGTGTAAAATACCAAACATAAACATTATCACATTACATCATACTTGTCATTGCAACCTTCCTAACTCATCCAAATACTATCCATCTTGCTAACATTTAAGGTCAGTTTGGTTGCTGGATTGGAGTGGGTTGGGTTGGGTTGGGGTAACCTGATTGGAATAGTAGCTGTTTGAGATGGTTATGAGGGTTGGAGGGAGTTGGAATAAAGAATGTGATGTGATGTCACCATGATTTATGATAAAATTCCATTCCATGAAAAGATGGAACTGGGTTACCCCGAGGTATCCGGGGGTAACCCGGTTACCAAAGGAGCCCTTAGAAAGGGATTACTCGAACCCAATTTTGTTACAAAACGACATATGTGGTCCCCTCCCTCTCCTCTCATAGTACACAACCAAATGCATATTCTTTTCCCTTTAGTTCTCTCCGTCTCTCTCTTATATTTTCATTTCTAATGCACGCAAAACATATATGTGAACATCGTTAATTTGTTGTTTAACCTATTATAGAGTGGTAGCTCAAGTCTACACTTACCCATAAACGACTATTGTGACGAGAGGGTTATGGTATAACCTGAACTAATGATGTGAGAGCACGGTGTAAATGAAAGGAATATTAACACTTATGTCCTTTCCAATGCTTGAAATAATATTTATGTCCTTACTTTTTTAAAAATTATAGGTATATTCCTACGTTCTTGCATTGTTAACATTTACACCCTTTTTGTTAGTGGGCCAACTGCAAGATTGTCAAGACAATGATTTGTTAAAAATAAAATATGATTATGAAAGTTATTGTAACGTCTCAAATTTATATCCTTGGAGGAATACTGACTATAGGGTCAAAGCTCAAAGCTCAATGGATTTCTTGGATTTCTTGATAACCACCCAAAATGCTTACTCAAATTATCAAGAAGTAGTAATCTACCACTCTTACAACTCACTCTCGAACTTTATAAGATTTAGATGTAGGACTATTTTCGATTTGTTACAATCTCTTCATTTGTATTTGCAGTGTCCCCCTTGTGATATGACCCAACACGCATTCATAATGATAGTAGTGCTTGCACGCTCAAGGTTTATGTTCAATCGATTAGCCTATTCTAGTATCAGGGGGAACTAGTTATGATAATATTAATTTATAACGTTCCAAACTTAGGTCTCCTTATCGTTTTGAAGAAAGCTAACCTTAACAACTTGTTAGGTTTGAGCTTCACTAAACCCATTGACAACCACGAAAAGTGTTTAAAGCTCAAGTTGTCAAATAGTAATCCCTGATTCTTATAACCCATTCATGCTTTGTGAAATTTAGTTGAGATGTGGGACTATACTTGGGATGCTACAACCCCCCCCCCCCAACCCCCCCCCCCCCCCGCAAATCTCTTTGAAAAAGAAGTGGGATTTGGTCTAGCTGCCTAATGACATAGGATGACAGTCTCCCGCGGAGTGAGAAGGATGCATAACAAACCTTGTGGAACACACACACAACGATTTAGTTACAGAGCATGTGAGTGGTGGCTGCACTCCATGCTTAGATCCCTCAGGTGGTATTTTCCACTGTTTAAGTAACTTGTTCTGATATCATTTGTAACTCTTGGGCTTTGAACTCAAACAATTATCGAGAAAATTGATCCTGACAACTTGTTGGGGTTGGAACTCAATGGCCTTTAGTTCTAATATAAACTTTGTAAGTTTCATATGTGGGGCTATTTTTTGTAATGTTATACCTTCCTCACTTGTATCCGCAACATTCTTTTTACGGTATGATACATCACATAGGCTTAGGCTTTCCCGGCTAGTCATTTCCACTGGTAGAGGAAACTTATTTTTATATCATTTATAATGTAATGGGCTTAGATCCTGGAATCTTATCGAAAAAATTAGCCTTAACAACTTAGAGTTAAACATTTTGAGTGATTATCAATGGGTGCAATTGATTCCGTACATTATAAATTGCCAAGTCCAGTTTCACTACAAAATGATGCAAATCGGGCTTTAATGAGCTCTAATACGAAATGTGGCTACGGAAATTTGTGGCCACGATAATTCCGTGGCCACTAGTTTCTCGTAGCAACAATCCGTGGCCAAAGTCTTCATATAAGAGTTGTGGCCACGAAAAATTCTGTGGCCACTTGTAGTGGCCACGGCATATTCGTGGCTAGAGAACTCTCGCGACGAGACTTGTAGCTACGGCTACTGGCCACGACATGTTGTGGCCAAAATCCAATTCTGTGGCCACAAACATCATATCCGTGACCATAGTTCTGTAGCCACAACTTGTTTTCCTTGTAGTGTTTCCTTGATAATGGAACTAAATATGAGAAGTTACGTCTTAAATTACATTTATGCTTGTATATTGTTGTAGATGGTCGAGTAGGTCCTATTGGTTCCGGTAAAAAAAATGGTGAAGTACAAGAAGCTAAAACGATGCGGAGGTGGAGGGGACATTACAACTTTACAAGGAAAACAAGTTGTGGCTATAGAACTATACCCATGGATATAGGATTTGTTGCCACAGAATTGAGCTCTGGCTATAGTACATTGTGGCCAGTAGCCGTAGCTACAAGTCTCGTTGCAAGAGTTCTCTAACCACGAATATGCCGTAGCCACTACATGTGACCACAGAATTTGTCCTGGCCACAACTCTTGTATGAAGACCTTTGTCACGAATTGTAGCTATGAGAAACTAGTGACCTCAGAATTATCGTGGCCACAAGTTTCCGTAGCCACATTCCGTTGTCACAAATCATTTTTCTTGTAGTAGGAGCATATGACGACGTGCTCTGAACTTGAGTCAGGAGTGGATTGCAAATCATTATTATTTAAGATTCGACTATATTTTATGTTGAACATTTTTTAAGATTTAATCGTTTATTATTTTATTTCAATTATTTTTGTGTTTTTTTGAATATTTTCCTCGACATGACAGGTTAACTTGAGTCAAACCAACCACAGGTTACTTTCTCTTTGGCGTTCGCCCCTTCCATTTGTCCACATCAGCAGGCCTTGAAATGGGTCAACTTGAAAGGCCCGATCTCCTCCATCTATACCAATTAAGGATCTTGATTGGCTCTTGAAATCCGAGAAGCTCGGTTTGCTAATTGGATGATGTTTTGATACTCCGTTAATTCGATTAACTATCTGATCAACACAGTTTAGGTCGAACACAAGTATGTTGCACAAACCAACTTGTCATTGTTGATTTGCAACCCAGACACCAAAGAAGCTGCCACTTGTCTACCATTCACCAGTATAGCATAAGAGGATACGGATATATAATATTGGTTTTGACGGATATGAATATCGATATGAGTTTTTATTTTCGCAGATACAAATAAGTTTACGGATATCATTTTTAATGTTTTTGAGGATGCATATATATATATATATATATATATAGGATAATTATCCAATGAGCACAGGGCCCATTTGAGTTTCGGTGAGCCCCTCTTTTCAGCCCTTTGATCTTAATCCAACCATCTGCGTATTACACGTGTATTGCCTTTTTTAAGGAGATATTTTCAATCCCTAAATAGTAGGAACCGTAATCATAATGGGAAGAAAACTAAATTGGAAATTATAAGGAAGTCTAAAAATAGCACGCACTTAAAGAAACATATTGTATTGCAACGACAAGGGAATGGATTGATCTGGCGATTTACAGCGTGAGGAGATTGATCTTGTAAACTGAGACGATCGATTTGTCCAATGTAAGGTTTCGTTTTTGAAGATTAAACGTTTATTTCACGTTATTGGTAGAATCTCATCTTTTTTCGAGTTTTTGATTTCAGTTTTTAACGTGATTGATTATTTGCGATTGTATTTGAATCACGATATCTTAGAAGCAATGGTGAATGTTGATTCTTGGTTGGAATTGGATCGTCAGAATATCATCTGAGAAGGAGATTTCAATCATGAAAACACTACTTCAGAAGGATCATGTTTAATTTATTTACTTTTGAATCACGAAAAATTACTTATATCACATTATGTTACCGAGTCAGATTATTAAAAAAATGATATTAAATTACTTAAGGTATTTGTCAAAGTTACTGACAATATGGCATGAATTACTTTTCTATATATTATTCTTACTGATTCATTTTTATTCACTAGCTACTTATGTATCTTAAGAAAATACTGCGTATTACTTGTCAGTTTGCCATTCTTACTAAATCTTTTATACTGAATTACTAATGTATTTACTTAATTTACTTATAAGATATTTTATATTACTATCGCCAACACAATTGTTACTTTTCATGCATTCTTTTAAAAATATACTGAGTTATTAATGTATTTACATTGTTTACTGAGATGATATTTTAATTTTACTACTGCCTTCATAATTGTTACTGCTCCCTCTTTAGTTCTTACAATTTCCAACTACTAGTTTACTAATTCATTTTTATTTCAGGTATATCAGATGCCCGAATACCTCTGATGTTTTACAATTCGCAACATCATTCGTGGATGAAAAAAATAAAAAATGAAACATTGGATCATGAGAGCATCATATCAGAAGAAACGACGAGGAATGACATGCAATTGGATTTGAATCAGGAGACATATGTGTATTTTTACTGAGACACACGTGAAAGTTACTGAGACAAACGTGAAAGTTACTGAGACAAACGTAAAAGTTATTTACATATTTATTTATACCAAGTTACTGATGTCATTTGCCTATGTTACAGGCATTTTGTTAAGTGTTACTTGTCCTTCTATCATTCTTACTGAATCAATTATATTTAGAGTGTTGTCTTCAAATCAGATTCCATAAGAATGATATAAAATCAAGTAACAACAAACAAAGAAATGTAATCAGTAATACATATACAATAGTCCAGTAAATGGTTGTTGCGAGATTAGTAATACCCAAACAATGGTCAGCAATTTACTTCATTTTATTATATGGTTCAAAATTCAGTAATATATACACACTGGGCAAGTAAGTAGTTGTTATGACATTAGTAAAACCATAACAACTGATCGGTAATTTTCATATGCATTATAAGTAATTTAAAAGATTATACAAGTAAATAAGAGGTGCGTCAGTAACACTGCATTTAGTAACTATAACATTAGTAACAATCATAATGAGTTCAGTAAAATGGATATATGTAATCAGTAATCATTGTATGGACATTAGTAGTTTACATACTTAATTACTGATCTCAAAACATTAATTACTTGATAACTGAATATGTATTACTTGAGTAATATGAATGAATTACTGATCTCTTTACAATGTAATATTACAGATGTAAAATACTGACAACTGTTTCAGTATTACTGATTTCGCAACACATAATTACTTGAGTATAATATACGCATTACTGATCAAATAGACAATGATTATTTATTCGGTACGAAATTAATGATTTGCATTTATCTTTCCAAAACCGTCTTCCTTTTTTTAAGGACTCGATATAACTGGAAATATAAAAGGCTCAAACTAATTAATATCCTGCTAAAATCGTGCTCCTTCGAAATAGGCAACATTCAAATAGAAATACACGTGGCGCGCCCACGTTTGGTGCTCACCAAAACTCAAATGGGCCCTGTGCTCTCTGGATAAGCCCTCTATATATATATATATATATATATATATATATATATATATATATATATATATATATATATATATATATAGGGTGCACTTGAATTGAGGTGGCACCTTTCCTTGATTAAGGAAATGTTTCATCTTAGGCCGTGGGATGAAGATTGTACGAAGGAGATTGAAACCACTATGTGGTTTTCGTGACAACTAACATTCCTAAAATAAGGGATGGTTAAATTAATGCTAAATAAAATATTACACGTCACAAATCATTCTATATTTAGCAAATAAGCATGGTTAAGAACACAGCATTTCGGCAAAATCTCGGTTGATTAAAAGCAACTTATTTTGAGATAATCTGTTATGATATTACAAAATATTGTGCTATTTTACATCTTTATGTCATATTTTACAACATATAATCTACCGCTAATACGGAAAAAATGCTAAAAGACGTAGACATATTTTACACATATTAAGTAAAAAAAATTACATTCGGCTGCGTAATAAAATACGAAATTGAAAAAGACATTGCAAACTCTCGTATACGCATATACATAATTAGAAATTTATACATAAGGAAATGTAACATTGAATTACGTTTTATATCTATAATTTACACGATACAAACGACAACTACAATTTTATAAAATATTTTACAATGTCATTATGATAACTGTAGAATATTTTTTACAAACTTTTAAAAAAGCTTACCAATACTTTTCATATTTTACGTGTAAATTGTATATTTTACAAAAGGCTACACTATTATGTTAATGTATATCTCAATTAATATATGAACGTAACGTATAGGAATGTATATTTATTTTCTCAGAATCTTGATCACCTATACTTACAATTGTATGTTAATATATTACAAATGTAAAATTTATTTTATAAGATTTGAGTGTATTTTACTGAGTTCTCTTACATTTTGCATTAAGTAATTGCCAATGTTGCATCTATTTTACATTATCAGTCTATATTTTACAAAAGCATGTTATAGTTTACATCTTCAGCTTCCATTCTACAATTTGAGTTTCCGCTTGGTTTTATGTTCCCGATTCTACAAATAAAATGGGAAGATATACATGGTACATGCTGACAATGATGCTCTCATGGTGAAATTTGAATTATATAACATATTAAAAATTTTATCTTTGAAATTTTTGATGCTTTCAATAGAGAACATAAGCATTGATAACTAAACAATGTATGAAATCCTGAATTACGGATTTGAAAAATTAAATTAGTGATTTTATATACAACAGGAAAATTTCACTTTAGAATGAGATTGCAGATGATATGAATAATTTTTTGCGAGAAACACATGTCTGATTCAAAGAAGCAAACGCTAAACGCAAAAATGAATCTTTTACATTAAAATTGTGCATAAAGATTGATGAAAACATATACTGGAATTTTAAACAAAGGAAAAAAAGATGAAGAACAAACATATTGAGTAGATGAAGATAAAATACTGACCTGTTTAGACTTGGAGAAGATAAAGCAGAAATGATTCTCAACAGCAAAAGCTAGCTACCAATGGTTGAAGAGCAAAGGAAAAAGGGGAAATAAAGTTTTCGATAATTAATTAATTACCAAATTAATGATTACTCATTGATTAAGATAAATCAATTTGTAATTTAAAAATTCAAATTCTTTCTATTTTTAGTCAAAACCAAAAACGAGCTCCCTTTTAATTTCAAAAAATACAAAATTGCCAATAATTCAAATAAAGAGTTATGTGAGTAAATTGAATCGAATTTAAGGAAATTAACATATGAAGTATATTCATAAAATAAAGTTACAAGAAAACCTAATTTGAAATTAATCAAAAAGAACTTACCGCATAAGGGCGACGACGGCAAGGCGGGCGATCTTCTAGCTATTCGATCCAGGAGAGAGCTTCCACTCGAGAAATCACTATCTTAGGAGAAAAGAGGGACATCAGGCGACGATGGAGGAGATGCAATCCAACCTGGTTGAACCAACGAGGGAACGGGATGAAGACTCAGATCAATACAGTGGGGGTGCGAAGATGGAACTCCAGATCCATCGGCCGAAGCAGCAAATCAAAAGTAAGTATATTTTCATTTTTATACGACTATTTTAACAATTTTAGACAAATTTTATCTCTGGTAACTGGTATGAACAGAAGGACAACAACTACAATTTATCAAAACAAAGGAATTCGATGTTGATAAGGATGCTCTGAAGCTTAATGATGATTTTGGAAGTATGAGTACTTTTTTTTACTTAGATATAAATTGGGTTTTTTATTTGTAAGAACAAAATCACTGATTATTTCAAACACAATATATTTTTTTCTCTTCTTTAGGCAAAGGTTATGTACAACATAGGTGCTACATTGAACATTTTGTTCAGTTCATTGATAACCATAGACCCACGCCCAAACAACAAGCACTACTGTCAAAGACAGCTTTTGGGAGAATAATTAACATTAGCCATGTTGACATACAAAGAAAAAATCTTCAATGGTTGGTTGAGCAATACCAAGGAGGCAGAAATTTCAGATTTGGAAACAAGGTAGTGAGTTTCAGTGATGAAGAAGTTGGGGCAATTTTGGGCCTGCCAAGCTCCGGATTTTCAATAACAGTGAGAGGAAGACACCTTCAATGGAAATCTTTTATATCTCACAAAATGTTTGCAGAAGGAATGATTTTCAATAGAAGGAAGTTGAATAACATACTCGAGGACTACTACAATAGAGATGATGACAACTCTGTCTCTATTTATGTTACATGCTTGATACTTTTGATGTTTGCGACATTCCTTTTCCCAGACAGTTCATATTCTTTTCCGAAAGATTTGTTACACTACGTAGAATCACTTGAAGATACAAGATACTTTAACTGGTCTGGGGCTGTAGCAAGGATGATACTATTCAACATGGATGATGTTGTGAGTAGAGTTCAGAAGAGAAGAGCAGGTTCATCAAGGGTAACTCTTGGTTACCTTACAGGATGTGTTGCCTGCTTATATGTGAGTATTTTGAAAATATATTTTATTAAATGATAAAAAAAATATTAATAACACCAATGTATCAGGTATGGATGATGGAGTACTGCTGCAAGGATCTTGTGGTCAGTAGAGATCTTAGGCCACGAATAAGGAAGTGGGCTGGACCAATCAAAGGAGTTTCAAGAGCATTGGTTTCAATAAGTTGTGATCAAGTAAGCCTTTTTAAGATGATTAATAAAATACTGAATGATTCGTAATTTGATTTTTTTTCCAATAATAAACTATCTTGTTTATATAGATATTGCCTGCTTTACAACTTCAAAAAAATGAAATTGTAAAGATAGGAGCAGACGAGTATGTCTTTCCTTTTGAGAAGTTTACAATGGATGGTTTTGCGGTTAGAAGACCTGAAATTTTGATCGTACAGCCAATCCCAGTACCAGATGATGCTTTAAAAAGGAAAGGAAAGCAACAGCTGGGAGAAATGACTGTCCAAAAAAAAAGATGATTAGGTTTCCAGTGCAGACATTGTAAAAAAAAAGAAACAAAAAACATGTATGTGTGATGCATTTTCGATTGAGATAGAGGAGTTGAAAGAGAAGATCAAAGAAATAAGTGAAACATATAGGATACAAGTTGAAGAACATATCAGAATAAATTCAGAATTGAAGAAGGAGAATATTAGGTTGACAACTATGATTACGGAGCTGAATGAAAAAATAAAAATGGTTCCTGATCATGATATGAATGATCTTGGTCATAAAACATTAGATTCAGAAGAAACTTTGGAGAATATATCTGAAAATAAAAATGAAGGTGACATTGATGACAATAACCAAGGGATGGATGCAACAACACGAAATGTATCTGATGTCAATGTAGGAGATTTGGAACCTAGTGACTCAGTTATCGGAGAAAGACTTCAGAATTTGATTTTTGAAATCTGTGATGAAGATCCACTGTATCAATCTCAAGATACAACAAAAAAAGATTCACCTCTCAAGAGTGACATGCCTTCATTCGATCTGAACATTGGTAACCATTCAAAATCAGAAAATGAGAACACACAGCCTATTACAAAAAGAAAAAAGAGGGAAAAAGTCACTGTGCAACAGAGCTCAATAATAAAAAGATTGAAACAAAGAAGAGAGGCAAAAAAATTTGTACAAAAAGCAGAGAAGCAAGGGAAAGAGGAAATTGGAAGACAAGAGAACAAGAGAGTGACACATGCAGTGAGGTAAGCCACTGAAAAATAAAACAAATCCTTTTATGTCATTGAATTCACAACTATGTATATTATAATTATGATATCAACTGTTTCTAACCTTGACTATAATTGATTGAATAATAATCAGTATCTCTGCGATCTAGTAACCGATTTCATTGGTTACGAAAAAGTGTCCGAACAGACAAAGAAAACGATCCAAGAATTTCTTCGCGTTCCTGCCGACAAGTAAGTAATTTACCACAGATTTCATCTTTTATATGTAGAAATCATTAACTTTAGATATATAATATTAATTAAATAAAATTCATCAGATTAAACGCCACATACTTCACTGCGGGAAATCGGAGTTGTAAAGGAAGGGATATTCATAACTTCTTATACGAAAGAATGATTGAGGATACGGTACGTATGTTTATAATATCTACCATTTTATATTTGTTTATGACCAAATTGTTTTTGATATTGTAGATAATCGACATGTTTATAGATGTGTTGCACCATAAATACTGCACAACTAATGATCTTGTCCCATTTGTATTCACACCCATATTTCAAATGGTGAGATTATGATTACTGATGTAATTAATCTCAAATATCTTTAATCATCATAATTTAGTATTATTACTTGTATTTTTTCAGCAATATTTTGTGAACCTGGTGGTCAATGCTACGGAAAGTGAATTTGATAAGCTTGAAGAGCTATACAAAGAGGGATTATTCATGCCAGAGTTGGATAAAATCTTTACTGTTATCCACACAAGAAACCATTGACACCTTCTTGTTACCGATTTTAAAGCAAGAAAGTTCCTTTCATACAATTCTATGAAAGGAACAAAATTCCATAAGAAGGATGTATTGAAATGGGTATGAGATAATTAAATTTTACATTTTATTAAACTTCTTGATTGACTGTTAATAACATTCTTTTTTAATTACATGTCAGCATGGATGGATTTCTGAGTACTTAATGGACATCATACCAGATGACTGCCTTGCAGGTTGGGAGATCATTTACGTGCAAGATTGCCCGCAGCAACCTTCACAGAGTCTGGATTGTGGGATTTACGTGATGAAGATGATGGAGTACTTATGTGAAGGAAGGGCGTTGGACTTCACCTACGATGATATCGACAGATTCAGATCTGAAATAGCTTCATTGTTGTTGACGTGTGGTCATATAGAGAACTCGGCGACACAATGATAAAGCTAAATGACATATTAGGGTTTTTTATTTTAAGTCAGAACTATGTACTCTTTAATTGTCTTAAATTGTGTAGGTTTCCACATTTTCTTCTTTATAACTTCTTTGGAACCAAACATTTCATTTAAATCTGAGGAGTAAGCTATGTTTGCATTGACTATATGTTACATGTTGTATTTTTTTTTCAAAACCTGGTTTTTGCAGCCAAGGTACCTGCCTTTTATTTCATCAACCATGATAGAACAAGCGGAGCCCTTCATAGGGGATTACATATAAGATTCATCTAGAACAGGAGATGATACAAAAAAGTAATACAATATAATCTGTTGTTAAGTCAGAATATGGTCTTTACAGACCCAGCACAGAGTACATTTGCTTAGCCATCTTCTTCCCAGTAATTGGGTTTTCTTCCTGCTTGTATTTGCCTCCTTTATAATGACTTTCACGTATCCAATGGATACGTGCACTTCCTTAGTTCATCGCCAAGGAGTCATCCAGGCTTTAAGTACCCAATAATATCAGCTTCTTCTGTCCTTTTTCTTTTAGTGCCTCTTTCCAGTGCCCTCTTCCTTTTTTGCCAATCAGTAATCCAGTTATGAATTGGATATCCCATCCAATTAACATGTATGACCCAAATTAGAATATATTTCCTATTTATCACTCTTCCATCAGCATCCAGGAAATTTTTTTGTAGGGATAATAAGGCATTAAACACTTCCATCAGAATCAATTTTGCATCTTCCAGCTTCCATTCTAACAGATCTCTCTCAGAGTTATTGTGGAAAAAAGATTCAATATTTTTCTGGCTTGGAATATCTTTGAAAGAGAAATATTAGTTCTCATAAATTTTTGATTTATATAAATCAGGTGAACCCTTTTCTTCCGTAATCGGAGCATAAATTGACTCCCTTAGTAGCGAGCACTTTAATAAGTCAACAAAATCTGGCGTTGAACAGTGCTGAATATAGTCATTACTGCATCTGGAGTCAAAATCAACCAAAAGTTTCCAATAGAACTGGTAGATAGAAATATCAGTCATGAGACCAACACCCGCATGGTATAGTTCATACCAGTATTCCATTAAGTCCAAGTAAGCATTCCCAACATTAATGTATAATTCCCAATCTAAATTGACTCGGTTGATTAATAGAGAAATAGTTCTGTTCATCAGATTAAAGAACTGAAATTTAATAGGCGGAATAATTTCATCTATGTCGAAATTGTACTTCCAGAAGTCATGCCTTGCTTCCATCATTAAGATTACACTTTTTCCCAGAATCAAATGAGCATTCAAAAAATTTCTTTGACTAATAAGACTCATTCTGTATTTGGCTGCCAATAATTTGAAGGGATAGACATTATCAAAGAATCTGGACTCTGCTATCCCAAGCCTTTTATATAAGAACATGAACTCATTCTCCTCATTCTCCAACTCATTCATAAGCACATCAAGCAACGAATCTGAAGACTCGAGAAGGAAAAATAAAGCTTCAGATTTAAGAACCTGGTGTTGAAATACTGCTCCTTCCAGTTGCCGCCCGAACACAATGGAAGTCGCCATTCCTTTGATATGTAAGTTGACAACAAGAGCATATCTCGCTTTATATATATTAAAGAAATGTCAAACGTCACTTTTTGTCTCGAGAAAGGGCCAAAAAATTACTATCTCCTGCCGAAAACCCTGCTCCAATATCCGAAGTACTATCGTCATCATTATTTCCACTTTCCCATAACCATTCAACAGTCAGTATAACCGACGTCTGAAATTTGAAAGGACGTGTCACTTTTCGTAAAATATGATAACGCTTTGTAAAATAATAACGTGGTATGTAAAATATTGAATATATTTGTAAAACATATGAGATACATTGCAACTCTCTATATATAAAAGACTTCCTTTTAAGATTAGAGTTTTCCAATGATAGAAAAACTTCTTCTACTTTAAAGATTAACATCACAATGTGGGGTGCACGATGATTGCTAATTGTTTGTTATTCTTCATATCATCTACATATTTCTAAAATCATTAAAATTTACGTAAAGTATTTAAATTGGTCATTTGTATGGAAACAATTATGTTAACAATTGGACACTTTCAGCCAATAATCTAGTCGTAAAATAATGAAACTTTCAGAAAGTTGCAACCTTTCATCAAAGAACCCTTCATCTAATTCAATCTTTCAAACAATAAAATAGTTGTAAAATATTGTTACGTTTTGTAAAATATGATAACGTTTTGTAAAATAATAACGTGATATGTATATTATTGAAAAATTAGAGTTCTCCAATAATAGAAAAACTTCCTATATTAAAGAATAACATCACAATAATGGGTGCACGCTGATTACTAATTGTTTGTTAATCTTCATTAATGATTTATGACCAACTTTATAATCAACTGGCTTACTCAATGTTATGATACTACCAAGGGATACATCTGAAATACTCAATGTTATGATAATACCAAGGGATACATCTGATCTGATAGAACATAAATAGATAAATTCAATGATATGATAATACCAAAGGATACATCTGATCTGATAGAACATAAATAGATAAATTCAATGATATGATAATACCAAGGGATACATCTGATCTGATAGAACATAAATAACACATTGTTTGAATTCTACAAAAAAATGATCAAAAAACAGAAATCATCAAACATACATATAAATAGATAATCTAAGTCTAATAAGCATCCAAACTTCAAAGGTCATTTGCATCCATGAATCTTTCAGAAGATTGGAAACCTGCAGACACAAACAGAATAAAAAGGAAAATAATAAGCAATATTAATATGGTTTATATTAGCTGTATAAAATGTGGCAACAAATTATCAAAAAATATAATCTTACTTTATTAAAATTTGATCAAATCACTTTAATTTCATTCATTCTCAACTGCACAATAAAACACAAAGATTAGTGGAAAAAAACACATATCAATAAACAACGAATGATAAATATTTACCATGACTGGCAGATTTGTTATTAGGACAATTCCTGGAATCGTGACCAACATTGTATTTGAGGCAAGATTTGCATTGTCGGCCTCTGTTTCTTCTCATTTCAGTTTCCGATCTTATACGATTGCCAACGCCCTTAGGTCTACCACCACGACCACTTCCTTTCGTTCTAGCAACGTTAGGTTCTTTAACAGCTGGTTCCGTAATCATATCTGGAACATTTGTATTGTTCACTGTTGTAGAACTCGACGAAGGTTTGTTACTTATCATGCGATCAATGTTGCTACATAAATCACTTAATCTTTCTTTGGCAAATAAGAATATATCCTCATCATGTTCAACAGAAGCTGAAATAATATGAGAACACAATTGATTTAGCTGAGACGACCTTTCTTGGTGTGCAACTGTCACATAAATAGGATACTTTCCTGATTTTTTAATGGTTCTTGTCCACCTTTTCATTATATATTCCTCATTCAAACGCTCCATGTTCTGTATCTTCAATACTGCAAGTATGTGCCTACATGGATATCCAAAGAATTGCATATTCTTGCATTCACAAAAAAGAACGTCGCTTTCCGTTGACGATGAAACACATAATTCTTCATCAGACTTCCCAATATATGACACAAAATACTGACAGTAATCCAGGGAGTTCATATGCGTTCGAACATTAAGTTCCTTCACTTCGTTCAATTCATATCGAAATTTATAAAATATGAACTTGGTGTATATACGAACCATCTGTACCTCCATCTTACATTTGAAGTTTGATTTTGGAGTGTAAACATCACCCATGTTATCCAGGTCATTCTCTCTTTCCCTGCGTCGTTGAATTGCATTTTGAAATCTACAGACAAATTCTAGCAAGGAGTTCTGTTTAGTGATGTGATGCTGCAAAAATGCATTCATACTTTCACTCCTCTGTGTACTACGCTGACCAGCCCAAAAAAATCCTTAAGATATAAACTAATCCATTTAAATCTTATACTATACTTCTCGTTCAACCAGACATTAGATGAAAGATCATACTGATCAATTATCTTGCACCAACCCTGCTCAAATTCTCTTATAGTTATACTTTTCCATACAACTATGGAAAACGCAGATAGAACTTCGTTTATATCTTTAATCTTTCCAAGCTTACTTTTAAGCTTGGCCATTATATGCCAAGTGCAGAATTTATGAACAGTATGTGGTAAGCATATCCTAACAGCTGCACAGATTGCCGGATCTTCATCTGTGATTATAGATACTGGATGTTTGCTCATTACTTCTAGAAATCTCTCAAATAACCACGAGAATGACTCTGTTGTCTCCCTGCTCATGAACGAATTCCCAAAGAAGATTGTGTAACCGTGATGGTTAACACCACAAAAAGATCCAAATACCAGGTTGTATTCATTGGTCCTATATGTTGTGTCAAACGATATTGTATCTCCGAATAATTTGTAATCCTCAATGGAGGCACTATCAATCCATATACACTGAGTAAGCCTGTTATCATCATCGGTTGTGTACGCATAATAAAATTCAGGGGTATTGGTCTTACAACTTTCAAAATGTTCAATTAGAAGGTGCACATCCATCCCAATACGTTGTTTCTTCTCCTTTCTGTTCAAGTTATAAATATCTCAAACAATGCTACCAACTTGACCACTGGACATGTTTATGAAAGCTGACTGTTTGGATACAGGTATATTTACATCATTCATTGACTTCACAAGCATTTTAGTGGCTTTTGAAAAACGTCTATTTGGTCTGAGGTATCTGCGTTTAGATGGAGAAACAAGATTGTGATTGTGATCAGGTTCAAAATTTGATACAAACCAATCATTAAGATCATGCCTATATGATACAGACATGAAAGCTTTGCACCCAGTCCTTGATATGCCAACACGACGCTCCTCCTTATAAAATATACATTCATCACTCTCATCACTTCTTGCATTGTCCACTGACATTGATTTATCTGTATTTTTAGAAAACCCCTCTTTCCAGCAAACAAAAGATTTAAATATAACTTTGCGCTCCTTGGAAATCTTATCTTTACCAACTCTAGAGCTTGCTTTCCTAACATTGAATCCAATCTCAGTTGCGTATGCCTCATAAAAGTTATATGCATCTTGAATAAATAGAAATATTTGGCCTATATGCGGTGTGATAGCATTGACGGGGTCACTGATAGAGCAGTTATCTGAAAATTATTAGAAATGTAGTTGCAAAAATTAGTTATTTTTAATTTAAATTATTACCTATACTTGTAAAATAATGACAGATAATATAAAATGATGCACGTATATGTAATTTAACTGGTATAATGGACTGGAAATGTCACCATTTGGACGATATCACATATGATCGTATGATGTAAAATAATGTTCAAGATTGTAAATTGTAGGTCATTAATGTAAAATACTGAACTATACGACCAAATATACGTAATTTAAGTAATTTGCGATTTTTTGTTAACAACAACATATAAATGAACAAAGGTTGCAAAGTTTTAAACATGGGTGTAGTTCAGCATACCTGTTTGATGTAAATTATCATCAGTTCGTGCCCCGAGTGCAATAAGTTCACCCTCTCCGTCAGATAACTAGAGATACAAAATATAATAATGTCACGTATTAAAATATAAAAGCCCAAAATGTTAACGCATATAACGACTTCGATTCAAAAACCAGATCGTCTTTCAACCAAAATTAAAATATTTCAGGTGATTTGCATACATAACATTATTACAGTGAAATGAAAAACGTACATTACCTGGGCATTATCTCTGTAAAATTGAGGATCTGATGTTTCGCCGATTTCCATTGAGTTTCACGGAGATATGACTAGAAATTCTGAATACTACTTCAACGAAACGTTAATGAAAAAAACATATTTTAGGAATAAAGAGAATTCCATTCGAACATAACCAATCCGCTAGAAAATAGGAATTCAATTGATTTCCACCATATCAGTCATCATTAATAGAATATGATAATTTTCTATAAATAGAACATCATTAATAGAGTCGTAGTGGTATCGACTCTCCAAAGGTGGTTTTAACTATAACCGTCGATGGTAATCGGACGGGTAAGTTTATCTGTCGCACAGTGATTGAAATGAGGCGCCACCTCAATTCAAGTTTTTCCTATATATATATATATATGGTTAAAAAAATTATGACGGATATATATACGAATATGTGTATTATTAAAAATGTACGCATATATGTGTATCAAAGACTTATTTATAAATACATGTATAAACAAATAAGTAAATGTATTATAGGGTTACACATAATGCGTTGTAGAGTCATTTCAAATGCATGAAGAAAAATAAGTAGACTTAATTACAAAAAAAAACACCCAACTATACCTCGATTCCCAAGTAGGACCTTAACAATAAGGAGTTCAATCTTATTTTTTTTATCTTAAATACATGCTTCCGCAAGCCTCTACAATCTTGTTATGTTAATGTTAATGCATAAAGTTAAAATTTTAATATCCCTTTTATATCATTTTAAAAATAGGACCTTTAATTGTGAATTGAGCTATAGTGGGGGCTCTTTTCTTAGTAATTTAATTAGGTATATATCTTATTGTGTTTAACTATTTGTTATTAAAATTTTGTTAAAAATATTATATATTTTATTTATTTGTAGTTTTATAATTTTGACATGAATTTAAATCTTGGGAAATTTTTATTTTATATATGATAATCTGTTTGTAAAGTATTTGTATTCCAATTATTATTGTATAGGTGTCGATATAACTTGAATCCTAACCACTTGTTGAGCTGCTGATGTGGATGATACACGTCCCGGATTCTGATTAGCTGAGAGCTATTGGGACAGAATTGCTGACATGTCTGATTTGTGTCCTGCCTTCTGATTGGCTGAGAGCTGTTTGACAGGATTGCTGACATGTCTGATTTGTATCTTGCCTTCTGATTGGTTGAGAGTTGTTGGGCCAGAATTGCTGACATATCTGATCTGTGTCCTACTTTCTGATTCGCTGAGAGCGGTTGGGATGGATTGCTGAACACATATGGTATTCTTCTGTTGTAGTATAAAAAGGGCCATAGGGCCACCAGATACAACATCCTCATTTTCTGATCATGTTTTTATCCCATATTTGTACCTTCTCAGTATCTTATGTACTACTTTTTTTCTCCATATAGTGAAACTGATCGCCGCCGCCCAAGGACGTAACCCATTTACGGGTGAACCTTGCAAATCCTTGTGTTTGCGTCTTACTTGTTTGTTTGTGTTTGTGCGTATTTGCTTCCGCGATTCGCAACAATATGTTTTCATAACCGTATCTATATTTCAAGATATGATTTGCGTGTCAATATCTACACGATATCGATATTTGTATCTATATTTTTTTAAAAAAAATGAGGATGTGATAACTCTTATATCCATATTCGCAGCGCTAGTTCTGGTCCTTCCCAGAAGGTCCTTTGTCTTTGCATCCTTAAAAAACAATTCTCTTTTCCGTGAATCTTTTTTCTCGATGGATTGTGGAAAGAGATACACTCACGTGATTTTGGCGGCCTGAAAGGAAAGGTTGGATTCGTGAGCGGTGAGACAGTTGATCGTAAGTGCAATCAACTTAACATATGTTGTAAAGTGCCCAATTGTTTTACTTTACCCCTCTTAATGTGATGAGTGCAATACTAACAGGATGGCGATGGCATTTCCATATATGCGTTCACAGCAAAGAATACGGACCGGTGGATCACACATCCGATTCGAATGGCATCAGAGAGGTGGGGTTGGGAGTGTCACTAGCAAATTGTTGGAGTGTGGAGACTGGAGAGTGGCATTTTGCATGGTGGGAAAGAGCGGCACGCAATTGACATGAGGTGGGAGGATGCGTGGTAGGTATAACGTCCATGTATACGTATCTATCTACATATGTATCTTTTCTCTATCTCTCGCTCTCTCGTTTTATGTCATATATATCCACAAGTGACGGCCATCAATATGGTCGCTGTCTTCTACAGCAGGTTACTGTACTAGTGAGCTACCGATTTTTCTAGCAACGATGTTTTAGTCGCCATAAGTTCAAACACGTTTTCGTGCAGATAAATTTTCTACTGTTGAAATAGTGTCAAAGAAGACATTATCACCATAGGTTTTTTCGCTACAACAGAACGACTTTATAGCGGTGTATATTTAGATTCTATCACTACATCGCTTGTTGTTAAGTATTTTTAACGAATATTATCTGGTCAAAAACTTATTTTTATGTTTGAAATTAACGATAATGACATATATGTAATTGATATACCACTAGCAATGGTTATTATACTAATGGTTATTCATTTTTTGATGATAATGTAACAATTGATATATTCAAATTTTCATTAGCTATATGACTAATGAAATACCATTCATAGCTTATTTTAAGTGTACAATTATATCTGACATGACAGTAATCAATTTTCATTATAATATATTCACAACAAACAATGTAGCGACAAATTCCAGAAAATATATGCCATCATAGATATAAACACATTCTGTGATAGCGTTTGATGTCTCAATTTTGACGATAGATTTTATACGACCTTTCAATCGTCATAAATTAAATTCAATTATCATAAAAATTGTCGATACACCGTTTAGAAAAAAATTATAGCAAAAAAATTACCGTCACCACAGAAAATTAAACAAAAATTAAACGAGTATCATCTCACATGTTAATGTCGTAGATGGTGCATGTCATCATCCTTCAAATCATGCAATATTCTACATTAAGCTCATGTACGACTTCAAGCTGCTCGCCGATGCCCGTGATGTTTCCTTTTATTTTCTTACTTAGCATCTTTGGTGCGTCTGGCATCTGTTAGCATGGCTTTTCCATCGTTACTTTTTTTCACTTTTTTCTTTTAATATAGGATTGTTAATCAAACTAAACTATAACGAACGAGATTATGTTCGAGTTCGGTTCGATAAGAAAGTTCGAAAGCTTCACTTTGAGTTCAATTCAATAATAGATGAACAAGTTCAAAAATGAAGTGTGGTAATATTGTTCGATACATAGTAAAAATAAGAAAATGTTCATTTGGAAGTGGTACAAAGTTCACCTATTAATACCATAAATTTTTTAACAACAAAATATTTCATGTGTACAAATATGAAGTTTCATACATGCACATGTATATCGAACTCAGACTTATTCGATTTGTTAAGATATCAAACTAAAGTTTGAAGTTTCTATTCAGTTCATAAGTCTCTTATGGATATCATGCATGCTCTCAAAGGGGAATCTTGGTGTTGTAGTGGAAAATCCTTCTTTCTCAATCCTTGGTTCAAGAAATGGTTGATTGACTTACTTCTTATTGATACGACATATCTAAATGATTTCAGTCCTTATCTCTCAACGTTGCCTTTCAGGACAAAATGCACGCTCGACGTCTGGACACTAGATCATGATACCCTTTATATGCACTCACAAAATTTGCGCTCCAGATCAGTACACGCAATGGAAGAAGTAAAATTGATAGGAGTAGAAGTTTATGACATAACTGTGCATCTTCTTATCCCGTTTTTGTGTACTTAAAAAATTTGTTTGGGATATGAATGCCCTGATATTCATGATTTAGTCATCACCTATGTCCGACTTCATGTGTATGTGCTTGACATGAAAGAAAACCTTGAGAAATTCATTTTCCTGTCAAAAACCTCATGTATGAAGATACATCAGTTCCTATTAGAAATTTTCTTATCCAAGATGAATCGGAGAAGCCTAGTCCTGATAATAGGAAGCCTAAACATGGTAAACGTAGAGATAAGATTATTTGTACCTTGCAACAAGCATATAAGGTAGTCCTCACCAACAAGAGTAGTCCTCACCAACAAGCACATAAGATAAAATACCTATACCTATACATATATAAATAATACATCTATTTATTTCAGTGTATATATTATATCAGAAAAATATAATAAAAAAATATTTATGTATCTAAAAATAAGTTACAAATATATAAAATAATAAATCAAATTAATAAAAATAAAAATAAAAGACATAAATTCATAGATGAATATACCTATATAAAGACCCTAAAAAGTAACTTATAATTATAAAGACCTAAAAAATAAGTAAAAATCATGATAAAATTTTACATTAAATAAGAAATATTTTTATTTTATAATCTAAAATTAATAAAATCATTCATTAATTCTTTTCGATTTTCTAAATAATTTTCAGGAGGTTTTTCCTAGTTGGCCCACGTGGACCAACCATATGGCTCAGACGGTTGACCGTGGGTCAACAGTCTGACCCCCCTCTTGTGCTTCTGACACCTTGGATGATCCCTCTTTTAGTCGATCTTTTCATGTCATTTTGGGTTGCTTCCTTCACATCTTTTGTCCCTCGATTATAGTAGATATACACCCTTAACTTTCATCTGGCTGAGGATCATTGATTTGCTGGATCTCCCGTGATCTTTAACTTGTCCCACTCGTTGTATAAAATCGTGCCTCCATCAAACCTCCCCTTTTTTATTGATATTCCACCTTTAAACCCTAAACCTAGGTATTCAAAGATCCTCCTAGTGACAGCAGGAGTCGACAGGACCGTCCCTGAGGGTAGTTTGTGAGTGCAACCGCCTAGGGCCCATCAATTTTAGGGGTCTATTTTTACATGTTCTTCGATCTTTAGTTTAGGAAAAAAATATTATATGTCCTATTGTACTCTTATAGAATCAAATTTTTTGTTAAAGAACTCACCGAAAATGGGCCCTTATAAATCAAATTTTCGATGAAACAACTCACCGAAAAATGAACCCTTATGAAATCGAAGGTGAATAATTCAATGTGAAAGTCCAAAATTTAATGGGATTCCATAAGGGCACATTGTTCCCTGTAAAATTGTCAAGGACATATTCTTTTCTTTTGCCTAGGGCCCACAAAATATCAAGGACGGCAGTGGGAGTCGATTCCAACCTCCAGGGGTCCACGTGGGTGTCGAATCAAGCCGGTCCAACTCTGTCACCGTCTCCACCCAGAGCTCTGTTCCAGACAAGCCTCAGTGAGCTTTTCTCCTTTATCTTCCTATCTTTTTCATTCCATGGCATAGATGTAGCTTAGAAGTGTCGATTCTTCTTGTTGATTTCATCGAACGTAGTGTAGAGCCAAGATCTTCGTCCGATGGAGCTCTAGCTCCGCCAACTGATTCCGACCATCTCAGACACTTTCCACCTCACCAATCACCCTCACCTCCTTCCCTTTCGCATTCTCACACCCGACGCACATTCATTCCTCGTGTTCTTGCACAGAATACGAATCACTCTCCTCATCCTCCGCCACTCGTCGGAGGGGGTCTGCCCGCACCACCATCCACTCCCCTTCACCAAAAAAAGCCCCTACCCTTCCTTTTCCTCGTTTAGACTTCATTTGCAGGGTTCTGAGCCAAGGGTCCTGCTTTGGATCGATTCTGGAGTAAGCCAAGGCACCTTGAGCACCTCGCCTTCCCTGACCTCCAGGGCTTATCGGAGACTTTCTGGAGCCCGTTCGTGCCCACCTGGGGGTTCACACGACCTCTGGGAGGCTTTCGCGCTTTGAAGGAGCATCTCCTTAGATCGGTGGAAGGTGATTAGAGTAGTTGAAGATCGGACCAGTCCGGGTTCATCCCTATTCTTCTAGGGGTGGTCCCCGCCATCTGATCCGAGAGACGTGCCAGGGCATCCAATGTCCGTCAGATCAAGCGATCCAGAGCCTCCCCATTCTCTTCGGCTAATCTAATCGCAGTCGCTCATCGTGAAGGGTTATCGCACGCCCTCCTCACACTCTGTGTCCAAGTAGGGAAGCCCACACCGTTGGATCAAACCTATTCTTGGGTATTTTGTAGTCCTCACTTACGTATACAAACTTTCATCTACAGTATTTATATTCTGTAATATTTGTAGAGACCCCCCTAAATTTTACGTATTTGTATTACGGTCCTCACCACGTCACCTCACGCAATGCTTCACGTGAGGGGGCATTTTACACTGGGACCCTCGTATTTTTAGGTATTTAGCATTAGTCTAGAAATATTTTTATTTAGTTATAATTTTTTGGAAAAATTACAGTTCTGCCCTTGAAGTTTCTGATATTTGCATTGTAGTCCCTGCAAGCGTGGCTCACACGTCTATACACGTGAGCTTGGCGATTTTGCAGAGGACCCCCTATGGGTCTTGGATTTTGTTATTGGTCCTGAAACTTGAATATTTAGTTATAAACTTTTGGTGAAATTGCATATTGATCCATGGACTTTTATCTATTTAAATTAATACCCTTGCTAGTATTGCATTTTCTCTTTGTGTCCCGATTTATTTTAAATGGCAATTAAGCTCTAAAAAAATCTCAAAAAATAGTTGTTTGCTCCTGATTGCATATGCTTTCATGACATTTTTTATTTTGCAATTTGAAGCCTTTTATCATTTATTAAAAATAAAAAACATCTCTTTTTACCCCTGTTTGCAAGATAAGAAAAATAAAAAATATAAAAACTTTTTGTAAAATTTTCAAAAAATATATTTTTTTATTTATGTGTTTTTAGATTCTAGACCAAGAATCACAAAAAAAATTATAACAATTGAAAAACCCTTAAAACTTTATAAATATATAAAAATCCTTAAAACTCCCAAAAATATATTTTCTACTCTTGGATATTCTTTATATTATTATCTATATATTAAAATTAATTTGGAGAATTTTTATACTATTTACTATTTTTAATCTCCATTTTAATTTCGGTTATTAATTTTATCCCTATTTTTAAATATTTTTTATTTTAAAAATCTATTAAAATTAGCAAAATTCCTAAAAAACATCAAAATAGAGAAAAATTATCTAAAACCCAAAATATTTTATTTTATTATTTTTTATTACTTTTATTACTATTTATATTTATTGTAGCATATAGAGTATATATATCTTATATATAGATTTATATCTATATTAAAAGAAAAGAGTACATAAAAGATATAAAATATAAAAAGAAAAAAATAAAATTGGAAAATTTAAAATCAAAATACAAAATATAAAATCAAAAATTAAAAATAAAAATTAAAAACCCAAAAAAATGCAACTTGGTTAAGTGTTTAAGAGATCAATTGTGCCTTGATTTCTTATCTTGTTGCTCTATTCCCTTTCTTCATGTGTTCGACCCCTACTTGCTTGCCATTATACACTCTTAATAGGGTATAATTACTGTAACTCTTACTATTAGTTGTTTAATTATTTGTGTGGGTTAATTATTGAATAACGAGAGGATTCGAGTAGTCGCCCCAGCGATAGTGAGCCTGATTTATCGTGCCATTATTTAGCGACTCCCATCCTATCGTTTTTCATATACAAAACCAAACTAGTAGACAAAAACTTTGTACATACAACAAGATCGATTATTTAAACAATTTCTCCCCATAAGCCCTCCTTTCTATAATACAAATCTGTTTGTCAGTAGTGGTATAGCTTAATTGGTCCCTTCATCAACTTGATGTAAATAATACATTTCTCTATGGTGATTTATAGGAGGTCATCTATATGCAGCAATCGCCTAGTTTGGAGGCTCAAGGGGAGTGATAGAAGGTATGTTTGTTGAAGAATGTTGTTTATTCTCTTAAAGAAAGTCCTCGAGCCTAGTTCTAGAAGCAATAAAATGTACTTGAGAACTTGGGATTGTTTAGGTCCTCAGTAGACTATTCTTTTTTTGTACAAAAAACAAGGAAAGGAATTTTATACATGTTTCTATATATAGATGGCATCATTAGTTATGACTCAGAAGTCATAAGATTGCTCATTCTAAATGAGGTCTTGTTATGTCCTAAAGAAAATATGCTACATGCTTACCATGTGAGAATAGAGTGTTGGGATACAAGCTAGTTCAGATTCTAATGGACCCCAAAGCTTCCATCTGTGAACCCATAGAGATTATAAAAAAGAAGTTGCTACAAATAATTAGTCGTTAAAATACTTTATCTTACCGTCACTAAGCCATATATCTCATTTGTAGTTAACATGCTAAGTCAGTTCATGGATTGTCCTAACCATGCTCATTATTATGCATGCATGATGATCTTGAGGTATGGTGTTTATAAAGGGGATACTATGACTCTTATAGCCTATTACAATGTTATTATGGAGGAAACAAATTGGATACAAACTCCAAACTGACTTCTATGAAACTAACAGGAAATTTGATCACTTGGAGGAGCAAGAAACAAGCAGTAGTTTTCCATTCTAATGTAGAAAGTGAGTGTAGGCAATGGTTCTTTCAGTAAATAAATTATTATTATTTTTATCTTTACTAACCGACTTACATATAACTCATATTGGAGTAATAGCGCTCAGATTGACAACATAGCAAGTATACATATAGCCAACAACCCGGTGTTTTATTAATGAGTAAATCACGTGAAGATTGATTGCCATTACACTAGGGACCTAATACAAAGATGGTTGTTGCGCATATCCAATGTGACTTCGCATGATCAAAGTGCGGACATATTCACCAGACCTCTTTCCTGCACTCAGTTTGAGAGATGTTGTAACAAGTTGAGCTTGTATTTAAAGATATGTATGTTCTACCCACTCAAGGATGCTCTTCTTCCTCATGTAAACCCAACCCTAGGACGTCTCTTACGGAGACGGTCCACTGATGTTACGGCCCCTGCTGTAACGCAGAGGATCCATTGGATGGGGAATGGATGACTCCAAGATGTGTGCTGACCATCCCGCCCTCCTATGAGGGCCATCCGTTCCCCATCCAACGGATCACCTACATTACAGCAAGGGTTGCTACAACAGGGAATCTATTCCCTATTGATGAATCTTCATTTCATCATATTTATTCTATTAATTTGGCCTTAAAAAACCTAGTAAATACGTGTAAAAAGGCTTAATTCATGCATTTCATCATTCATGCATTGTTGTGTAAATAGTGTATAAAATACAAGTTTTAAATCCAAAATTATAGAATAAAGAAAAGAAAAGAAAAGAAAAATATTGAAAATATTTTATGACCCGAAACCCCGAGATCTATGCATCTCGATGACTAGGTCGACAAGGAATAAAGTAGGGGGAAATAGGGGCCAAAAACCAATAAAAATCCCTTTTATTTCATTCATTTTTATTTATTTTTGAGAACTATTTTTAATCACACTTTTTATACCCAAAATAAAGAAACTTTGAACATGAAAGTTGTAGATAATAAAATATAGAAAAAATACAAAATTTATTTCATAAAAAAATATTGTACAAATAAAAAGATATGATCTGAATAAGATTCTAAAATCCAAACTTCCCAGACCCTATATCTCAAATAAAAAACTCAAAATTTATCAAAATCATATTAAATTGTATCTAACTTTTAATAAGCTATTTAATAAAGGTGGTTTCATATTTTTTAGAATTACGATTTGAAAGTTAGGTTTTGGACCCCTATTGTATACTTTACCCGATTAAAATATTCATTTTATTCATTATTTGGTATTTTTATAATTTTATATTTTTTATTATTTTATAAATATTATTTATAATATATGTACATATTAAAATAGGAATAAAAATATAAATAAATCATTAATATAAAGTACTTGTATAAAATACATGGGTAAAATATCAATATCTATACATATATAATAGATCTAATTATTTAAGTTTATAAAATACTATAGAAACACAAAATAAAAATATATTTCAATGTATAAAATTAAGTTACAAATATATAAAATAATAAAATAAATTAATAAAATTAAAATATAAAATAAAAATAAAATATTAAAATATATAGATGAATATACATATATATAGTCCTCAAAAAGTACATTATAATTATAGACCTCAAAAAATAAATAAAAATCTTCATAAAATAATTTAGAAAATTATAAATATTTTTCATTTTATAATCTAAAATTAATAAAATGGTTTATTATTTTTAATCTAATTTCTAAATAACTCCAGGATTTTTCCTGGTTGGTCTACGTGGACCCACCAGGAGCGTCGGAGAGTTGACCTGTGGTCAACTCTCTGACCAGCCTCTGCCCCCTGTCAGACCTCGATTTCCACACATATTATCGATTTTTTCATAGCCAGTCCTTGCACCATTTCGCTTGGTTCCCTTGACAACTTTTTCTCCTCGATTATCTGTCTTACATGCTGATGAATCTCGAATTCATCACTCTAAATCTCATTTATTAAGCTCAAATCCCTTAAAATCAACAGCATTTTAGCATCTATTCTGCATAATTAGCATTCATGCATGATTTCATAAGAATTGCATTTTTAGCATACAAATCTGCACAAAATAAGAAGCCAAAAATCCAAGCCAAAATGACCTGTAAATAGCCTAATTTCCTTGATTTTTAACTCATTCATGCTAACTCCGAGTGACACAAAACCACTCCATTGTGTATATATCACTAACAAGAATAAATAAAAAATACAAAAGAATAACTAACCCAAATAAGTGGATCAAAAACCCAAACCCTAGTTTCAGGATTTCCGGACTAAAAACCTCATATCTTCCTCATCCAGTGTCCGATTTAATCCTACTCACTTTTGAACTAATGTACATTCAAATATCTTCAAAAGGAGACCAAGTTCAAGTGAATCGGAGCTCATATGTGAAAGTTGGGTTTTGGGCTTCTTTTGTATATTGTATATTTTAGCGGTTTTTGACCTATGATTTTATATACTTATTTAACCTATTAATAAAAATCCAAAAAAAATTAGATTAAGGTGTCTTTATTTATCTTTGATTTTACCGTAATTTTTCGGATTTTTATCTGATCTAAAAATGACATAAAAATTACAAAACCCCAAAATCAAGGTGTTCTATGTATATGGGATACCCCAAAAATACCACTTTGTGCAAATGATCGATTTTGATTTTGATGTCTCATGAAAGTTCTATATATCATCGAGGCAAGCAATTTTTGTGAAGAAACTTTTCTGATCCAAGGTTATTTACTATTTTTTTATTGATTTTATAAAGTATTTATTTCCTGAATTATCTTGTGCTGACACGTGGCGGCACCTGGTGCCGCCACGTGTCAGCTATTTTTGAGGTTTTAAATATTCGGTTTTATTATTATTAAAAAAAGGGGACGCGCGTGCGTCGCACGTGCCTCCTAGGCATGTGTTCCACACGTGCCCTCGCATCCCCCCTTTATCCCTCCGCTACGTATCGCTCGCTGGGCGATCCGATCTCGGCCGATCGGACGGCCCAGCACTCGTCTTCCTCCTACCCCTATTTGGAAACGCCGCCGTCTTCCCATCTTTTGTACCGCCCGCCGCCACGAATCCCTCGGCCGATCCCCCAAATCTCGCGCCACCCCGCGATCACCCCCTCGTCGATTTCACCCATCGCCACCTTCCATCTCCGCACCCTTGTCGAATCCATCTCTGATCCCCCAAATCGTATCCCCTAAATTCCTCCATCGCTGATCACCACCCAAATTGCCCCCGATCTCCTTCATCGTCGGCAACCTCCAAACCCTATAAAAACCATGCCGCCCTCCACAGACATTCATCCGCCGAGCGCCCCCCTCTAGCCGTGACAACTAAGGAACGGCGTGATCCGAGACTCTCCTCCAGAGTCTCATCGCAGCCACGCCCAAGCGCCGCTGCTCGCTCCGGTCGTCGCCTCGACCGTCGAGCCCCTCCAGGTTATCTCTCTCTCTCTCTCTTTCTCTGTCGTTTGATGAATACCCATTCATCACTCTTTATTCTTCTAATTTAGCTACAAAAACCTTTGCAAATACATGTAGATATGTGTAAATACAAATAATTACCAAAAGCATGCATTGTGTAAAAACCTGTAATTAGCATGTTTTTATGCAAAAATAAAAGAATAAAGAGTAAAAAGAAAAAGAGGGAAATATTTAGAATAAATATTGAGCAACCTAACCCAAGGGAGGGCTCAGCATGGGCCTGACCGCATAAAAGCCAAAGTAGAGGGAGATAGGAGCTCACATGTAAATAATTATGTAAATAAAATAACAAAATATTTTCCTCACCAAAAATACAGTTTTAAATATTTGTATATAGTTATAAAAGATAAAAACAAAATAAAAAGTTAAAAAATCAAAAAGATCAAAAATACCCCTTCCATCTTGCACATAAACCACACCTATAGATATATATATTTATTTAGCTTTGAAAATATACAAAAGTAATTTTTATAATTTTTGTAAATAGTCTATTTTATATATTGTAAATAAATAAAATAAGAAGAATCAAAACAAAAATCAAATAAAAATTACAAAAATTAAAAATATAAAAATACATTGTAGATATACTCTGTATATAGATGTACATATCTATTTATTTTACCTATGTATATAAATAATAAAAACAAAAAAATACCCTTTAATTCCTTATTTTATAATGTAAATAAATAAAATATAAAATGGGGATAAAATTGCATAAAAATAATAATTAAAAATCAAAAATCAAAAGCCTACATATTGTACATATACCTATATATGGTACATACTATAAAAATACCTTATTTTTATTTCCAAAAATTAATTAAAAATCACCAAAAAATAGAAAAAAGAAAATAAAAATATTTCGTGTTTTAAGTTTTTATTAATTCGACTATTTTCCACCTCAAAATAAATAAACGAATTTGGCCGCTCCTGATTGGTCCACGGGGGTTTGTTGACCCCGGTCAACTCTCCCCCGCGGATCCTTTTTCCTTCGGATCTGGCGGATGACCCGACTTCTCCATTCATTTCCCGCTCGACCCGATTGCCTAACACCTAAACCCCGGCTCCGTTTGACACATCCCACATCCGACACCCTCGCCGGGCATCGACCTCGGGGTCCGCGCGCCACCGTGACCCTACCCGAGCCGTTCTTTTCGGATCCCCCCAACCTACTTAAGCGAGCTCCACCACCAAATTCTGCCATCTTTGGCTAATCCGTTCCACCCCCAGTGAGCTCCAGTGCCCGAGCGTGAGTGACAGCTCGCTCCAGGTGTCGTCGCTGCGAGGAGAGGGGCCGGATACCACTGATCCGGCGAGTCAGCACCGCCGTGCTCTGCCCAGAGCAGGAGCTCGAGCCTCGGGCCGAGACAACCCTTGAGGCCACGACCAGGAGCTACCTCAGCTCCAGCATAGTCTCCTCGACCGCCCAGGTAATCCCTTAGCTTCCGTATTTAGTCTAATTTCCCGTTTCCCCCAAATCGCTCAGTCACCGTTCTTCGTCGATTCCGCCCACCTCGCGCACCCATTCGATCATCGGAATCCAGATCCATCTTCGCCTTCCCTCCGCACACCTTCTCCGCCCCTCCATTCAACCCAGCTCGCACAGGAGCTGGGATTCGAATCCCCTCGTCGTCGCTTCGCCGGGGTTCGTCCGCACCGACGCACACACCACCTCCACGACGCCTAACCGGGTCGATGCACTTTGCCTCGACCCGCGAATCTCCTGGTTCCATTTGCAGGTCAGTGCGAGCCCATCTGAAGGCTCGAGTCTTCCAGGCCAGGAGCTCTCCTCCGCTGTCCTTGCCGGAGCCCTCTAGGGCTCGGCTGGGCCATCGGAGACCACCGTCAGCTGCGGAGCTTCATCGCGCTCCTTCTCCGATCTCCGGAGGCAGCAGGGGAGGATCCCAGCACTCACACGAGGCCGGCGAAAGTCGCCGGGCACCTGTTCTTCGAGGATCTTCAGCCGCCGTCCGATCAGCCTCGACCTCCAGTTTTCATCTCGTCCATCCATTCTCGGAGGAGCAGTCACCGCCCGATCATTCAGAGGGACGATCTGGACCATCCAAACAGAGAGAGAGGCGCCAGCCACCAGCGTCCATCAGATCTTCCACGTGCCCTCTTCTCAGACGTCGATCAGGCCCACGTGCGAGAGGAGAAAGGCGCCCGCGTCCAGACCCGTCGGATCAGCCACGCGTCAATCATCCGGCCCTCGACGTTAAATAAGGGGTAATTTGTCTTAGGCCCCCTCTTAGTTTATGCTTTTAGTTCCAGTCCTGTAAATATTTTGCGTACTTTGTTTACGTTGGGTTATTTGCACATTGGACCTCATACTTTAGTTTATTTGCTTATATACCCCTGTCTATGTGAGCCACGTGCTTTGTCACGTGTATGTTTGGGTTATTTGCAATCTATTCCCTGTAGTTCTGGAGGTTTATAAATGAATGAAACCTTTTGAATATTTGCACTTATACCCCTGTGAACGATTTATTTCCGCATGTGCGTGATTTCTTGGGTTATTTGCAATTAAGGTCCTCAGACTTTTGGTACGTGTTACCATTTAGTCCCCAGACTTTATTTTTATTACAGATAGGTCCCTGAGTGCCCCAGGCACGCGCCTCGCGCGTGATTTGCTGGGTATTTTGCACCAGGACCCCCAGAACTTTGGGTATTTGCACTTTGGTCCCTGTGCACAGTGCCCTCTTGTCATTTTTGAATAAAATATCAAATCACCTCCAAATTCGATGAAAATTTGACCCATGGTTCCTGCCATGGTGTAGGATTTTCGAGAATTTTTGAGGACATTTCTGAGTTTATTTGCTTATTTTAAAAATTCAAAAACCTCTATTTTTGGCACTGTTTAGTTTGAAAAATCACAAAAAAATATAAAAATCCCCCTGAAAATTCTATAAAAATTAGGTACTGTTTATTTTGTGTCCCTTGATGTTCTAGCCAATTTTGGCTATTTTTCATCACTGGAAAACCTTAAAAACTTAAAAACCCTCAAAAACCCATAAAAATTCCAATAAATGCATTAAAAATCCAAAAACAATAATTTTGGTACTCGAATTTTCCTTGTTTTACCTAGTTTACATGAAAAATACCTCCAGGTCCTTTTTAGGTCCTTAGATATTTTATCTAGGGATTTTGGGCCTGGCTGGACAGTACCTTGCATTTTTGTTACTGTTCGATTTTTAGAAAATAAAATATACCTCATAAAAATTCCAAAAATTCACCAAAAACATTAAAAAACATAAAAAACATAAAAATATTTTTGTCTGAATTTTTGCTTGCTTCTTGATGCATTAAATAATTTGTTGAAGTGTGCTTGCTTTTGCTTTTCTTATTTTCTTCATATATTAAAAATTCCAAAAAAATATAAAAATCATTAAAAACCACTAAAAAATATTTTGTCTTTCATTTCATTCATTTTTGACTACTTCGTAGGCCTTTGGCCAATCCGTGCTCCTTGAGTTCGACCCTGGGTGCTATACCAGGTTAAACATATAGCAGGACCGCTTTTCGTGATTTTCTTGATTTGATCTTTTTCGAGTGGTTCATTTTTCTTGATTAAGTTGACTTGATCGCTTGGGTCGTAACGACCAATTTAGCACCTATACCCTAGCCTTCAGGTCGCTTATCAGATCATCCATCTCCCGTCTGAATGTGGCCTGCTGGTCCGTGAGGAGGCGGGCGATGTCATCCAAAGCGGGGCTCTCATGGGAGCCCGACGGGTAGCCTCTCTGGGGGTGAGGCTGCTGGAACTGCTGCTGATGGTAAGAGGGGTATGAGGAAGGGTGCTGCTGCTGAACTGGGTGAGCCTGCTGCTCACGCCTCCACGACTGTCCCTGCTGCTGATAGGGACGAGGACCGAAGGATGATGGCTGGTGCTGCTGGTGTGCTGGGTGCTGCTGCGACTGCTGGTGCTCTCTCTGCTGGGAGTACTGCCCTCCCTGTCCTGACGGCTGCTGCTGGGGCTGGGCACCACCACTCCCCCACCTGAATCCGGGACGGTCTCGTCGGATCCCAGGCTGGGGGCGGTCATACCAAATCCCGTTGACATCCATCAACGGCTCTGCATCGAAGGGGTCTGGCGGGAGTACTGCCAGAGGCTGATCCGGCTGGTAGACCACCATCTGCGTGTCTGGAGATGGTGGGGACTGGTAGGTAGGCTGCGGCTGCTGGTACGGCTCCACCTGTACAAGGTGAACCTGTCTAGGCTGCTGTGAGGAGCTGGAGCGCTGGGACGAGCTGCTGCTGCCGCCGGTATCGCCTCGCGACAGAAGACGGGGCTGTGAAGCCGTCTGTGTCTCCTGGAGACACATGAGCTGGGTCTTCATGTCGCTCAGAACCTGTGCCATCTGTTCCATCTGAGTGATGCTCTGGCACTGCTTCTTCTCGATCAGCTCCATGCGGTCCAACTTCTCGCTGATGATACCCATGTCCGCAGCGGATGACTCTGCCTGTGCTGCTGCGACTGCGGACGAACTGGATGGACCTGCATCTACCCGTGCTATCCGCTGGTACTGCACGGGTCCTGGCTGTTGTGGCTGGGGTCTCTGAGAATACAACCTGGTCTGGGACATCACCATGTAGTTCTCGGACATCTCCTCGTAGATGGCCCAGACCTGGTCGTGGTCCTTGGCAAAGTAGGACCCGCCGCAAGAAGCGTTCACCAGACCCTGAAGCTCTGGCGTCAACCCGCTGAAAAAGCTCTGAACCAGGTTCGGCTTGGAGATGTCGTGGTGCGGGCATCTGTCTAGGAGCTTGATTTAACCGAAATTAGGTGGTCTTAAGTTCAACACAAAGCGTGAACTCAGTCGAAGTGTCAACCACACAAATCTCGATTAAAGTCAACAATTAACCCACACTAAAGATCAATAAATTAGAAAAAATGTGGAGTTAAAATTTATTTTTAACTCTGCACAAATGGTGTATAGTGACAAGTATGCAGAGAGTTCGAACACAGGGAGCAAGCAGGGTAATTCACAAAAAATGTGCTCGAGTGAGAGTGTGTGTGATATGTCTACACTTAAGCAAGCAAGGAAATTTTTGTGGGTTTTTAATTTTTAATTTTTTAATTTTTTTTAATTTAATTTTTAATTTTGTATTTTTGTTTTTTTTATTTTTCTGATTTTTATAATTATATATTTTATATTTTTCTTTTTCTTTTTCAATATTGGAATTTAAAGACAATGGAATACAAGACAAGGTAAAATATTTATAAAACTAAGATAAAATTACCAAAAAATTCAGAAATAAATTGTTTTTGATATTTTTATGATTTTCTACTGTTTTTGTGATTTTTGGGGGATTTTTCAAGGTGTTTTTGATATTTTCAAATGGCTAAACAGGGCAAACAGTGAAATATGTACTGGCTGTGAGTAAAATGGAATTTTAAAAATAGCAACCAGTAACCAAAATTTTTCACACTAATTTTTAAATAAAACGGACAAAATAAGGAACACACAGGAACTGAGTTTGTATTTTTTAGAGTTTTCCTTGATTTTATATATTTTTTTTAAGTTTTTGAGTGTTTTTAAATTTTTAGTGTTTTTCTTTTGAGATTTTTAGTGATTTTTGGACTGACACTAATATAGGATAAAATAGACACTAGGTAATTTTTTTGGAATTTTTAGAGGTGTTTTAATATTTTTTTGGTATTTTCTAAGCTAGATAGTGCACAAATAGCGAGTTTTTGATTTTTAATAGATGTGAAAATAAAATAGAATCAAAAACTAAATATGTGGCGTTAAAGTACACATGTCCAGGAGCTTAACCCTATTTTTGTGAAATTTTTGGAGTTAAAATGATAGGTTAAATAATTAGAGCAAACATCCAAACATTAAACAGTCCTGGCAGGGGTATACGTGCAATATATCAAACATCCAGGGGCATACATGCAATTTTTCACAAAAATACTACTCTGAAACTTGCATTTCAAGGATTAAAAACAATTAACTAAACCCGCAAGGGTATCTGGGCAATTTACCCACCAGGGCGCGTGACTTGCACGCGTCTGGGAAGGGTACTTTTGCAATACTACAAAGTCCAGGGGGTTCAATGCAATTTCTTCAAAATATTACAACTTAAAGTAAACATTCATGGACTTAAGCGAAATAAATAAACCCCAAGGGGGTCCCTGCAAAATACCCAGCCCCCTCACGCGCACGGGCACGTGAGGTGACGTGGATTGGACCTGAGTGCAAATACAAAAACTACAGGGGCCTAATTGCAAATGTTACAAAAATATTTAAACTACAGCTTAAAATTCTTGGACTAAATAAAAATTACAAAATCTGGCGAGGGGAAGAGTGCAAAATACCCACGCCTTATCTCCTCGTGCGTGATCGAACGGTGGAGAGCCGCTCGCTTATCCACGTGGCGCACGCACAACGCGCGATGACGGTTCGGCGATCAGCGGCTGAGATCAGATCTGGCGAAGAGATCGACGGTGGGAGCGTGCCAAGATCTGACGGTTGCGGCTTGATCTGGAGCGGGCCGAGGATCGGACGGTGGAGACACACGGAGGAAGATAGGGAAGAACTCCGCTGCGGCGAAGTTCCTCCGGCGAGCTGACGCGCCTCCGGTGGTCTGGGCCGCTCCAAGAAGGTCCGGGAGACTCCTGAGGTGATGCTCTGGCGTCTGGGGCTCTCAAAATCGCCGGAGAAGCTCTTAGGTGCTGCTGCGAAGGCGGCGGAGCTCGAAGCTCCAGGTATCTCCGGCGGAGGTCGAATCCGAGCCCCCAGGCGCTGTGATGCTCCAGGTACCTGCAAAAAGGGGTGAGAGGGTCCAGGGCAAACTGCCTGGACCCCGCGGAGGTGCTGTGGACGTCGGAAATGATCGGTGGAAGGTGGATGCGCGACAGCCGGAGGTGCGCTCCGGCGATGAGATATGGAAGATGGATCGAATTACGGGAAGCTAAGATTTTTTTTGGGGTTTTTGATGCTGAAGCTACGGGGAGTTAAATGACATAAAAAGGAAAGGAAAGAATGGATGCCTCGAAGGTGGACGACCTGAGGAAGAAGAACCTCGACGCCGGTGGTCGGCGGAGGTGGCGGAGCCGCTACAGAGCCTCCTCGACTCGCCTGAAGGTGTGGATGCGGAGCTGTCCCCTCCGGCTACACAAAGAGCGCTACAGGGAGGAGGATTAAAGGCTAAGGAGGGTTCAAAATTGGGCTCGAAGGCGGCGGGTGGTTTAAGTAGGAGGCGATGGCGTCTTCTTCAAGCGAGCTCCACGCGCGCATCAAGAGGATATGGCTGGATCCGAAGACATGGCGTGGGAGAGTGGAGATCAGGGATGAACTTCCGAGAAGGAATCAAGGCGTGAGGACCAGCGGATCGAGCGCGAGAATTTCTTGAAAATGGGGCAAAATCGCGGGCGTCAGAGGTGGCAGACTTTGGTCGGGGAGTTGACCGGGGTCAACTCTAGACCGCGCCTGGTTGGTCCACGTGGACCAATCAGGAAATTCAGAGTAGAAATTATTTGAAAAATCAAAATAAAATAGTAAATGAATTTATTGATTTTAGGTTATAAAATAGAAAATGTTTATTATTTTATGAAGAATTTTTCTGTGATTTTTATTTATTTTTATGAGACGTATTTTTACAAGTTTGTATTTGTACCCTTTATTGTGTATATATCTATATATTTTGGTGTTATATTTTTATTTAGGTATTTTTAGTATTATTATTTTTATTCATGATTTTATAAAATTATAAAATACTTTTATGTATACAAATATATTTTTATTTTATTTTTCTGATTTATTTTGTATAATTAATAAAATAAAATAAAATGGTATAATGTATAGGTATGGGTATAGGCAGTATACCTATATATTTGATATATACAAGTATTTTTATTTGGATTTCTTTTGTATTTTTATTTTGATTTTAATGTAAATAATTCTTATAAGTAATATTTACAACATTATAAAAATATAAAATTGTAAAAATAATAAATAAATAATAAATTGAATATTTTAATCGGTACAATGTACAATGTGGGTCCAAAACTCAACTTTCAAACCGTAGCTCCGCCAAATGCGAAACCACCGCCATTAATTAGCTTATTTTCTTCTATATACAATTAAAGGTGAGTTTGATGCATTTGAAGTTTTTATTTGTGAGATACGGGTCTGGGAAGTTCGCATTTTGGATTTTTATTCAGACCATAACTTTTTATCTGTACATTATTTTTCAGTGAAATCAATTTTGTATTTTTTCTTTATTAAATTATCTACAACTTTCATGCACAAAGTTTCTTTATTTGATGTATAAAAGGTGGAACCAAAAATAGGTCCCAAAATGAATAAGAAATGAATAGAATGTATAGGTATTTGGACTGTGTTTTTGACCTTATCTCCCCCTACTTTATTCCTTGTCGACCTATTCATCAAGATGCCTAGGTCTCGGGGGTTTTGGGTCATAAAATATTTACAATATTTTATTCTTTTTCTTTTCTATATTTATTCTATAATTTTGGCCTTAATTATAGTATTTTAGACACTATCTGAATGCACATGCATGGATGCTAATATGCTCTATTTAAGGGTATTTACAGGCATTTGCTAGGGTTTTTAGTGCCAAAATGATAGAATAAAGATGATGAAATGTGGATTCATCAGAGCTCTCGGAACCTCTCCCATGCCTCGTGAAACTGCTCATTGGGGAACATGGAGAAGTTGCTAATCAGAGCCCTCGTTGCATTCGTCCGCCCGAGTGGATAGTACTTTTTCAAGTACTCGGTGCGGAGCTGCTCCCAAGTGTAGACAAACTTCCCTAGATGCTTCAGCCAGGTGGCTGCTCTATCTGCCAGTGAAAAAGGGAAGGCTATCATCCGGATCGTGTCCTGGTCCACGTGGCGATCGTGGACAGTGCTGCAGATCATCAAGAACTCTTGGAGGTGGAGGTGGGGCTCCTCAGTGGCTAGTCCGTGGAAACGGGGCAGCAACTGCAAGGTGTTCGGGGGGAACTTGAAGTCCCCCACGATCGCTGGCACTACTACCCAGTGATGCATCAGAGTAGATCCGGGGTTGTGCAACGCCCGCATCGGCTGTGGTGGTCCTCCTGCCGCGGCGGCTGCCGCTGCGGCGGCGGCGGCTGCTGCTGCGGCTGCGGCCTCTGCATCTGGTATCTCCTCCGGCTCGCTCTGCTCTGAACCTCGCTCTGCTCTGAGCCTCTCCAACTCTCGCCTCATCTCTATCATGAATGCCCCCTGATCACGTAACTGCTGCTGAACTGTCTCGAGTGATGCGATCAGGGTGGAGTTGATCGCCCCCTGGTCCAGTACAAAATGCTGGTCTCCTCGTGGACCTCCGGGGTGATCGCCTGAACTGGCGGCCATGGCGACGTCTGCAAAATCAAATGAGCCCAACTCAGGTGCTGTCAAATCTGCTAATCTCTCCTCGGGCTCATGTCTCTCAATACCAGAAGAAAGGGGGTCGAGGGGGAACAGGGCGGAATCGTACTCGGGCTCGGAGAGCTGGTCTCAGCTCTCGCGGGCCAACCTAGATGATCGGGTAGACGTGCCCAAAAGCGGTGCAGCCAGAGGCTGCCTAAGAGACCGTCTACCCATCATCTTGATCTGGCGAGTAAGGCGGATGAGATCTGGAGTCAACTATGATCACAAAACAAACCCTCGGTTCACCAACGCAACGCGAGCTGAAGACCGTGAAAGTTCGGTCAAATTATCTTGTCTATTTTATTTTGGTGAACACACAAAATATCAGAGCGCTTTACGTGACCTGTTAGGATATCCGATGCTATCCCAACCGACTGGCCCGCACGGAAGAGTCGGTAATCAGTCGGGTCTAGCACCGGGAGGCTCTACCTAGGGTACGGGTCACTCTCTCGCGCATCCAAACCATACAATGAGGGGGTTGCTCTCCCCAAGACAAAGTTTTTAGGGTGAGCGGTTTTTAAGATCAATAGTCTTAGCCAGTCCCAATTTTATGGTTTTTCTTTTTAATATTTTTCAAATCAAACAAAAGGCCTAACGAATTTTTCGGTTCTCCTGATTATTTAGTCCGAAAACAGGGAGAGAAGACGAAAAAGCCGATGCGCGAGAAATCGATGATGCATGCTGAGATAGAAATACGTACCTTGTCTCCAGCACTCTACATGCAAGTGATCCGCGCAGAATTTAAAGACAGAAAGAAATCTACCTGAATGATGCAACGGGAAAAACCGAGTCCTAGACGAGCAATTTCTAGCGCAGAACCGTCTAACTCAGTCACTCGCCCACGATCCAAAGAGTCCGGTCTAGACCCACCCCTCCTCTTCTCGACAGGTTGAGTTCAGGAGTAGCGCTTGACGGGGCAGGCTCGCGGCGCGTAGGCTCTCAGGAAAGCGACTAAGTTATTTTTATTATTTATTATTAGTAGGTCCAATTAACATTCTATGGGAACAGATAAGCAGTTAGGTGTGTGGATCCTACTAATTACGGCACAATCACCAGAAATTCCTAAGTCTAGGGGCTCGAGCAAAAACCGCGTAAACACCGGAAAAGGCAGCTAAAAAGCTAAAACCGCGAAAAAGCTAAAGGGTCCCCCGAGCACACCGGTGCTCGGCGAAACAGACCCGAGAGTCCAACTGTATCTGACTGTACCTGTATTATTACAACAATAATCAAATGTACTGGAAATAAATCCTAATCTAAACTACGCTAATCCGCGGTTATTCCGCGACTCCCGCACTCCTGCTTGCTTTCCTGCACTCTCCTGCGGCTCTGTGAAGAAGAGAGTCGCCTCCGGTTCTCGCGGTTGCGTCGGCTTCCGAAGAAGCCGCCTCGATCCTCGGGCCCTCGCAAGAAAACAAAAACAAGAGTGTCAAACCAGATTATTGTAAGAAAATGTCAGAAAAATAATATCTACACAATTCTATACAAAAAGCCGCGAAAATCAAAAGCCGCGGAAAAAGCTAAAAAAAATGACTACTAAGCCGTGCTCCCCAGCAACGGCGCCATTCTGATAAACCAGCAAAGCGACAGAGGTTAAGGTACAGAAATTATCTCTCTCTCTCTCTCTCTCTTTCTCTGTCGTTCTCCGCTTTCTCCTTCGCCGGCCACACTTCGTCGACAACTCCACCTCGACCCACCTCCGCCTTGACCGGCCGCACCTTCACCGGTGCTCCGCCCTCGCGCCAGCCATCGCTGCCCTCTTGGCCCTGTGTCGGCCAGAGGAAGGCCGACCGTCCTTCGACATCACCGACCTCAACCTCCGCTTCGCCGACTCCGACCTCCAACTACCTTCGACCATCATCGTCATTGACTTCGCCTCCAGCTTCACCGTCGCCCCTCATCTTCCCCGACGACCGTCGGTCGTGTGTCGGCCCTTGGATCCACCGCCCCACGACATCAACTGCTCCGCCAACGACCTGCGTTCACCACCAACAGCAGCCACCGTCGCTTCATCTGCAACGACTCTGCCAACCCAGCCTCCTCCGTCGAGCATCGCCCTCGCACGCGACCGCCTCCTCCGCTAGCGCCTCCGGAGCCCCGCACCACCGCCGCTGCCATCACCACCAGGCTCGAAGCCCGAGGCCCCAGCAAATGAGAGGCACGTGCGTGGGGAACTTTAGAACTCATCCCCACGGGTCACGTGCTTAGCACGTGACCGCGTGGGTTATTTGCAAAGACCCCCCTGACCTCCTCGTATATTGCACTCCAGTCCACAGACCAGAGGGCACGTGCAACGCTCGTGCCACTCTGGAAAAATTGCATACATACCCCGGCGTTCTTGGTAATTACACAACCCCCCAGTAGCATTTTATATTTATTTATTTATTTATATTATATTTGTATTTGTACCCCTGTGTTCCCCCTCTAGTTTGAACCTCTCCTTTACATTATTTTATTAATCAAAAAAATAGCATGTTGTTTGTTGATTAATTCTCTACACTTTGACATATAGTGGGCATTTTTGTGGTCGGTGATTAATTAATAATTAATTATTTTGTAGACAATTACAAATTTTGCCCAATTTGAGCTTTAAAATTCATAGTTGATTAACCGTTGCTCTAAAAATTCTCGAAAAATCACCGACTTTTTCAAGAACCGACGCAACTTCACCGACTTTTGCAAAAACCGCAATTAAAATTAAGATCGCGTCGAGTCGTGAGAGAGCGTAGAGTCTAGGTTTTTAATTCCTGCAAATTCTAAATTTTTGTAATTAATTGCTTACTTACAGCGGTGTCCGTATGGACTCTCGCGTATGTAGAAAGACCTCTGACTTTATTCTGTGGTGTGTCGTGGCATGTTTCACTCTCCGGTGAGGGTGGGGTCCGACTTGAGTAGCGATTAGGTTAGACCTGCACATACGACTCTCAGAGCATATTTTTTTAATTATTGATTGTGCTCGTAGAATCTTAAGCCACACTGCACTATTAATTGAGACGCACCTAGATCGTTCAACTTAGCCAAAAAATAACTTATTTCTTTCCCGCTAATAGAACTTTCTGTTTAGGTGCGGTTTTTCATCGGCTTGCATTTCATCTAGAATAAATTTTTAATTTCTGTCTAACATCCCACATGGAGATTGCGAGGAGGCACTGTAAGTCTTCTAACTGAGCATACATCATTATTTTTCGCGTGCATCAGCTTTTCCCGAACTACTCCCTCTTATTTCATCATATAATATTAAAGGAAATTGGGACTGAACGGTAGACGTGTATTTGTGCTCATCTAATTTCTCAGTGATCACCTCATTAAAATTGGACTGCTAAACAAAACCGATCTTAAGAAACCCATAAAATCAAGAATTTCTGCGGGAGATCAACCCCGACATTGTTTGATTTTATCTTGCAGCGAGGAGAGAGACGCACACTAGGATAGAGCCAAGCCAAGATTTTCATAAAGACTACTGATTTTAAAAATGATTAGCTACTTCTCAGTGAGGAATACGGGTAGCCGTTATACGGTCCGAGCTTCCTTAGCAGAGTGGGTGATTTAAAGGACATTGCGCAAGGTTCCGTCCTTAAGGAATACGGGTAGTCGTTTCACGGTCCGTACTTACACCTATACTGGCTGAAAGTGGATGCAACTAGTCGTACGAACTCGGGACAGTCTTTAAGGAAATATTGGCACCTAACAGCTCGTTTAAACGGCTTGCAAGACTTGAATTCTCACCAATGAAAACTAACAAGATAATCGGCCGAACTCTTACGGCCTTCACTGTGTGAGTTGGTGAAAGAAATCTTTGTATTGTGTTTGGTTTGTGCGTAGAAACAAAGCAATCAACGAATACCGCACACTTGTGCCTACATCATAATCCGCAAACCTCTTGTTACTCTCGATAATGGAAGATTGTGGTAAATTTCGTTCGGACTTTGCAAACCATTCTACTACTACCATAAATTCTCCCATATCAAAAGTTCATAGAGACTCTTCCTCTGAACCTTCTTGGACACCGGGAAACCCTTCCCAGAAAATCTATTCGTATGATTCTTTCGTATTTTTTGATGGAGAACAAAATCATCCTATCTCTCTCTCTCCAAAACAGACCGAGGAAAACTTTTTCCTCGATTCTTTCCAATCTATTAACTCGAATCTCTCATACTCTGAAGGTGAAGAAGACAAAATGCCTCCCAAGAAGAATAATGAAGATGGACCCAATGAAGACCTTCTCCAGATGATTTTGGCGAGACTGGCTGCATCTGAGCAGCAACAACAGTTACTGAGAGCACAGTTAGAGCAATTAAACGTCGGGGGAGAAGTGCCAATGGAGGTACCAATGGAAGCCGCCTACAATCCCGGACAGTATCGAGTGTGGAATTATTTGTAGCCGCCACGACCAGAGATCCACTATGAACTAAAGCCACATTTTGTAAGCCAATTACCTCAATTCCATGGTAATACAACTGAGGAGCCATATGAATTCTTGCGGGACCTGGGGTTGATATGTTCTAATCTGAGGCACCCACAAGTCAGTCAGGACTACATTCGTCTCACTGCATTACCTTTCGCCTTGAAAGGGAAAGCAGACTACTGGGTGAATTACTTGGGGTTGCCTGTGACTACTTATGAAAGATTCAAAAACCTATTTTTGAAGAAATTTTACCCCTTAAGTCGGACCAATCAAATGAGGACACGCATCACCAGTTTCTCTCAGATGCCCAATGGACCACTCTGTGAGGCATGGGATAGGTTTAAGGACCTACTACAGAAATGTCCCTGCCATGATCTGGACAACAATATCCTAGTCCAGTCACTCTACTCTGGCCTGAACCACGAAACTCAAGGGTTAGTTAGTGCTTCCTGCGGAGGGAATTACACATCACGTGGAGCTGATACCGTCTGGAAAGTGCTGGAGCAGATGGCAGAAACAAGTCGTTCTCAAATGGCTAGTAGAGCTTATACTGACTCCCTGAACTCCCTTCAAGCTAAAGGCGGGAAGCAGATTGTCGCAGAAATAGTAGAGGATTTGATTCCAAACATGCATTTCCTAGCTGATAAATTGACAATAGTAGATAAGCGAATAAACGACATCGACAACATGATCTCGCAATTTCCAAAGCATATGGAGGAGCTCACTACAAAGGTGTCCAAGATGGGAATGCCTGCACTAACGGTTCCGATCTACCATGTACATCATGTCCGGGAACAGCCAGGAACAGAACAACAACCGCAACCATGGGCACATGACCAATCCTATGCCCAAGCTTCCCAGCAGCCACCCCCACCGGCCGAGACAGTCGTAGAAGCCCCGCCTCTAACATTCGAGATAAACGGCATATTGTACACACAGGATAATACCCGACAGGGTAATACGGGGGACCGTCAGCAGTATCAACATCCACCCACCTTCTACAATGCCGCATTTCCCACAGCTCCACAACAAAATCAGCACTCGAGGCAACAACAGCCATACAACCGTCAGAACCAACCTCATCAACATCGTCAGCAATATCAAGCTCCAAATCTAGCTTCTCAATCATCCAAACCTCCAGAAGAACCGGTGGATATCTAGAGACAAATGCTGGAGGAAATTTGCAGCTTCAAAAATGAACTATACGATCTACGAGTAGATGTTAATCGTCTATCTCGTTGGAAAGATGAACATATAGCCCCAGCCACAGCCATTCCCGCCCAAGTTCAAGCTAACCCCAATAGCTTGAACAAATCTCAGTCATCTCAATACAATAGTCAGTTATACTATTCAGATTTTTCCACATCTGAACACGAGATCCTTTCGTTTGACAATATTAATGCCATGTCACTCAGGAGCGGAAGGACCGTGGTCGTACCTGATCGGGCAAGGGAAACAAACTATCAAGACTCGGAAGATCAACCGGAGGATGCTTCTGAGGAAGAAGAAGAAGGACGCCCGAAGATTTCTGCTCGAGATAAAACATCTATGGAGACCGCAGAGGACTTTGAACTTCTAGTTGCTGCAAAAATACCTTTGTCACCATTTCAGCAACATGATTATTATCAAAAACAATATGATTGTAATAAGAACTCCAAATCCAATAAAGATGCTCTTATTTATGATTCTGGCTCTCTTTCTCCTATCTCAAATGCTTCCATTCCTTTCCCCCATGCTCTTAAGAAAGGAAAACAAAAGAAAATTATCCAGAGTGACCCAGTGATGGAAAAGTTCTGCCAGCAGAATATCACAGTGAAAGTACCCTTTGATCAGTATGTGGCCAGTAATCCTGCATTTCAAAAATACTTGAAAATGAAATGTACTCCCACCAGGACTCGTAAAAAGAAAACAAATCAGTTTGTAGAGACTCATGTCCTCACAGTAGCCACTACAAAATGCGTCAGAAATCAGCATTTACCAAGGAAGAAAAGGGATCTGGGGGCTCATTATGTGGAAAGTCGCATTGGCGGTATTGCATTTACACGCATACTTCTCGACAATGGTTCTTCCATCAATCTTCTTCCCTTAGCCTTATATTGCCGATTGGAGTTAGGTCCTCTTCAGAAATCATCATCTTTACTCCAATTCGCTGACAAATCTACTAAAAGACCTAAGGGAGAAGTAAAAAATATTATCATTATGGTCGAGGGTACGGAATACAAAGTGAACTTCACTGTCCTTCATATGGAGACCCTGAACCATTGGAAAGAATCGCAAATCATTCTAGGAAAACCATTCTTAAGAACCGCCATGGCTGTATTCGATTACGGTACTGGAATGATGAAATTCCGTTCCCTAGATGGAGAAGTGGATCTGGAAATGAAACAAACAAAGTGGCAAAGACCAGGTTCCGAATCCACCACTGAAGATGTCGAAACATCTGAGTGTAATCTCATCAGCACTGCTGGCCCATGGGACCAACTGCCAGATCTTCAGATTGATACCATCATAGCAGAGGAAGAAACAATGCGCCATACAATATATGAGCTATTGCCAGACAAATCTGAACTCCCGAATGTTTATAATCTTGATGACACAGAAATCCTTTCGGATTTGTCAATCCCATCTTCTTCGGGAAAATCAAGAAAAATCGATGACGAGTCAGACGCGGCTTTAGCCGAATTACCGCACTACTTTTGCGATCCGACTTACATTCCTTCAGGATTAGTGGCTAGCATATTACAGAATGAGTCACCGCCAACCAGCACAGAACCAGACTTAAAAGACATTCAGCCAGACTTGATTGACGATTTAGATCTGCCAGAGCTGAAACCTCTCCCTCCCACACTGAAGTATGCATTTCTCAATGGACCCAAAGATAAATTCCCTGTGATAATTAGCTCATCATTAACCTTAGACCAAGAATCCAGACTACTAGAAGTCCTTGAGCGAAATCGAAAAACCATCGGTTGGACGGTGTCGGATCTCGTAGGAATTAACCCCGCTCTCTGCTCGCACCAAATTTATGTTGAGGATAACGCAAAGCCTTCCCGTGAATTTCAGAGAAGATTAAACCCCAATCTTCGGGAAGTGGTTAAGAAAGAGATCGAGAAATGGTGCAAAGCAGGTTTTATATACTCCATTTCTGACTCCAAGTGGGTAGCCCCCCTTCATGTCGTCCCGAAGAAGTCGGGAATCCAGATGGTCACCAACGAGGAGGGGGAAGAGATCGCGACCCGAGTACCCACGTCGTGGCGTGTCTGTGTCTATTACAGGCGCCTGAGTGCTGCGACCAAGAAAGATTACTTTCCACTGCCATTTATCGATCAAATCTTGGAGAGACTTGTAGGGAAGGCATTCTTCTGTTTTCTTGATGGATACTCCGGCTACAATCAAGTAGCTATTGCTCCCGAGGATCAGGAAAAAACTACGTTTACATGTCCCTTCGGTACCTACGCATTCAAGCGCATGCCATTCGGGCTTTGTAATGCCCCAGGCACATTTCAGCGGTGCATGATTGCCGTATTTGCCGAAATGGTGGGTGATTTCCTGGAAGTCTTCGTGGATGACTTCTCGGTCCATGGTGATTCATTTGATACATGTTTAGCACATTTGGACCGAGTCCTTAAGAGATGCAGGAAGGTTAATCTGGTACTCTCCTGGGAGAAGAGTCACTTTATGGTGACTGAGGGTATCGTGTTGGGGCATGTCATCCCCAAAAAGGGAATGGAGGTTGACCCTACCAAGGTGGATGTGATCAAGAAACTTGAGCCACCAACCAACGTCAAGTCAGTGCAGTCTTTTCTAGGGCATGTTGGATTCTATCGAAGGCTTATCCCTCATTTTTCAAAGATCGCCCGCCCACTGACTAAGCTCTTAGAAAAAGACACTGAGTTTATTGTAAATCACAAGTGTCTTGAGGCCTTCGAGCTCCTGAAAAAGAAAATATGTGAATCGCCAATATTACAAGCTCCCGACTGGTCTCTTCCCTTTGAGATCATGACTGATACATCGGATTTCACTGTCGGAGATGTGCTTGGACAAAGACGGGATGGGATCCCTTATGCGATTCACTACGCGAGCAAAGTATTGGATCCTGCACAGAAAAATTATACAGTGACTGAAAAGGAAATGCTCGCGGTTGTTTGGGCCCTTGAAAAATTCAGATCATATATATTGGGCTCCAAGGTGACAATTTTCACTGATCATACAACAATTAGATACCTCATGGATAAGAAAGATACCAAGGCACGGTTGTTGAGGTGGATCTTGTTAATTCAGGAATTTAATTTGGAGATCAAAGATAAACCTGGAATAAAGAATGTTGTTGCTGATCACCTTTCCCGAATTGAGAAAAATGATTATCCTGACACTGAACCTATTAAGGAGACTTTTCCAGATGAATATGTTTGCGTTATTGATTCAACCCCATGGTATTCCAACATCATGAACTATCTTGTCTCCAAGAAGGTTTCTAATAGAGAGGTGAAGAGTATTCTTCAAAAGTTGGTTCGTCCAGATAGGAAGGATTGGTCAAAACTATTGGATCAAGTTCTGTGGGCCTATAGGACAGCATATAAAACACCACTCGGTACTTCACCTTTTAGGATGATCTATGGCAAGCCATGCCATCTACCTGCAGAACTGATTCACAAATCTGAATGGGCGATCAAAAAGTTGAATTGGAGTTGTCACCTTGGGAAATTATGTCGAGACTTAAATTTGAATGAGCTAATTGAAATCCGAAACCAAGCATATGACAACAGTGTGATTTTATAAGGACAAGGTCAAGAAATGGCATGATAGACACATTCAAAATAAAACCTTTGTCCCTGGGTAGAAAGTATGGTTGTTTAATGCTCGGTTAAAGATTTTTCATGGGAAACTAAAATCAAATTGGATAGGTCCCTATGTTGTCATCGATGTGCATACCAATGGAAGTGTGGATATTGCAGAACTCAAAGATGATGCACAACCTTTCTCAGTGAATGGACAATTGCTGAAGCCATATCTAGAATCATCTCAAGAGAAGACAGTTCAAGTTGAGGACATCTACTTTACAAAGAGCAAAGACAATGAAGATTTATCAGATCAAATCCATCCTTCCTCCCGACCACATCGATCTCCTTGTACAGCTTCTTCCTCTACTTAGGTCAAGGCCTAGGTATAGGGGGGGACCGATGCCATTTGTATATACCATTTCCCTCATCACACTCTTATCTCTCAATCGCTCCATATCCATCTGTCTTCTGTACTTAGGCTAACCAGAGCCTAAGTATAGGGGGACGCGACACCCACCTGTATATACTCTCCTCATTTACATATCATGACCACCTCTTCTTGCGCTCTTCTTCTATACTTAGACTATTCACAATCTAAGTATAGGGGGGAGAACCATTGTATAATTTTACTTTCTTACGCTTGGCCCGAGCTATGTCTTCATTACGCTTCTTGTGCTCTGAGGACACAACACTCGCCAAGTATAGGGGGGTCTGTATATATACTGTGTATATATTTTAGCCATACCTCGTACTTGCGCATAAGTCTATATGTATTTACGGGGTGGGTATTGATTAAAAAAATTTGCTACTAACACTGACTATGCCCAATTTTTTTTAAAAAAATGGCTTCTTATTCATTTTTGCATAAATTTAAAAAAACAAAATCCCTTGCATATAAAAAAAATGTGTTTGCATTCCACACACCTGCACTTCATCCAGCATTGCATTCATTTGCATCTGTGAAAAGTCATCGGGTTCTGAACCGAGTTATGAGCCGAAACCGAGAGTGGTCTGGACTTAACCTTAATCAACCTAATTTTCAGAGGAACTTCACCAAGAAATAGGATTTTAGAAGCTTCAGGTCTTTGACTTAATTCTTTGAGTTCCACATGACAATGCACAGAGTTTGACTCTTAGTGTCTAACCTGGTCTCTTCATTCTGGGTACAACTCTGGAATAAGGAATTAATTTGTACTCTCTCACTATGCACTTAGCTCAACTCAAACGAGATATTGGAAGACCATGTAAGTTTCTTTTCTGGTAGCGTGGAAATCTAAAGACCGGAGTACGGGTTGAAATAAAGTTTCGGAAAAGGGATGGACGGCTGGGCACAATTTTTTCTACCCCAAAAAATGTACGGAAACAAAAGATTCTATATCTGTAGGGGCAAAACAAGATCTAAGCAGAACCACTAAAAATTTCAAGAAGCAACTACCAAATAAATATCTGACCAAAAGGTCCAAGCTTCAAGAAACCTGCAGATCTTGGTGGAGACTCGGCTACACTGGCCATCTTCACAAGGAGAGGTGACTACACTGGTCACCCTCCAGTTCTTTTCTCATTCTTCTAACTTCTCCCCCAATTCGAATGTGAACACAACGCGACAGACCTTAGAAGGAAATACCCAACTCCCCGAGGACGAGTTATTGGAGAGGAGGTTTGTACGGTAGTTCGGCATTCTGAGTGGGAAGAGCTAAAACCTTTCACACACAAGAGTCGGTTATTCAATGTTCATAGGGTATGCTTTGGGAAGAGGATTGATCTAAGATGACTTCTGAGCCAAAACTGTAAGCAATGATGTGTAGAACTTAAGGGCTGTTGATTTTAAAAATTCTAAGTCTCACAGAAGTTCCGACACACAAATAATCCAAAGGTTGAATTTAGGTTCACTTTCACCTTCAGCTCATGGTCTGGGTATGGAACCCAATCTCATTTCACTTCATGGCATTTCTTTTTAATGCTCAAGGACGAGCATGCTTTAAGTATAGGGGGATGATGAATCTCGAATTCATCACTCTAAATCTCATTTATTAAGCTCAAATCCCTTAAAATCAACAGCATTTTAGCATCTATTCTGCATAATTAGCATTCATGCATGATTTTATAAGAATTGCATTTTAGCATACAAATCTGCACAAAATAAGAAGCCAAAAATCCAAGCCAAAATGACCTGTAAATAGCCTAACATCCCTGATTTTTAACTCATTCATGCTAACTCCGAGTGACACAAAACCCTCCATTGTGTATATAACACTAACAAGAAAATGAAAAATACAAAAAAATAACTAACCCAAATAAGTGGACCAAAAACCCAAACCCTAGTTTCAGGATTTCCGGACTAAAAACCTCATATCTTCCTCATCCAATGTCCGATTTAATCCTACTCACTTTTGAACTAATGTACATTCAATTACCTTCAAAACCAGACCAAGTTCAAGTGAATCGGAGCTCATATGTGAAAGTTGGGTTTTGGGCCTCTCTTGTATATTGTATATTTTAGCGGTTTTTAACCTATTATTTTATATACTTATTTAACCTATTAATAAAATTCCAAAAAAAATTGGATTAAGGTGTCTTTATTTATCTTTGATTTTACCATAATTTTTCGGATTTTTATTTGATCTAAAAATGACATAAAAATTACAAAACCCCAAAATCAAGGTGTTCTATGTATATGGGATACCCCAAAAATACCACTTTGTGCAAATGATCGATTTGGTTTTGATATCTTCATGAAAGTTGTAGATATCATTGAGGCGAGCAATTTTCGTGAAGAAACTTTTTTATCCAAGGTCATTTACTATTTTTTATTGATTTTATAAAGTATTTATTTCCTGAATTATCTGGTGCTGACACGTGGCAGCACCTGGTGCCGCCACGTGTCAGCTATTTTTGAGGTTTTAAATATTCGATTTTATTATTATTAAAAAAAGGGACGCACGTGCGTCGCACGTGCCTCCTAGGCACGTGCTCCGCACGTGCCCTCGCATCCCCCCTTTATCACTCCGCCACGTGTCGCTCGTTGGGCTATTCGATCTCGGCCGATCGGACGGCCCAGCACTCGTCTTCCTCCTACCCCTGTTTGGAAACGTCGTCGTCTTCCCATCTTTTGCACTGCCCGCCGCCGCGAATCCCTCGGCCGATCCCCAAATCTCGCGCCACCCCGCGATCACCCCCTCGTCGATTTCACCCATCGCTACCTTCCATCTCCGCACCCTCGTCGAATCCATCTCTGATCCCCCAAATCGTATCTCCTAAATTCCTCCATCGCTGATCACCACCCAAATCGCCCCCGATCTCCTACATCGTCGGCAGCCTCCAAACCCTATAAAAACCATGCCGCCCTCCAGAGACATTCATTCGCTGTGTGCCCCCCTCTAGCCGTGACAACTGAGGAACGGCGTGATCCGAGACTCTCCTCCAGAGCCTCGTCGCAGCCACGCCCAAACGTCGCTGCTCGCTCCGGTCGTCGCCTCGACCGTCGAACCCCTCCAGGTTATCTCTCTCTCACTCTCTCTCTATCTATCTATCTCTCTGTCGTTCTCCGTCTTCTCCTTCGCCGGCCACGCTTCGTCAACAACTCCACATCGACCCACCTCCGCCTTGACTAGCCGCACCTTCACCGGTGCTCCGCCCTCGCGCCAGCCATCGTCGCCCTCTTGGCCGTGTGTCGGCCAGAGGAAGGCCGACCGTCCTTCGACATCACCGACCTCAACCTCCGCTTTGCCGACTCCGACCTCCAACTACCTTCGACCGTCATCGTCATCGACTTCACCTCCAGCTTCACCGTCACCCCTCATCTTCCCCGACGACCGCCGGCCGTGTGTCGGCCCTTGGATCCACCGCCCCACGACATCAACTGCTCCGCCAACGACCTGCGTTCACCACCAACGCTAGCCACCGTCGCTTCATCGGCAACGACTCCGCCAATCCAGCCTCCTCCGCCGAGCATCGCCCTCGCACGCGACCGCCTCCTCTGCCAGCGCCTCCGGAGCCCCGCACCACCGCCGCTGCCATCACCGTCGGGCTCGAAGCCCGAGGCCCCAGCACGTGCGAGGCACGTGCGTGGGGAACTTCAGTACTCATCCCCACGGGTCATGTGCTTAGCACATGACCGTGTGGGTTATTTGCAAAGAACCCCCTGACCTCCTCGTATATTGCACTCCAGTCCACAGACCAGAGGGCACGTGCAACGCACGTGCCACTCTGGAAAAATTGCATACATACCCCGGCGTTCTTGGTAATTACACAACCCCCCCATTTGCATTTTATATTTATTTATTTATATTATATTTGTATTTGTACCCCTGTGTTCCCCCTCTAGTTTGGACCTCCCCTTACATTATTTTATTAATCAAAAAAATAACATGTTGTTTGTTGATTAATTCTCTACACTTTGACATATAGTGGGCATTTTTGTGGTCAGTGCTTAATTAATAATTAATTATTTTGTAGACAATTGCAAATTTTGCCCAATTTGAGCTTTAAAATTTATAGTTGATTAACCGTTGCTCTAAAAATTCTCGAAAAATCACATCTTGTAGAGTTAATTGTTCTTAACATTGTGCCCAAAAAGAATTGCATTTGCTTATATACTTTGCCCTGTAAAAATCATTTTGCATATTTTAGTATTTAATTTTTAATAGGTATGAAACCCCATATTTTTGAGGTTTAGGATTTTTCTAAGATTCATCACGTAGTGGTAGATCTTAGATAATTTTGTTCCTCGAAAATAAGTAGGTTTACTATTTATCATAATTAAATATTGAAATTCATTCTGTTTGCATTTAAAAATTCATAAAAAAATTCATATTGCATCCAAAAATTCCAAAAAAATTACAGTAAACTCATTTCATAATATTTTACATCTCGGCCAAGTTTCGTATTTTTGGACATCGGTTGAACGTAATTCACATTTTAGTCCATAAAATAGGCCGGATTTGCATATTGCACCCTCTATTGCATAAAAAAGGACTGCCTCGAAAATCGAACACGAACTTTGATAGACTTAATTCTAAATTGTTCCTTTGCCTCCTTGTGATCGACCTTGGGACTTGCCCAAGTAAAATAAACGTAAAACCACGAGAGTAAAAATTGAACATATTATTTGTGGTATTTTCTTGACAGTTTCCGATTGCTGCCTACAACGCACGACTGATCATTCTTTAAGTCGAACGATAAAAACAACTTTTTAACATAGGTATTTTTGGATTCGTCACATGCCCTATGCTTGCATCGATTCGCTCGATCTAGGATTATTTTTCACATTTATTTTTGTCGTTTAACCATGCCTTACAGCCGTAATCACTCTGTCCGCAGTTTGCCAAAGCTATGCCTCCAACAACCCTCCACCAATGTTCCCGACTGTGCCTCACCCCACAAACCACCTCCACTCCTTCCTCTTCGCCCCAACATCAATGTCCACCCAACACTCATCCAGATCATCCTCGGATCTGGCCCATCAACCTCCTTTCTACGTCGTACGCCAGAGGTCTCCCTCCGTGTCACTCCTCGCTCCATTCAACCACATAAGATCCCCCAAACTTTTTGTTTTGTGTTGCTTTTTCCTTCTATAGGTGCTGGTGTGCCAAAGGACCCCCCAAATGGTCAATTTTTGTTGGACTATGGTACCTCGAGCCGCCTTCGACTCTTGACCTCGTAGCGGTGTGCTAGAGCTTGGCATTGTCATCGGGTCGGGGATCCCTCCAAGAAAGTTGGAGGCATTTTTGTGCGACAAAGGAACTTCGAGGGAGGAGGAGCGTGCTAGTAGAAGCTCTCTACGGCACGGCTTCGTCCTAGTTCAATCTCCCACCTCCTCCACTATCGGATGAAAATCTGTTCTTCGAAGGCTGCAGGCGTTGTCCGATCTCATCGTGTGTCAATCGTATGATCGTCATCAGCCATCTAATCTCGACCGTAGGTTCACGAACAGGTATCGCGAGCTCCCGTGTTGCCACGTGTCTAAGTAACTGAAGAGTCATTGTTCGATGGAGCCTCTGCTTTGAAAATTTTACGATTTACACCCGAGTAATTTTTGTATTTATTATGTAGGACCGAAACTTTCATCTGTAGTTTAATTTATTTTGTAAAATTTATATTTCGTACCATGCACTTTAGATAATTATCATTTGATCCTAGCTACGTCACCTCACGTGGGGCTTCACGTGAGGGGGCTTTTTACGACTATACCCCCAGGGATTTTGATTATTGTTCTTTAGTCCAGAAAGTATTTTATGCAGTTATATATTTCTAGGATATTTGCAAGCAAGCCCTCCATCTTTTTGCTAATTGTGTTTTGGTCCTTACCACGCTCACATGTTTGTACACGTGCATTGGGCATTTTGCAGGGAAGGGCTTAGGGTTTTGGTTATTTCTGATTGTCCCGGAAACTTTCTTATTCCGTTATTTTTTGTGAAAATTGCAGTTTATCCCCTGATCTTTATGCTATATACATTTATGCTACTGTTAGGAGTGTAGTTTCTCTTAGTTGTATCTATTTATTTTATGTATCTATATAACTCAAAAAAATCCATAAAAATAGGGGTATCTTCTTGTTGCATTTCTCTTCCACGTCATATTTTTAATTTACATTTTTGAAGAATTTTATTATTTATAAAAAAATAAAAAATGTCACTTTTTGTCCATATTTGCAAAAGAAAATATATAAAAATATATAAAACATTTTTTTGAAAAAATCCAAAAAATACATATTTCATATTTATTTACTTATTTTACATAATCATGCCAAAAATTACTAAAAATATAAAATAAAACTCATAAAAATTGAAAACCCCTAGAACATTTATAAAAATATCAAAAATCCTTAAAAAATCACAAAAATATAATTCCTATTTCTGAATTTTATTTTTATTGTTTTATTTATATTATAATTAATTTGGATAATTTTAAACTCTATTTATTATTTTTAATCTCTATTTTAAATTTGGTCATTTATTTTAACCCTGATTTTAGGTATTTTTAACTTTAAAAATATATAGAAATGAGCAAAATATCTTAAAAATCATAAACATTGTAAAAAAATTATCAAAAACCTAAAAATATTTTATTTTCTGGATTTTGATTATTTTTACCTATATATATTATATCTCTCTTACCTATATTGTATATATACTCTATATAGCTTTATAGTTCTACCTAAAAGAAAAAGAAAATATAAAAATAAAAAATAACAAAAAGAAAATAGAAAATCAGAAAATAAAAAATAAAAAATAAAAAAATAAAATCAAAAATAAAATAAAATATGCAAAATTAAAACCCACAAAAAGAGCATTTATAGACAAATACATCACATTAACTTTTGTGCATCAATTTTCCTTGATCTATCTAGCTTGTTCCATGTGTTCGACACTCTACACATACTTGCACCTATACACATCTTTGTTGTAGAGTTATAATAAACTTTAACTCCATATATTGTTTTTCATTATTTGATCATTATTATGGGTCAATTATTATTTAATCCGGATTTCATGTGATCGATTCAACGACTGTGTTTTCGCCTTGTGTGGAACATAAGACCACTAATTTTGGGGCAAACACCTGTCTCTTATATAAGGACCCCTAGTGCAGTCAATCCATTCATGAATATCCATTCTGATTTTGATTTAGTCCAGCACTAAAAATCAGAAATAATGAGTTTGGCTATTAATGTTGAATTATGATTACCTAGAAAAATGAACTTAAAACAATTTTACCAATGGTCTTGAAGGTAATTGAATCACGAAGATTGTATGAGGGGAAAAATTCTATAATACCTTGAGATCGATGGGTGTGGTTTAGGGCTGGCTATCGAGCCCAACGAGCCGAGCCAGCCCCTGGCTCGGGCTCGGGCTCGATAAGCCTAGCTGGGCTCGGGCTCGAGCTCGGACTCGATAAGCTCGAGCCCTTATCATGATGGCTTGGGCTCTATAAGGATCGAGTGAGCCCCTTATCGAGCCTGGTCTGGGCTCGAGCCCAAGTCGAGCTCGTTAAGAAAAATGGGTACTTTTTGATGGAAAAATGTTTTATGTGGGTTCGAGCACGAGACCTGCTCTATCAAAGACTGCGTTCCTTACCACTAGGCCACTATCCTAATTAAATCTTAATTATAATATATATTGTAACATTATATTTTCTTATAAAAAATACTAATTTTCTAATACGTTAGCAGGGGCAAATGTGTGGGGGGAATGAGATTTGAGAATTGGGTCATGACTCGTGACTCTTTGGAGGAGTTAGTGGAGGGAAAATTGCAAAGGGATAATTTTATTTTGTTTGTATTATATATAAATATATAAGTAATATATGTGTGTGTGCGTGTGTGTATATATTCCTTATCGAGCCCCTTATTGAGTTATCGAGCCCCTTATTGAGTTATCGAGCCGAGCGAGGCTGGGCTCGAGCTCGGCTCGTTAAGCTATCGAGCCCAAAATTCTGGCTCGGACTCGGCTCAATAGCCTAATGAGAGCCGGACTCACGAGCCTTTATCGAGCTGAGCCCAAGCCTGGCTCATCGAGCCGTGACTCAATAGCCAACCCTAGTGTGGTTGCACCGTCAGAACCCACCCTAGAGTCCACCATGCACATATCCATACTCAAGTTCAAGTGGCAATGGCAGCGATACCGGTGGCAGACAATAAGAAGCCCACCTAAACTTCATCAACCATTTTGCTAATGTCCAACCAATCAATTAATGATAGAGAAATAAAGGAGGGTAGTTAAGTAAAGAAGGAGATTAACTAGTGTGGAAAGTTGAAAGAGAGGTATACTATACATTAAGAAAGACAGTGTTTGTTGCTTCAGATCCAAACGTATCTCCCCCATCTTTCTCCTCTGGAAGAAAAGAAGAAAATTCCATTTGGATTGGGCACCGTCCACGACCAGGGGAGGCAACAACGCCTTACACGTAACTCTTCCTTTCCTCTTCATCTCTTTGCCTTTTATGACCAGAAAATATATGATGGCAAAACAATAATACAGTTCCACATACACTACAAATAAATATATACAAATTCCAGAAAATAAATCTGATACACGTATATATGCAGTATGAGTTAAAGGCCATTTTCAACAGCAAGAGTGTGGGAGGAGTTGACAGTGTAACACACACTTCTGCATACTTTTTCCTTCAATGCTCCCTCCTCCAATTAATGGCCATCTATATATTTGTGTGGGCACATGTAATGCCAACTGCCCTATCTGACCTTTCTTATGCTTCCACTCTTTAATTTAATCCCGATTCAGCCACAACCAACCCATGTGCTACCAAGATTAATTGGGAAGATCTATGAATCGAAATCTAAGGAAGCCAGAGTGCCAGTTAGGTTTGCCATCTCACCAGAGTTGGGCTCAGACTTTGACTCTTCCAATCAAATTATATTATATTATATAGATATTGTATATATACGATGTAATATAATGCAATAACGCCCACCGCCACACACACCTCACGCATAACCGACCCTATCATTTCTTGCACTCTTTCGAATATTATTAGCACATATATATTCTACATCTCACTCCTGTTTGCTTCCCACTCCACTCAACACTCCTCCCATGACCCCCTCCTGCTCTTCTTCCTCTTCCATCAAGGAAGACGTGGCCGCCGCCACCGTGAAGGGTAAGCGCACGAAGCGGACGCGGAGCAACCCTCAGCCAACCTCCTCGTCGTCGGTGTCATCTTCGGGAGAATTGTCCGGTATGATCATGACCACCCACGAGGAGGAGGACATGGCCAATTGTCTCATACTCCTCGCCCAAGGCCAAGCCTTGGTGGATCCCCATCATGCCGAAACTCCCCCGAGGTTCGCGTACGAGTGCAAGACCTGCAACAAGTGCTTCCCCACTTTCCAGGCCCTCGGCGGCCACCGTGCGAGCCACAAGAAGCCCAAGACCGCTTCGACGTCATCGATCGATCGCAACGATCTTCCCTTTGTGAAGCCGATCGTAACCGCCAGTACCGTGATCAGAAGCGGCAAGCAAAAGGTGCACGAGTGCTCCATATGTGGGCTGGAATTCACCTCTGGTCAGGCCTTAGGAGGGCACATGCGGCGGCACCGACCGGCTGCGGTTGTTGAACCGGAGCACACGGAGAAGAGCCTGTTGTCCCTCGATCTCAACCTCCCGGCTCCGGACGATGACTCGGGCCTTTTCACCGTGTCTCCGATCATCTTCGCGCCACCGCCGGCCTTGGTGGATTGCCACTTCTGATCAATTACCATTCTCTCAGTCCACCAATTGAGATCATACGAACGATTGTTATGAGCAAATAGTGAATTGTACAGTATTTTGTGACAGCGAAGCTGTGCGAATTCTTATCCTTTTTTTACTGCAAAATATATCTCCCTCTCTTTGATTTGTTCTTTACGTTAGATTTTGTACAGTGCATGCGATATGTAAAGTAGCAATAGTTTCCCCGTGGTTCACGAAAAGTGTGCGGAGAGAATACGTGAGGTATCTTCCGGTTGTGGAGTTGGGTGTGGTTGCATTGGGCATCACTCAAAGAAGAGAGATGTGAGATGCAAGGTGGATTGGGTGGAGGGAGACGGGTGGCTTCGGTTGGACTTTGCGTTTAGTATAAAGATATATAAACTATAAATCATGGGAAGATGCCGATTAGGAGAAAGGAAAGGGCCATCTGAGCCAAGTGCTCAACCCACCACAAACAAAACCACCTGGACCCCCTGCGTCTCTTTTCCAAAGAAGTCATACTTATCCACATGATCACATTAAGTTCACTCCGGTCCAAAGCTGTATATATCTCGAGAAAATATTAATGGATGTATCCCATCACACTGAAGGAGTTGCAAGTAGAAATACGCGTATTCGTATACATGAGTGGTGAAGAAACGTGGAGGAGAAGTAGGCATGTTAGGCGAGGGCGGGCTTTTTGGTTCAATAAATGCAACCATTTAGAAGTAGGCATGCTCCTCTGATCTGTTTCTGTCTACTCCACCCGCTGGAAACTGTTGGTGTAAAGATGACGATGATGATGGAGTGCAAATGCAACCATTTTTCTTATGATGTCATGTCACTGCTGGCTCGTGTTATTCGTATTAAATTACTGGGATTAAGTGGTCATTAGCACATGGATTTGGATGATTGGTTGCCTGTTTGATTTGGTTTCTCACGCACGACGGCGGGCCCTCTCTGCTATGGGAGTTGGCTTCTCAGGAAAGGCAAGCACGCGCCGCCCCTGTTTGGGCAGCTGCCTCGACGACAACTTTGATTAAGATCTCCCTTTACTTTTATTTGCTTAAGTTATATATAATATGTAATGCAATTTTGTCCAAATATATAATGGATCTTTTGAACGAATTGAACGAATAGTTGTGATCACTACACTTGTGCTCTTACGGGATATTGCGAATAAACTTTAATCTCTACTTATTTGATATCTGCTTACAAAACTTGTACCCTTACGTGCTCACCCCGCCGTTAGAACGGGTAAGGTTAGTGGCTAGTCATTAGGATAGGAAGTCTTAAATGAATGGAATTGTATTCCATCCATGAAACGTCCTTCCATGGATATACATAACTATGGTTGCTGCAGTTTGGCTATATAAAAAGATTTCGAGGCATCACGACCAGACCATAATACAAGACGCAACAACAAGAGAAGAAAAAGACAACAAGGGAACAAAGAAAGATGGCTATGTTCTTCTTAAAATTGATTTTTATTCTCTGTGGAAGAAATTTGAATGATGATGGCAATCCAAATCTTTGATAAAAAGGTTATTTATTGGAGAAGAAGTTATATGATTTATGTATGACCAACATACAAAGTTGGAGACACATTTTGATGAGTTCTATGAGATTCTTTTTTTAGAAGAAAGAAGGTGAGATTCGAGCTGGGATTCACCGTCAAAAACTGTTCATTATAATAATTGTTAACAAGATACATTACCTTGAGGACCAAAAATGATAAAGGAAAAGTCAACTGCTATTACATTTTCCGGATAGAACATCTCATTTTTGAAAATTTCATCATTCCTTCCTCCCCATATGGTCCAAAGAACCGTAAACGGCCAAGAACAATCATCCGTGGAGTTCATCCCCATCCGTCTTATCGACTTCCGAAAATCGGTGAAACCAGCATGCTGCACCCATGACGGTCCTACCTCATTCCAAGCCTGCAGCGACCAAGGGCATGTAAAAAAACAAATGTTCCGCATCTTCTGCTTGCGCACCACATATATCACAACGAGCATCTGGAATACCAAACAACCTGCTCCTTCTCTCCTTGTCCCATATCCTGCCCCTTCTGAGGCACCAAAGAAAGACCTTCACTTTGCAAGGAATCCTGCTTACCCAAATAATCTTCATATCTTGTTTCAGGTCCGGGTCAAGATCCTTCGTTGTCCCTCTAAACACTATGTATGCCTTTTTCACTGAGAATCTTTCCCCCTCCCATACAAATCGATCTCTTCCCTGATATAAGCAACTAGTAGAAGATAGTTCAGACCTCATTCTGCCCAAGTCGTCTCTTCTTCTCCCCGAAAGCTCATACACAAAAGTAGGGTTCCACGAACCAGAACAACCAGCTTTACCAACCGAACACCCCCTGCTTGCCGCCAAAGCAAATACTCTTGGGAACCTATTACATAGAACCCCTTCCCCCGTCCAGTTGTCCTGCCAAAACCTAAAAACCTCCCTAGCTCGCAACTTTGGTGTCATTCTCGACCTTACTGTGGTAAAACCTCACGAACCCCGCTACAAAGTGAAGACTCAAAACGCGTTCTTCCTGCCTCCATTGAGCCTCTGGCGTCATAGATGATTCGTACGAGCTGGATAGCCAATCTATCTGTACCACCCCAAATTTGCACCATCCACTTAGCCAGAAGCGCCTTATTCATGCTATTTATATCCCGAATTCCAAGTCCTCCTTTGCTTCTCTGCCTCGTGAGCTCCATCCAACCAACCGGATGTATTCCTGGTCTTTGTTGCTTCCTATCTGACCAAAAGAATCTTCTCATCATTATCTCTATCTTCTTCCTTACTGACGAGTCGCTAAATACGTTGTTTAATTTGGTCACGTTGTAATACGTGTACTTAGCGATTCAGTCAGAACCGAGAGAAGATCTCCGTGAAGAGTGTCTCGACTTAATTTATATCCCGGGCAAGTCCGGGGTCGAACTCAGGGAGGCAAAGGAACAACTTGGGCTTAATTTGCAAATTTAAGATCTAGATATCCAAATGGTATTTTTTTAGATTTTTTATGCAAAAAACCAAAGCAAATGCAAATGCGGCGGAATTGATACACTAAGAGAGCATACAACTTAGCCAAATTAATTTGAATGTCAAATTAATCCAATTCAGCCAAATTATATTTTTCCTAAAGTCCTAATTCAGAGATGAATGCAAGGTACTTTTTTTGGAATTTTAGGGGTTAAAATGCAACAAGGAAAAATGCACACTTTTTATGGGTTTTTTCGCAATTTCTCACACAAACAGTAAGCAAAAATCATGAAAAATTATTGGAATATAAACATGATGCAAAGAGACTACAGTAATATTTTTGGATTTTTTTGACAAGTTATGAATTTTTTATGTATTTTTTAGTGAAAACAGAGTGGAAATGAGTAATTAATTCCTATTAAATCCACGTTGTCAAATTAATTAGAATGCAAATTATCTCAAGTAGATATTTAGATGAGCAATCCAGGAGACTTGAAATTTTGTGAAAAGCATGTATGTGGATTTAATTAAAAATCAAATACTACAAACACTCTATAATTTATTTTGGGCACAAGACATATCCATTTTGAATGAGATTTGGACAGTAAGTTAAGCACTCATCAAAGCATCAAATATAATTTTTGTGGAATTTTTAGAGCAACCGTGTGTTAGATATAAATTTAAGAGCACTGAGTGGGTAAACTATTGCAAAATTTCAGTTAATCATTTTTAATTAATTACCCATGTAACATAAAAATCCAAATAAATACTCAAAATGTACACAATTAGTTGCTCAACACAGTGGTACTTTTCATTGAATAAAAAGATGCAAGATAGATGTCCAAATTAACAAGAGAACACAGGGGTGTTTGTGCAAATACAAAAGCTGAAATAAACAAACATTTATATACAGGGACCTATTTGTAATTATAAAAACAAAGACGGAAAATGCTGCAATTTTTATAATAAAAAAATTGAGAAAGGGAAAGTGACCTTCTCCTTCCTCACGATGGGGATGAACCCAACAAGGGGGTGTGGTCGGCGGCTCCGGCGGCGATCAGGGAGACTCGCCGCCCGTGCGCAGGTGATTTGGACGGCGGAGGGCGACGCGGTGGCGGCTGGTGGATGGCCGGTTGGGGGCGCAAGGGCCGCACGCGCGCAGCGGCGGAGAGGTGGCGCGCGACCTGCGCGGGGGAGGCGCGCGCGCGGCTGCGGCGGGTGGCTTCTGGAGGCTGAGCCCGCGCGGCGGCGCCGCACGCACGGCGATGAGCGGCGGCGGAGCAGCCGCTTGGAGGAGAAAGGGAGGGGGGGGGGGCGGCGGCGTGCGTCCTCCTCCTCCTGTTTCTTTTTTTTAATTTTTTTTTTAATTTTTGTTTTGTTTTGCTGCAATAAAAAAACTTCTTTTTTTTGTTTTAACTTTTTTTATATTTTTAATTTTTTTAAGCAGGAAATATGTACACAAAAAAAGAAGATGATGATGAGGGTGTGATAATGTGATAAAAAAAACTATGGTGATGATGTGATACAAGAAAACAAGATAGTTGATAAATTAAAACAACAAGCAAAATGATGAGAAATACTTACCTGGTCTTCGCCGGATTGACGGAGCAGCTACGCTGAACTCCTGTTGTCGTCTCGATCCGATTGGCGAAATAAAATCGGAGAAGCTACGCGAGCTCGACGGGGAACTCGTGACGCGAAGCGGAGCTCCGCGGATCTCACCTGAAGGAGGTCGTCGCTTGAGGACGATGCTTCGCAGCTGTCACCAACAAAACACTCCAAGCTCTCTCCTTATTCTATAAGAATGGTGGATAGGAAAAAAATGAGGATGTACAAAAGAATATAAAGAGAAGAGAAAGGGAAGTTAGAATGGTGGTGGTGTTGAATGGGAGGTTAAATTAGTGATGGGGTTGAATGGGAAGTTAGATGAATAATGGTGTTGAATGAAGACTTGGAGGTTATTGTAGAGAATGGGAAAATAAATAAATAATGATATAAAGTATGCTACTTTAAATACAACAAAAATAAAGAGGGAAAAAATGGTGAATTTACAAGTGAATACATACAACATGTACATTTTTTGTTTGCTTTTCTTTTTATATATTTTTTTTCTTTTTAATAGTAGCTATGTACAATAGGAAAATACAATAAAATAGTACAATCAAAATACAAGACCACCATGATTTTTTTGGATTTTTAGTAATTAAGAAAGATAAAATAAAAAATGAAGAAAGAAAGAATATATGCATAATATACAATGTACATCTAGGTCCCAAAAACCAACTTTTGCAAACGAGCTCCGATTTTAATGAAACCACTTCCGTTGGATAGATAATTTTCTAACTTGAACTTTAAAAGTGAGTTTGGTGAATTTGGAGTTCATACGGAGCGGGAATTTGACTTGAAAGTTGGTCTTTACGGCTTTTTCCCATTGGGATCTAGGAGCATTTATTTGAAGTAAAATTTGTTTTGTATTTTTGTATTTTTATAAACAATTTTATAAACAAGTTAGAGAAAGAATTAGGCAAAAAGGAGTTGAAATGAAATTATTAAAAATTCATGAAGTTTTGGGCTATTTACAAGTATAAAACTCCTTTATTTTTGCGGTTTTTTTAGTGTTAGTTATTTTGTACAATCTAGTACACATTAATTAATGTATTTTATTTACAAGAGTCATTTTGTTAATTTATAGATTTTATATACATTTATTATGAGCTTTTACTCGGGGATTTTGCTAAGATCAAGATATTGAGATGATGAATCGTGGATTCATCACTTACACCTGCCGGCATCAATCGAGTTGAAAAGAAAAAGATTGGAATAGCCGATAACACATGCTTAAGTAGTATCAACTTCCTGCCTTTAGATAAATTGACTGCCTTCCAACCTATCAGTCTCTCCTCAAATCTCCTAAGGACCACCTCCCACTCTGCTTTCCTTAACCTCCCTGCTACTAATGGCAGCCCAAGGTAAGGAATGGGTAACTTCCCAAGGGGGCAGCCCAAAAGCATACTCCTTGATTCACTCTCCTCCTCATTCATCCCAAACTGAATCACCACAGACTTATCTCTATTGATCCTAAGTCCAGAGATACCGTTGTAGATCTCCACTAACTGTCGCGTTCTTTTATGCATTTCCTCCGTATCGCCTAAGAAAATCACTGTATCATCTGCATATTGTAAGAGTGGAATAGAGGTGGTTCCCTTACAGAATCCCTTACACCATCCTCCGTCGACTGCTCTCTTCAACATTACCACCAAAGCATCTGCCACCAGAACGAATAGCATTGGTGCTAACGGGCATCCCTATCGCACACCCCTTTGTGGCTGGAAAAAACCTCCCTCTGGTCTCCCATTCACCAAAACTGTATACGATGAGGTCGTGACGCACCTCTTCATCCAAGCTATCCAGATGTCGGTGAAGCCGCGCCAACGAAGCGACTCCCACAAGAAGCTCCAGTCTACGCAGTCGTATGCCTTTTCGAAGTCAATCTTCCATACCAATTCCTTCACATTTTCCCGATGCCACGCAAGGCAAATCTCAGATGCCATAACCAGTCCGTCTGCCATCTGTCTGCCTGGGATAAAAATAGTCTGATTTTGTAGGATTACATCACCCAGCACTTGCCTGAGCTTATTTGCTAAAACCTTGGCGACAATCAAGTAGAATGCGTTAGATAACGCAATCGGCCTATAGTCCTCCACCCTGATCGGGTTCTCCTTCTTGGGAAGAAGAAAGAGCATTTCCCGGTTCACCTTCTTGAATCCTCTGTTGCCATCTCTGAACTCATTGAGCACTGCCATAACGTCTTCTTTCAGTATGTCCCAAAACTCCCTGTAGAAGAACACCAGAAAACCATCCGGACCAGGTACCCCATCTGCGTTCAACCCCCACACCGTGCTTTTAACTTCCTCCTCCCTAAAAGGTGCCTCCAGACCAGACGCCTGCACCTCTGTCAATGACTCAACACCTGCTCTATGCCACCCCATCCTTCACGTTTCCTTCTCCTCGACATCTCCACAAAATGGCCCCTCAGAGCCCTTCCCACCAAAGCCTCACCCATCACCCTTTCCCCACCAACTTCGAGACTATGAATAAAATTCCTCCTTCTTCTACCTGAGGCCATCGAATGAAAAAACCTCGTGTTCGCATCCCCCTCGCGCAGCCATTTCTGCCTGGATCTCTGCTTCCATTCCACTTCATCTTTCCTGTCCTCCAAAAGTAACTCTTCTAGCAGCCTTGCCCGCTCCATTACCTCATCCTGGTTCAGGCCCTTCTGGGCTTCTAGCCCATCCAGTCGGACGACCCCCTGCTGAGCTTCCCGCCTTTTCTCCCTCCGTTGCGTCCTTACACTCCATCTGAAATCAAGCAGGAATCTCTTCAGCAGTACTAATTTTGAAGCCAACCGCCCTACTGCCGACCCCTTCACCTGCCATCCTCTCCACTTCGCGGTCACCTCCTCCCTAAACCCTTCTTCCATCAACCATGCTCGTTCAAATCTGAACAAAGACCTGGGATGTTTTTGTTCCTTCGAAGACCACAGAATTGGTGTATGGTCAGATTGATTCCGAGGCAATGACCATGCCCGAGAGAGGGGAAAAACTCCACTCCCTCAGATGAAAGAAGAAATATGTCCAGCCTCGATCTCGCTCTAGCATTCCACCACGTGTAGGCGCATCCTGCTGCATTAATAATTGTGAGCCCCAATGTGTGGATCTGATTCCTGAAATATTCTGAACCAGCATCACGTCCACCGCCCCTCAATGTCCTGTCCTCTGGCAACATGTTCACATTTAAGCCACCACCAATCAGCCAAATGCCCTCTTCTCTTCTCGCTCCCACCTCGGGGATATCTGCTGCCAAGGAACCCATCGTTGAATTCGAAGGCCCATAAACATTGGTCACAATAAACGTGACATCATCCTTCCTCCTCTTCAGACGCACAGATAACGAGTACAAAGATCTTCTCTCCGCCACCTTCTCGAAGTCATGCCTCCTCCAACTAGTCAGGAGCCCGCTAGTTGCTCCCTGAGCCTCGATCTCTGCGAAGTCAAACAAAGACCACCTCCCAAATTCTAATTATATATGTACGCTCGTAATTGAAGAGAAAATCGAGAAAAGAAAACTTCTCTTTAAAAAGAAGAATAATGCAATGATCTTTTTGAGTTTCTTTCTATCTTTTTACGATCATATTGATCACGTTTCTTTACATGAAAGAAAATTTTTACAGAGGCACAAGTGCAATAATTCCTAAACTTAAAGGATTATTAGAATTTCAATGTAACATAAATAGATAGAAATATAAAGAAATTCTGCATACTAGTGTTGTATAAAATTAAAAGAATAGATATGTAAATGAAGGGGTAAATGGGGTTACCCCCTAGGGGAAGCTAACTTAGCTCCCCTCGCCTCATTTTCTAATTTTTTTTGAAAAATACTTCCATGGAACTATATCCCTATATTACATCATTCAAGTTTCATGTGAAACATAGACTCCTACGACCTTCATCTATATAGTCATTTTTTAACGGCGGTAGAATAGTTGAAATCGACATTGTCTGGATGGAGGCCATAGGGAGTCTCTGTCTCGCACGAAATTGAATAGCATAATATAGGAATTTATTTATGAAAATCTACAGAAAAATTTTAAAAAATAAAAAAAACGGGGAAAATAAGGTGGGGAATTAGCTCCCCTAAGGGCATGTTTGGTTGTTGGGTTGGACTGGGTTGGGTTGGGTTGGGGTACCCCTGTGAATAGTAAATTGTACTCATGTGAATAGTAAACTATGAGGAGAATTGAGAGGGTTGGAAGGAGGGGTACACCGGTATACCCCAACCTAACCCAGTCCAACCCAGCATCTAAACATGTCCTAAGGGACAACCCACATTTTTCCTATAAATGAAACAACAGTTCTTACTAACGTAAGCATGATATCAACATTATAGGAGATGTGGCCTATTCCATTACCTAGACTTGCCTTTTGATGTGCCCATAGGTGCAATATAATGATGCTGTTTTTAATTAAGGGCTCCACTAACTTTGCGTTCATGCTAGTGTTCAAATGAGTTGGATTAAGATGGGTTCTTCAAGCTCAAACGAGCGCACAAGTTTATTAACGAGCTAACTCGAGTTTGATTCACTCAATCGATCGACAATTTCAGTTTTAGAGAGACAAAACAAATTATAATTGTGTAAGTGGAAGCTTCTGTATCACTAGAGATTTTTTGCGCACTTGTGTTTTTTTGAAATTTCTTAGTAACACTTGTGCACCTAACTTTTTTGCAATACATGTATGCCCACATATTCTTGCACTAATTGTGTCCTTCCATTAGGTTGGTTGTTTATGTGATAAAACGGATCGTGGTATGCTCAAATCCAGGTCGCGTTAAGAAAGATTCTCTTACAATAATGCTCCTATATTTTTTGTAGCGTTCGCTCTCCTCCTCCTCCACCCTTCTATTCATCAGCTCCCTCCATTGTTTCTCTCTCTTTGCCTTCTCCCATCTATCTCCTCCTTCCATGCAACGACAATTCCCTCCTCACCAACAATTTCCCATTTGGAACTATGGAAGATGATAGACGTCAATGATGGACAAGACTACAGGAAGTGATGAAGATGGCATCAAAGGTAACGGGGTTAAGTGGATGAAGGGAAGAGGTCCATGAGATGGGCAGGGGGACAAATGCTCAAATGGGGTGGGTGTAGAGGATGTGTGGGGGTGGAAAGTTGCTTGCGGCGTTTGAGAAGGAGGAAGATGAGGAAAAGGAGGAAGGAGAAGAAGAAGGGGAAGAAGTTATATCAGTACATTCGATATCGATTAGGGAAGGGATGAAAACTAGCCAAAGGGGAATAAATGTTCTCCGGTAGTATTGTCAGGTGCATAAGTATAATGTAAAAAATTGGGGAATCATGTGTTGCAATAAAAACTCAAAAGTGCACGTGTACAAATTCTTAGAAATGTTTTTTTTAAATTTGATATTATATCTCAAGTAATTTATGAAATTTAAACATTAGATTTTCAAACCTTAGTCTTTTAAAAGAAATCGAATAAAAAATTATTTAATGTGAAATTTTATTCAAGAGTAACGCACATTTATACATATGAGTATAAAAATAATAAAAAATGATCAGCTAACATACATGTATGCATGTATACATAAATATAAAAGTACATGCATATAATAGTATACATGCATGCATTACTATATTGTAGATCTCTCTCTCCATTTGTGTCTCATTATGAGAATCTAATATAAATCAGTTTCCTTGTTAAATACATGAGATATTTCCGGGAGCGTCAACATGGATTTAAAATCATTGTTGATTATTAATAAGTTTTCTTTTCAACTACATATATAAAAGTTCTTAACATCGTTGCAGGATCCAAATATACCATATCTTCATACTAAGCATATCTTTATACTCTTAGTCGTGGACTTCAAAAATCGAAAATGATGCATTAGATTTGATTTTGATATGCAAGAAATCTATTAGGCATCATGCGGATACAGAGGTTGCGGATACGAACCCCTTTGGACAGATACAGATGCATAATCGACCAGATCAGTCACCTCTGGCGATCACCGGAGAAGAAAAATCACTATAATTAGAACGAGTACAACTCTCTTCATTCCCTTGCTCTCCCCTCTCACTCTTCTCTCTCTTCCTCTCTTTTCTCTTATGGTACTCCCTCTTGATGTGGTGTTGAGGCAATGCCTCCATCCCCCCCCCCTCCCTTTATATAGCTCAAATACAACCTCATAGTCATATTCCTTATAGAACTATAAATAGAATACAACTCAACTACTATTAGAATTAGGAGTCCAATCCTATTAGGATTCCTAGTCCTAATTTGACTTTAATCCTAACAACCTCTTCCTTGAGTTGAATTCCATCACAATCTCTTCATCATCTTGAGTCTACATTGGACCATTCTTGTCATCTGCAGGTCTCGTTAGCATGATCTTATCACTCTAGGTGACACACTCGCCACTGGACATCCTCGACATGCCCCATCTCGGGTACTCACACAACTCAGCATTGTGCCTCATGCTACGACACCACAATCTCTCGTGACTAGAGATTGTGTCGGCATTTTCTAGTAAAGAAAACTATACTCGCTTCACCTTGTTATGCACTTATGTAGCAGAGATGCATAACATGCCGTTGTCTCATTGTACTACTCGTCTTGGGAATAACTGGAGCCCCATAACCTCTTACGACCCTTCCCCCGAACTTATACACTTTGTTCGACATCCTCGTCCCACGCATCACCATGTGTGCTTCCTTACTCGCTCTGAGAACTCTCCCTTCAATGGTGACTCGATAACCTTATGACTCGATCGTTCTCAGTGAAATCAGATTTTTCTTGGTTGTGGGAATGTGTCAGATACCTATCAGAGTTCGTACTACTCCATCAAACATGTGGAACTGCATTGATCTAGTTCCCTTGACGTGGTGAACATCTCCACCTCTCATCTTGATTGTGTTATAATTGCATGTCTGATATGTACTAAATTGCTCCCTAGGTGAGCACACATGATCTAAACATGCTGAGTTCAAAAGCCATCTTTAATATGTCTTCAGCAAGTCTCCCTCGCAGATTGCGGTGAAATCCTCTTGATTGGATTCAGAATCTCCTCCCTTCTTTTTTCTGTTCTCCTTCTCGCATATTGGACAATCAGCTATTTTCTGACCCTTTTTGTCACAGTAAAAGCATCTGATCAAACCTCATGACTTGGATCGATCTATGAGTCCTATTACACTTGATCTTGAACATCTGCCCTCAATTTCCAACACATAACCATAATCATAAGTTGCCTCATCCGTCGACCTCCGTCAAGACACGTTCATAAGCAGTGAAGCAACTGTCTCATCCAATGTGATGATATCATTACCAAAGAGTAACGCCATCACAATGTGTTCGTAGGAAGATGGAAGGGAAATCAACAAGATCTATGCCTTATCCTCCTCTTTGAAGAGAGATTCTTCTTTCGCATTATTCTCCTTGAGCGTAAGAACATCTTCAGAATCATATTGAATTCATCCAAGTGCGCTTCAAGCTTTGTCATATCGATCATCTTTAGACCATAGAGCTTCTTCTTCATCAATAGCCAGTTCGTCAAAGATGTGAACTCGTATCATCCCTCGAGCTTTATCCAAACCTCCGTTGGATCTTCCATGTCGATGACCTCGCGAAGAACGTTGTCTGCAATTAACAGTTGTATTGTACCATTTGCGAGATCCCTCATCTCCTTCCACTCTCCCTCTTTCATCTTCTTTGGCTTCTTTTCTTTATCATTGAGAGCTTTCACAAGTTCTTCTTGTGTGAGTATATTCTTCACCCGTTGTTGCCATAACGTGAAGTCACTCTTCCCATTGAAGGATTCTGCGAAGAATGATGCACCACTTGATGTGAATTTTGTCATCCTCTTTGTTGTCATACCCCCTTGTATGATCTGAAAAATCAAAGCAGAATCCACTTGATCCGAACCGTCCAACTCATCCGGATTGTGCAAAAACTCCTATCTAGACTACTAAATCACCACAATTAGATTCCGGATGCTACTGATCTCAACGGTTCACTGTAACTATTGATTATTCACAACTTTTGAAGAAGGCACACCTATTGTGTCACATCATCTCCATGATGCCGAATCTCACTCTGATCCATCATGTTGTATATCTCGCTATCTTCGGACCAAGATCCGATATCGGTTGTTGGAAAGCGACCCGTTATCGTCTCCTCTCGAATACCAGTTATTAAGTATATGAATCCTATTGTACGGATGCGGATGCAATGTTTAGGTGACCTTTGATTAAGCAAATGGGCATACATTATATGGTTGACAACGTATGCGGGGTTGCGGATGTGAGCTCTTCTGCAAAAAAATTTGGAACATCATAAACCTAAACAGAAATATTAAAACGTGTATCAAATAATCATCCAGGGCATCATTGGGCCGATTTGGGCTTATGCTGGACAGATATTAAAAAGAGGCTTTATATGGATTTTGGGTGTCAAGGCCCTTAATAGGGGAGAAAAGTGTAGCTCAATCCGGGTTGGGTTGGACACTCATCAAATCATCTGGCTCGAATTTAACAGCACATCTAAAGCAATTCTAACAGACGAGAGAATGTAAGGATAGCACCTGATAATATGAGACGTGATTTAGTGGCATTTTTTGGAACCAAACGAGGAGTTTAAATCAAGCAGTACATCTAAGGACCAAAAATCATCCATTTTAAGCTATGGCATGCAGCGAGGTGTCGATAAAATTCATATAACAGAAAAAAATAAAGTAAAAAAAACTATGGCATGAACGGACTTGGGAAAGATGCAAGTTAGTGCCACATGCGCCAACGTTAGAAAGTACAACCTTCAGTGAGATAATAGATAAAGGTGATGGGCCACAATTACATCTTTCTTACCTGGACGGGGTCTTTAAGGGTCTGTTTGGTTGCTGAGTTGGATTGGGGTACATCAATGTACACATCCTTCCAATCCTCCCAATTCTCTTCACAGTTTATTATTTACAAAGGTAACCCAACTCAACTCAACCCTGCAACCAAACATGCCCTAAGTGGACAGATGGGCGAAAAGGGTGGCCTCCATTGCACCGGGAGGTGTGCCCTCTTGACATCTCCCCAAGCGTGAGAGCGTGTAAATTTTACCGTCTTTCTATTATGTTGAGAGATTTTATTTCTACAGTCCGTTATGGCACGTCTTTTAGACTCGTCCTTGGATTTGATTTACGGGTCTGTGTTGAGGTCGAGCTAATCTGATCCGACAAGGACGGATCTTATAGTCAAGGAATTGATTTTAATTTTGATTAGTGAAATTATAAGTGTCACATTAACATGAAATTTGGTAGGTTATGAGATAAAATGTGTACTTTCACTCTATAAAATTATAAGATGAAACTGTTATTGAAAACAAAAGGAGTACTTTTACTTATATGCTTAGATTTTTCGACTGAATTCGGTAGGTTATAAGACAAGGTGTCTATTTTCACTCTATAAAGTTATTATAAAACAAAACTGTTATTTAAAACAAAAAGAGTACTTTTACTTATACTTATATGCTTAGATTTTTTTGACTGAATTCTGCAAAAAAAGGAAAGAGGATCGTCAGCTATAAGCAGAGAGGTTATGAGTGGGGTCTCATAGGATCCTAGCCTTTCTTTTGTGCAATATTTTTGAAACTGAACCAGAAATATTACTGAAATGGTTGGATTGGGCTGAACCATTTAATTAAATTGGTTCGATCGGATTATGACATCATCATTATTTAAAATTGAATTTAATTAGATCGGTGAGAAAAAGTGGTTGAACTAGATAATCAGACCGAAATGAAATAATATGTATATATACACATACACACACTTAAATATACTTGAAATAAAAGTAAAATACATAGATAATATATATATATACATATATATACATATTTCACATTACACATAAATCGAATGCATCATCAAATATTATACATATCATATATATATATATATATATATATATATGAGGAAAGGGAGCCTACTTTGTGAAGCAGGTAACTTACCTACTTCATATTTCATTTTTTGCAACTTTTTTTATTTTTTTCAAAAATGCCACCGTGGATTTTCATAATTATGTCCTTCTAATATGTCATTCAAATTTCATCAGAAACGGAGACTCATACGGCCTTCATCCAGAACATGTAATACAACAAATTTGTGACCGTTAAAAAATGATTGTCTGGATGGAGGCCGTAGGAGTCTCTGTTTCTGACGAAATTTGAATGACATATTAGAGGAATATAATTATGAAAACTCATCGGACATTTTTGAAAAAACATAAAAAAATTTGCAAAAAATGAAATATGAAGTAGGTAAGTTACCTACTTCACAAAGTAGGCTCCCTTTCCTCTCTCTCTCTCTCTCTCTCTATATATATATATATATATATATATGTATGTATGTATGTATGTATGTATGTATGTATTATTTGGACTAGTTGCTTTTAACATAATATTGGTTTAATTATATTTAAAACCTATTAAAAGTATAAAGTTATGTTAGAGTGGTTGGTTAGGAGTTTGAAATTGGTGACTAAAGGTCATGAATTTCTTTCACTACCAACATTATCGTAATAAATTAAAAATTAGATGTGGTTCAATTTTGATTGAACCTAATTAAATTGGGTTAAAAATAATAGGTTGAATCAGAGGGCTGTTTAAAATTTGAAATTCAAATCGAACCAGTTAACCCGACCGATCCAGGCCCGATTCACCGATCAAACCGACCGGTCCGTTCCGAACCGGTTTCAAAAACACTACTTTTATTTTTGGTGGAATAAATGTGAATTCAAAAGAGTTATTTTATAGGATTTTTATGAGTTGTGCCTCTTTCAAATATTGCAATATCAATTATGCCCTTTTATTTTTTGGAATATCAGGTGTGCCTTCACCTTCTTGCCGCTCTATCACTTGTGTCCTTTTATTACTTTAGCCATCAATGAATTGAACTTAATCATAGTTTTTTCAAACCATGGTGAGGTTAAGAGGACATTATTGTCCAATCCTCTCCTTTCCCAACTCCTCCACAAGAACCTTCTATGGTTGCAAGGGCTCCTTCCTCCATCGTTCTTCATTAACTTAGACGGTGCGCTAGTAGGGCTTTATAACGAGGTGTGGGAGAGTTCGTGTCATCGGTTGCAATCGAGGTCTCTCCCTCGTACGACTGGAGTTGCGAGAAGGAAGAGCTTTTCTGGCTTTATTTGCCACCCTCCTCAATGCACAAAGGAGGCGTTACTACTACTCAAAGGAGGATGCATGTAGTGTAACGAGTTGCAGTCGTGAAGAGCTGATGTGGCTTCCTTTCCAACGATGATTCACATTGCTAAGAATAATCGGTTGATTCTTCTCGTCCAAGCTCAAAAACGGTGTCGTGACTATGAAGGGGCTTCCGATGAGGGAGCATCTACTGTAATTGACTCAATAAGGGACAATAACTGCTCCAACGTTGATCCTCGAAGGACAGGTCTTCTGCTATTTTGCTCCGTTTGATTTTTCTATTGTAGATCTGGAGGGAGATCGACAATGAAGAGGACACATGACCCCTTCCCATAGCTTCTCTTGTAGGCTATGGTTGTTTTCTGGAGTTGTGTGTCCCTCACCTTTGTCTCCTCCCTTCGTAATGCTCATGGTTTAGGTTATGGAGGAACTCCATTGACCGGCGATGGCTTCAAGTCCTGAACCTCTAGTGGCGGATCTTCTCTGGAGGGGGAGGAGGAGTCTAGGGGTGGAGGAAAGCAGGGGGGGGGGGGGGGGGAGGCTAGGGGCGGTGGAAGGGAAGGAGGCTGGAGGCGAAGGAGGAAGAGGCTGGGGGAGTACAAGGGGAGAGGGTGAGGAGGGGAGAAAAGACCTTTCAGCCTTTTGAAATTTAGTTCTGCTTTCGTCCTTAAATTTAATGTTTGTTTGTGTTGGGGTTGGATGGCAACTAATCCGAAAGGCACAGGTAATATAATGTGAAGAAGTTGAGGGCATAATTGATATTCCAAAGAAGAGAATGGCATAACTGATATTACAATATCTCAGAAGGGCACAATAAATAAAACCCTATTTTACATGGCGACGAAGGATATATATAGAAAGAAAGGAAAACTTCTTTGTGTAGTCATATACGAAGTAAAAATAATCTGAAATAAGAAGCAAAAATGTAAATCCGTACTAGTATAATCTCCTTTTCTTCAGGTTCTCTTGTGTGATCAGTTTACTTCTAAAGAAGAGCCAAGAAAAGAAACCTATACGTGGGGGGCAAACAACAACTCTAATAAACTTGTAAAAGAGAGTCACGAACACCTCAATCCAGTAGGAGTTGATAGCAAAGTTTATTGGAGAAGGAAATTTTTCAAGGTACTTCAAGGAGTAATTACCATTCGAAGTGTCTGTTTGATTGAAGGGAGCCAAAAAGCAGTCTCCCTTTCTTGAATGAGAATTATCTACTTTTATCAGAAATGCTTTCATAGGGTGTTCAGGTAAGTATCGAATTTTTGTCACCAATATAAATGAATCATCCAACAACATCAATCCATAAGGACAAAAAACAAAGCCTCTTTACGTGCCTAATTCAACGTGCATTTGCACAGAAATATTGATTCTGTAAGAATGCTTATGTGAATTTTCAGAAGACATGAATAACAACGTAATATCGAATAATTCTGAGGACACACACCAGATGCTTTATATTTTGTAATCATGGAATTTTGAAAAGAAAATTAAACCTACAAGTGGTGAAAACATCCAACCAGGTGGGGGTCTTAGTCGTCCTTTGGGTAGTCCCATTTGATTCATCAATTGCCACTTTCTTTTGATATACAAGTAATTTTGCCTTGTAATTCTGTATAAGGGTAAAACTAAGAAGATAACTTGGAATCCTTCCCGTTTTTTTTCCTTTTTTGAAACTGAATATGAAATGGGAAGACAAACGTCGGGGATCACTCCTGGAAAATTGCAGCGTCCCACTGTTCTCGGTCTAGATGTGGGATTGAACGTGGAGGAAAAGGTGTCATTCTCGCCCCCGTACCGTAAGTGGAGGACTCGAATTGTCGGGGCTTCAGATAGCAAACCGGCGAAATGGCTCGCACGCTTACGCAGCTACTTTCACTATGCCTATCCTTTCATGGGTAAGCAAGACCGACTTGCTCCCTTCATCGCTTACTGGCTTAGAAGGCGGCGAATTCATCCTCATCTTCGTTGATGGAGACTACTCGTACTCGTAGGATTTTCACGCTTTTTTCGCCTTTTTCTGTCGTGCCACAATATATAGAACTATATATGACACTGCTGTAAATCGATGCCCTTCTCTCTTCCTCCCACGCCCCTTTTCCTAATCAGGTTGTACCATTAGCTGAGACATTACTCTTTCAGTTCTTCCTCTGGCCCTGCCCTGCGAGACTGTCCGCCTACCCACGCATTGTAGACTTAAGGCGTCCTTCCCCATTAGTCTCATCTTTCCCGCTCTGGTGATCGCGGACCTATGATTCTCCATGGATGATCTTTCTAAGGCATCTCTCTTAGTCAAGAACCGAGGGTACCTAACTCCTCAACCGACTCTCCAGTGTCTTGAGTGAGGAAAGAGAGTTGGCTTCAATCATAGAGGGAAGCATGACTAGAATAGCATGGGCTTCTGACGCTCAGGGAAGACCAGCATTCAACTAGAGGGATTAGCCATTCATTCCATGTCCACGCATGTTGAAGATAGTTGTTATAAAATTGATAGAACATAAAATGGGTGAAACACCTGATAGATGAAGTCTAAATTTCTAAATCAATTGTTCCTCCAGAATGGTTGGTAATACAACTTAAGGGCGGATAGACCATCGACCTAATGCCGGTACCTACTTCTACTAAGGCCGAGCTTAATAGGAGCAAGAGACTTGGTGGCAACCAGAATGAGATATTATTTGATCATGGAAATGCCATGTCAGGTGCACCTATCAGAATCGCCTTATTAGCTTGCAATCGCCTCCTATGTGCGGACCCTTCTCCTTTAACATGCTAATATATAGTAGACTTTGTCCTTCCCGTCGATGATTGATAGTAGATTCCAGCCACTCTCCCTGATATGTAATTGGAATTGCTCATCACATACTTGAGTTCTTATATCTCACTACGAGGAGAGCTGGAGGCGCATACCTGGCTGCCGGTACAAAGGAAGGGGGTAAATCAAGAGCGAAGAATAGCAACTTTCACGGGTCCCACTTGTGTTCTCTCGGAGGTGCACACTAGGTACCCCTACCCCCGACACGTAGTTTTTGACTGAAGTCAAGACCTGAGCGCATGAGCTTCCCCCATGCACTTCGAAGCATCTTTGGAAGATGTCTTTTTACATCTTCTTTCTTACACATAGACGACACCCAACCCTCCCCCCCCCCCCAACTCCCATCCCGAGAAAATGAGAAATTTTGTAGTATATATAGATTTCTAAATCCGGATTTCCCCATATATACAGTGGAAAGATCATGCTTGATCGAGAAAGTAGTCCAAAAAGTAATTGGAGTGATCCGCCTTTGAGTTCTCATAGTCATTCCACCACTTCTCTGTTCATTTCGCATATACTGATCGTAAAACACCATGAGCACATGATGTTGAGGTCTGGAATTCGAAGTGAAATTTTTGATTTGCCCGCTCCTAGTCATCTAAGCCCTGACTATATATGAAGCAACTCAGACAATTTTTTTTATCTCTATTTTTTTAATGATAATCTAATAATTTTTATCAACTACACAAAATAACTAATAAATAAGAAAATTCCCCCATAATTTTATTTTTCTCTTGAAAATATTTTCATTATAGTTGGTCCTTTCTTTTCTTCTTGCATTGAAGGTTGCGTCCTCTTCTCAGAGAGGAGGAGTTGCCTAAAGGATGAGTGAATCGAGTCTAGTAAACTCCTTAACACGAATAAGGATATGGCATAGGGAGAAGGAGGTTGGAGAGAAGGTTGGAGCGGCCCGTATATAGAGCTACTCTTGGTGCTATGAGTAAAGGTAATAGGATCCGTATTAGGAAATGGCATAAGACCTAATATATAATCTCAGCAAACTGGCGATTATATTATATATTCTGGGCTAGAAAGCGAATAAATGCTTGCTTCCAAGCACACTTAGAGCTATTACAATTCTTTCCATTAGCTGAGGGACTTTTGATCAATAAATGAGAATGACAACATATTATCATTAAGCAATCAAAATCTTGTGTACGTTTTTAAGACAATTTTCTAGATTGATCGGTGGCATACATGCATGAATTGATCTTAACAATCTAACTGTAACGAGAATAGATCGGTAACTTCATGTAACTCTCATTATTATCCTAACCTTAAGAATAGATGGGTAAAAGTATCTTTGGAGGCAGCGCTCAATAGTACTGCCAAAATGAGAAAAAGAAAGAAGAGGGTGCGGTGTGAACCATCGAAATCACTAAATTTAAGGTTGGCTATTGAGTCAAGGTTCGATTAGTCAAGTTTGGGCTCGGTTTGATAAGGGCTCGTGAGCCCGGTTCATTAAGCTATTGAGTCGAGTCCGAGCCAGAATTTTAGACTCGATAGTTTAATGAGTCGAGCTCGAAGTGAGGCTCGATAACTCAACAAGAGACTCGATAAGGAATGTATATAGGTATATAATATTTATATTTATATATAATACATACACCAGAGGAGTTTCATGTTCAACAATCAGTACCTATATTTGTAGTTGTAGTTGTCTACGCAGGTAATAAAATACATATATTATACCAAACCAAATTGTAGATTGATATAATTTTGTTTCGTGTGCATCTTAGAACTATATATGCCCATATATGTGAATGTGAATTCCAACATGGCAATGTTCCATATATATTATTATATTGTAGGCCTAGTTATGATCTCATATTATTATATGTCTATTTATATTTGATAATATATATTATCCAATAATGTGCATACCAATATTATATTTTTCTAAGGAACATATATCTATAGCTATATTTACATTTTCCTAGGTTATAATTACAAATTAACTATTGTTTTTTATTAGCAAAAAGAATGTTACAATATATAATACAATTGAGCTTTTACAATATAGCTCAGATGTGGTCTATTGATAAGGAAACCATTCTCTCAAAAAGCAGATCATGGGTTCAAGCCTAGGAATCACATTTTTATACCAAAAAAATCTCATTTTCCTTAACGAGCCAGACTTGACTCGAACCTAGACCATACTCAATAACGTGCTCGGCTCGAGCCTTATCAAGCCAACTCAGTTGGGCTCGAATGAGCTCAAGCCCAAACCAAGGCCTGGCTCGGCTCATTGGGTTTGATAACAAGCCCTAACCACATTGCCGCTATAAATGCTTGTGTTGCGGGATTATGCGTGTTCCCTTAATGCTCATTTTTCTGCTTGTATGATTTTGATCGGATTTGTTTCCCATGCTTACTTGACATCAAGGAAACTGAATTCCTTGAGCACTACAGCAAATTACTCTAGTGACAAATTGTGACAACGAAAATGTTAGCCGTCAATTTTGTTTTATTTTACAACGAACTGTTTTTTTTTGCCACAATACAAAAGGAAAATGAGTTGTGGTCACAAAAATATGCCTACGGATTTGGGGTTTGTGGTTATGGAATTGGTTCTGGCCACAATATTTTGTGGCATATAATCGTAGCTGCAAGTCTCGTCACGAGAGTTCTTTGCTACGAATATGTCTTGTCCACTAGAAGTAACCACAAAAATTATCATGGCCATAATTTTGAGATGAATGTCCTCTTTTCATCTTTGAAGGCTTTCGCCATGGAATTAAGCTATAGAAACTAGTGGTCACATAACTATCATGGCCACAACCACGTTCTGTCATTACAACTCGTTTTTCTTGTAGTGAAAGCAAGAGATATATACAGTGATAGATTCGTCAGACACTGCACGTAATGAACTTTTCTCATCAGTATTATTGTGACAAAAACCCATTATTATTACAATTTCTTGTTTACCCCGCTTTTGACAATGGATTTTCCGCGATGATTAAACCATCATAAGTCAAATGTTTGGCTACAATTCCTGCGCTACAACTATTTTCTTGAAATATATATTTCTTTATTTATTTCTGATATGAATTTTTGTGTTGACTGAATTGAATATATTTATATTCTATATATCGAGCTAATTAAATACATATTCAACTTACTTCTTTAAAAAAGTTTTAGATATCACAATCTTATCATTACAAACTAAATATTTTGTTGCTATACCAGATTTATTTTGTAGTATAACATTTCGTTTTTAGATAAGCAGGAATCTTACATGAACTTCCGTATGTGCTCTAGAACTGTATTGAATACAGGGAATAAATTAAAGAAAATCATACAACCAAATACATAAACAGATTAATGCGGGATAATCATCTAAGTGTGTACCATTAAGAAATATCCTTCTCGTGTATTTTCGATATTAACATAAAAAATTTACTATATTGAAAAATATAAAAAATATTGATGGTTATAATAATCTATTAATTTATCATTAAAACTTCAACCAAACATTCCATTACGCGTTTCCTATCACACTACATAGTTTTTATCGTTATACAACATTGACATTTTGATATTAATTATGTTATGGGATGCAATAATATCGTAGCATAAGGCTTTGGAGAAACGACATCCGTTAAATACGAAAGGTTAAGTATTTATTAAATTGAACAGAACTATGTTGGTAGAGCTTGATAATTTTGTTTCAATTTATTTTAAGGGGAACATTTCATATTTTTTATATAAAAATGTAAGGATTCTTGATAAACAAATTTTGTACAAGTAAATACTCATTTAAATGGATATGAGTATTTTTAGAAAAATATAAGATAAATTAGCAATTAAAGTATACACTTGCATCGATGCTTTGAAAATCAGACTGGACCCGCAGATTCAACCAGTAAATTGGGCTTGGACCAATCCAATTAATCGGTTTTTACCGACTCGATCTAAAAGTCTAATCACTACAGCAAAATTGAGCTATAGTGATGTTTATTCCGAATCCATCATTAAATCAGTCATTGTTAAGTATATAATGATGATATTATTATCAAATTATTTTTTATACTTGAAATTAACAATGCGTACAATATCCGTCATTATATTATTAGCAAGGTCCATATAGCAACGTTTATCTGATGTTATTTTTCCAAAATTTTACCAATCATCGCTAAATTTTGAACTATAAATTTAGCGAAAATTAGTTTAAATTTTGAAAAATAGCGATGGAGAAGTGTCGTTATATGGAACGATAATGATATAGCGACAGATATTATAATCGTAGTTAATTTCAAGTATAAAAATAATCGACAATAGCATCACTATACATTCAACTACGGGTGATTTAGTGATACGTTTTGAAAAAACATCATTATAGTCCAATTTATTATAGTGAAACTCGAGTTTAATCACCGATTTAATTGACTTTTTCAATCTGGATAACACACTATTGAAACAAATTTATTCAAAATAATGACATTAGTGGGATCTGAAACCTAACTCTCAACAACCCATCTAAGACATCCAACCATCTACTCCGTCACAAGTTTTTATATTAAATATTTTTAAGTATATATTAAACTATTGTCTTTTACAGAGTATATTATTTAAATACGCATTATATATATATATATATATAACATATGAAGTTGCAGATTAAAAGTACTTTTTACCTATACTTTAACACACAGCAATTTTCCTCAAATATTTTATTTTTTGGAAAAATTTCACCATGTATATTCATCTATATATCCCTCTTATATATCATTTTAATTTCGTTAGAAATAGAGACTCCTATACCCCCATTTAGAACAGACCGATTACAGTAAATTTGAGACTGTTAAAATTACTTTATCTAGATGGACGATAAGAGTCTCTATTTCTGATGAAATTTGAATGACATATAGAAAGGATATATAGATAACTATACATGATGGAATTTTTCCAAAAAAATAAAAAAAATTGAGAGGAATTGCTCCGTGGAGCAGCCAGCTTAGCTGCTCTACGGAGCAACTTCCCTTTCCTCTATGTGTGTATGTGTATATATACACAACACACATACATAAATTGGTGTGTATGTTATATACATTTGAAGTATATTCGAGTATTTATTTCGTACATGTAATTCATTTCGATTAGATTAAAATGTTCAACCACTTTTCCCTCACTTATTTAGTTCAATCTGATTTCTAAGAATGATGATGTCATTATCAGATTGAATCAGTTCGATGTCATAGTACAACTCGATCTGACCTTTTCACCGAGGTTTCTTGTTCGATTTAAAAACATTGTCTCGTTTTCATATCTATGAGATGTAAATTGAGTATAATAATATAAGTCACATGTGTATGTGTGTGCCCCTCATGAGTAATGTTCCTTGCTCAATATGAGCATATAGTCAAGTTGGTTGGGAGCTCGCCCGGTTGGTCGGACTTGGACGAAAAAATTTAACAAATGTTTCAGTCTGGTCCAGCCCACTTGCTAGCCTACCCGTCCAATTAGCGGACAGTATAAATATACCACAATACCTAGACCAACTCGACCTATCATGCAAAAAAACAGATTACATAATTGGGATTGGAGAGCCTAAACCAAAGTGTGGGTAACTTTCCTACACCTACCTATTTTTCTCTAAATTTTTTTGAAATGAATTCAAAGGGGATAAGTAGAATATGTATTCAAATTTCGTGTACAACAAACATTCCTAACATGTACATCGGAAGGGGTCGATTTCAGCAAATCTGAGACCTTTAAAATTTGATTGTATTGATGGATAAGTTAGAAATCACGAAATAAGTTGAAATTTAAATGACGCGGCGGTGATATATTTTGATCTAAATCTCCTAAGGATCTATTTCAAAAAAAATAAAAAATTAAGATAAAAAAAGGTGGAGGTAGAAAACTTACCTAAAAATGGGTGTAATCTTTTATAATTTTTAGTGTTACGTCACATTTAAAAGTTTACATTTCAAATAGCACATATATTGCTGCTTGGATTTAGAAAATTGAACCCTTTCTTGTCGGTGTTTGGCCAGGTCTAAGGTTTACCGTACGTGTCTCAATTGCACGCGTACGCGATCGGACCGCTTCTTGGTTGGACCACGTAAACTACCACAATGTCAAGTCATCATCTCTACATTAAAGCCAAAGCAAGAGATAGTAGAGGGCTTCAATGGAAAGCGTGGTCAAGAATGTGGAGGAGGGCAGAATGAGAGCAGCTGAGAGGTCCTTTTCCAATGCAATGTCTCACTTAATGCCATTCTTCTCACATGATTCTTACTAATTAAACTATTCCACTCTCCCTCCACATCTCTCCCTCCCCCCTATCTCTCTCTTCCAAATTATTATTCACGTACAAGCATCTGGTTGTTGATAGGTCCCTAATTCCTGTTTTAAATAAGGCTTCCTTGTCTTGTTTAAGAGTTGCACTGGGAATCTATCTGCACTAATTCTTTGATCATGTTTGTAGCTTTTGCACGATAATGCTATGCAGTTCCTTCAATTTATGATTCTTATGGTATTTTCTATTCTTCTGTACATATGTGCCATCCACTTCTCAAGCACCACGTACTAAGATATTGAGAGAATAATCATAATCATGGGTTAGTTTATAATGATTATATTGATTATTTCAAGGGAATTCCCCCCATGATTGAATCCATTTTAGATAAAAACAAACTCCTTAGACATGAACACATTCAGAAATAAGTAGTAGGAACTAGGAACTTATAGAATGTGAAGAGAGGAGACGAGAAAATAGTCCGAGGAGAAGGGATGGATGCTTTTTTAATATACATACAACTTCTTATGTAAGGTTACATATCGCCATTTTTAGCATTTAGAATGTTTAACGAATAATGATCTAACTAGAGAAGATCAAAAGAAACTCTTCTATGTAAGAAGATAAAAGTGGTTAGATCCCATGAATGAGAATATAACAGAGAGTTCGATTAACACGCCCTTGTAATCTAAGGAGCCCTAGGGGACTGTCGACTGAAATACTCGTAGCTTCAAGATAAGGACCTTGAGATAACACACCCTCCCTCTTAGGTCCTGTTTGGTTGCCAGGGTACACCAAGGTACTCTGGCATACCCAAATCTCCAACCCTATTCCTGGGTTGGGATTATGCTTATATTAACCTTACAATTTCTTTGGTATAATCTTTTTTAACCATGTTCAAATAAACTTATTAACATAAAAAAATATATTATAATTATTAAAAAGTTAATATAATATAAAATCAAATGTTACATCACATCACAGTTATCATTCCAACCCTCTAAACATCTACTATTCACAGAAGGATATTCCAACCCAACCCAATCCAGTAACCAAACATGCCCTTAATGTTATCGAGTGATGACCTGGAGTAGACAAGCTTGGGAAAGATCCCGAACACCGTGATTTGCTCGGCATCCCAATACAACTTGGACTTGAGCTCCTTTTCTTTCAACCAGAGGTCAAACACACATCAAAGGCTGATATATCCCCATTTCCAGGTCGAACTGCTTCACTCCCTTCGTTAAAATTTTAGTTCATTAAGTTCTATGCATATTTCAATCTTCAATTTTGTACATAATTCACTCATCACTTTCGTTTTGGGCTTACACCTAAACCATTCCATTATCATGCCCCTCCACTCTGCCAACTAAATAAACCACCATAAGTTGTCGTCATTCATCCATGACATCACTCTGAGGGTCATGAAGTCTTGCTCGATCCATTTCACCTCTTATCGAGGGCCATCTCCATCAGGGACGAAGTCAGAAATTTCCGCTTGGGGAGGCCAAATTATTGAGACTATGTATAATGAGAAAAATGAGGCAACCTCAAGAGGGCAGCCAAGGAACTGCCTCTGCTTCATTTTTCTCAATTTTTTTATTTTTTTTGAAAAAATTCCATATGTTTCATCACTATATCCCTCTAATATGTCATTCCAATTTCATCAGAAACAGAGACTCATATTCTCTCTTCATCAATTCTAAGACCACTAACATTACATATTCTACATGGAGGGCATATGAGTTTCTGTTTCTAACGAAATTAGAATAACATATTAGAGGGATATAGTGATGAAAACATATGGTGGAATTTTTCAAAAAATAAAAAAATTAAAGAAAAACGGGGCGAGGGTAGCCATTAGGGGCAACCCCATTTTTCTCATATATAATTTACCTTTGTTACTATTTCTCATAATGTTTATAAATGTATTTCACAAAGATGCCCTTGCAAACTTATCAGTTTCACATAAATATCACAACAAATATTGTATCGGCAAAAAAAATCATTACAAAATTCTTCAAATCAAAATGTACTTTCATACACAATATTAAGTTATACCATTAAAATTAAGATTTTTAAAAGTAATATTATATTTCTCCTAATGTAGGAGTATAGAGGAGATATATATGTACCAATCTCGTATAATATTGTGTATTAGGAGTATATATGGATCGGATTGGATCAGATTTTAGTTTAATCCATGTCCAATCCAACCTTAATGGATTTTAACATTTTCCAATCCAACCCAATCCATCAAATATCTGAATCCAGCCAATCCAATCTATTCAATTACAGATTGGATCGAATTGGTTCGGATTTTTTTATACTTATGTATTCCATCTCAATTGTTTACCCTCTCATATTTGTATTTTATCGCATGCTAACCCTCAACATTTAAATTATGGCTCAAAGAAGATCATTTCACAATGAAATAATACATGTCATTAACAATTTAAAAAGGGACGTTATAGTGATGAATTAAAAAAGATCACTATGTAGTTATTTTATTGTTGAAGTTATGTGTAACATATAGTTACGTAAAACTTACAAATGTTGATAATTAGATTATTGCATTCATGTCATACTATGATTTTTTATTGATAAATTAGAGGGATTAGGGATGCGGACACACAGATACTGATAAGAATATAAGCGTTCCAATATCCTTATCTGATTTTGAATATGAATGCAATGCATATAAAGATATTGATAGACGAAAAATATATTATCATATCCATAAAAAATAGATATCGATATAAAATTGATATCGATCGTATAGGAATAATACTATAAATACTCTACATATTAGCTTAAATATACATGTATTGGTTGGAATAGAAATGGTATAAGTATTCTACATGTGCTTATATAATAACAATTATATTAAATATGATAAAAGAAGGTACACGATTATGTTATATAAAATTAAAAATAAATGTACAATTATATTTATATATAAATGGATATACGGATACGAATATAGATTTTTGTTGATATGAATGTGATATCGGTATCTATATACATTTGAAAACGGATGCGGATATAGATATGAAAATCTGTATGATATGGATACAATGACAGATCATATACAGCTATATCCATATCTATACACTTGCATATGGGAGATGGGGCGCCATTATATACAACTTATTATTATTTATAATTAACTATTTATATACAACTCATTTTCTATTATAATAAATATAATATATGTAAAAAATAATTGGGAGACGAGAGGCCAAGCCCCCTCCCTCCCTTGTCTCCGTCCCTGATCTCCATCTTGTTCACTCCATTTCCTATCCTTGCCGAAGAGCTTCGTTCCTCTCTGCGAGCTCTACATAACCACACGGATGAACCGTATTTCAAGATAATTCTCTTGCAGAAAGGAACCTCATGGCCTTGTAATTATTTTGAACCTCTTCGCTAAGAGATTTGAGCCTCGAGAGTCCATATACAAGTCAACATCCCTCGCTACTGATGATCCTTCTTCATTTGCAATTTCTCCTTTTATATTCTCTTAAATTTTCGTAGGAACGGGTCGCTACTAATGAATATGTTGACTTGAATTCCTTTGTAGGGGTATTTAACTCTTAAAGCAATGGGATTTTGATTGGCCAGAATAGGAGACCCACCTCCCTTCATCCTCATTCATAGTATAACACGCCAATCCCAAAACATAGTCCTGCATCTAAAACTCACGAAGTGCGGGTGTGGGTTATAAGTGGTGGGGATTAGTACTTGACAACTTAAACTTAAGCATTTTGGGTGATTGCGAACGGGTCCATATGGGCCTGAGCCTAACAAGTTGTCCACATTAGTTTTTCTTGACAACGTACCGGGGACCTAAGCCCTGGAAATTACAAATGATATCAAAGTCAAATTCTCTTTGATAGTGGAAAGATCTACCCGAGAGATGGAACCACCCCTACAAAGAGATATGAGTAAAAGGCTACCCATAGCGTGCAACTGTAATGTCACTGGGAATAAGTGATGGGCTATATCACAACGAGGATATTGCGAATATAAATGTAGGACATTGTAACATCCCAACTCCTAAACATAGTCCCACATCTAAAACTCACGAAGTGTGGGAGTGGGTTATAAATAGCAGAGATTACGACTTGAAAACTTGAGCTTAAGCATTTTGAGTGGTTTCCAATGAACCCATCTGAGTCCAAGCCCAACAAGTTGTTAGGATTAGTTTTTTTTCCAATAACGGACCAAGAACGTAATTTCGGGACGTTACACACATCTAGAAAGTGGAATTCTCAAGACTTGATTTCTTCTAATTAGGAACGGGAGCCGAGGTCAAGGCGAAGTTACGTGATAAGAAATCAGCCATTTTGAGCCACTGGAGCATCCAGGAGAGGATGGTGGAGAAGATCTAAGGTCATCGGAGCTCCACCTAAGCTCTATCAGCCATGACAATAGGATAATTAGGGGAAGGGGGACTGAGAGCACATCATATGTTCTACTCTCACCCTTTCAATTAGAAGGAATAGAGAAATTTCAGTTGGGCCCTCTTAGTTTTTAGGTTCCGCATAAGAGCCCCCGCTATGATGGCCTTGCAAAGAAGAAACAACTTTTATTTATTTGTAACCTCTAATGGTTCATTTTAGAAGTAAAACTTGAGTTAAAATTTATGATTAGTTCCCTAAACTTAAAGTTTTTTATTTTCCCGTATTTCGACCATTTTTTAGTTATTTCAATTTTAATAGGGTTGTATCAAATATCTTAATTTCTTGATTTGATTTCATAATTTTTGAAAATTAAAAATAAATTATTCTAGAATTTATTTTGTAAAGTTTGCATTCTTTGATCTAAAAATTAATTTGGGCTATTTTTGGTAGGAATAGGAGGAAGAAAAATTCACATTAGTGTGCGTTGAAGTAGTGGACAATAACTTCCATAATTTTTACCAAATATTTTGCGTAGCTCAAATTAAAACTAACTTAGGTCTTTCTTAATTAATTTTTTATTAAGGTCCTCAATTAATATCTGCAAATTCTTTTTAAAAATATATATATTTCAATATATATATATATCAACATATATATTATTCACCATAATTTTTTATTTAGCAAAATAGTACTTAATTTAAAAAAATAAAAAAAAAACTCCAAAAAAATGTATGCTTTAATTTATTTATTAAAAACCTATTTTCTATTAAAAAATTCCAAAAAAATAGGGAGTGTGTGCACAATCCCTCAAGAATATTTTCCAGCTTCTCTATATTTCACCATAAAAATCCAAAAATACTAAAAAACTTCTATGTTTTCTATAAAACCCTAGAAAAAAATAAAAATATAATAATCATTTTGAGCGCTCTTAATTCTTGCTACTATTTAGAAATACCTTACCTTATTTTGTTTATTTATAACTTCATGTATTTTTTCCCTTTATTCCTGTTTTTATAAAATACCATAAACATTTAAAATCTCTCAGTTCCAAGAATACCTCTTCAAAATGAAAAACCCCGATACATTTCTTTTTTCTTTCTTTTGGTACTTTTTAGTTGTATTTTATCTTCGAAACCCATAAAAATGTAAAAACCAAAAATCCTTTATAAAATCTAAAAATATTTTCTAGAATAAATTAAAAGTTAAATAAAATAAGTTAACATTAAAATTATAAAAAATCAGAAGTTCAAAAATATTAAATACAAAAAAATAAAAAACTCAAAGAGCACAAAAACTATTGTCTATGGGATAGTTGTTTGCACAAACACCTTGATATCTCCGCCACTTGTCGTGCACACATTAGTTATCTCTTTTAAGTATGCTTCCTTGAGTTCGATCTCGAAGCTTGCCAAAGTAAAATAAAAATATCGACCCACTTATGCATCTTTCTAATCTTTTTTTACTGCGAAATTCCTCGTTCTGCACTGACAAGTTATTTCCTCTGAATTAACACTTGGGAAAATTATAGATCAAACAACCAAACCAATATCTACTAGCATTGAATTGCTTAGTTCATACCCAAATGGTTAACAAACTCACCTTCTTTTCCTCAATCTAACTATCCTTTCTGCCAGCTAATCCTCCTAGCATTGATCCCTTATTTATCATCTAGACAAGAGGAACAATAATTTTAGTTTCATGCCATTATCTCCACATTTACTTCTAAGAGCTAGAGCTTTGTTTTGAGGTCCTTACATATAACAAGCAGCCTTGTTGAATGCAATAGTTTATTCCTCGAGCAATAAGGAGGCAACTAATATGGATCTCTTGGTTAGAAGTAGGTGTCTCTGATCATCAGAGACATGGTCGAATCATTAATGGCATTCAAATTCAATTTCTAGGGCAACATGATCATATAAAAATGACAAATTAAGCATTCCATCCCATCTACGCATCAATTCCATGACCTTCAACCACATCATCGTCTGTTATCAACACCGCACTAATCTACTTTAGATCCTTTAATTAGATTTAGACTTGATGATTAGGGTTTTCGAGTTTGGTTGATCCCAATTAAGATAGAGGAACGAGAAAGTCTAGAAAGCCTGCAATTCAAATCCAATCCGGTGCCAAAAATTTGCTTCATGTGGACGAGCGTAACTAGTGTATGTATTACCTATGAGAAAGTAGAATATTTATTGAAAAGTGATTATATTTAATGGAAAAAGAAATAAGAACTTGATTAACACTTATATGAGAATTCCTCTAGCATTGATGCTAGATGTCAAATGAACGAAGATTAGATAAGTTGGTTGTATGTAGATTGCTTGGAAAAGGTCTCGCATTCGTGCTTGCTAAAAAAGATGTTGTGCCTAACTTATCCTTGATGAGGTTGATTGATCCTTAACAACAAAGGAGTTATGAAAATTCAACAAAGGAGTTATGAAAATTCAACAAAAACTTTATGTCATTACATAGATGATATAATGTAAGGATCTATCAATGGATATGGAGCACAAATTGTTGCTAAGGTATAAAGGAGACAAAAAAGGAAGATGAAGAATATTATTCAGGACATATAATAGGGACATACCATGTCAATTAGTAGACAATTATTGGAGTAGCATAGGTGGCATGTATGGATGAAAACGAACATGGGTATTTTTGTATCCGATACGTTATCATATTTGTTTTATACATATTTTGATATTCGTATTTATATTTATTTTAAAATGGATACGGATATAGATATCACTTTGACATTCGCATAATTCGCATTCGTATATTCGTTTTTATATATAAATATCATAATAAATTTATTTATAACTATACATAACAATATTTTATAATTGCATTCACCATTGTTGATATAATTATTATGAAATTATTATATATGTTATATCTATTTTATGTATAAATCATTTTAAACATGTAGATTTTAGTTAATCTATTAATTGTTTTTGTTATTATTCGCATCCGATTTGTATTTATTTTCAAGGATATGATAACACATTTTTGACATTCGTCAATATTCGTATCCGTATTTGTATTCGTATTTTAAAATAGATAAAGATATAATTACATATATATTTGTATCCGTATCCGATTATTTTCATCCCTCATGGCATATGTGTTGAGGCTGCCATGTAATGGCAAAGCCGTATAGCAAGTTACGTTTTTCTTGAACTTTTGAAATGATTTTTCCAAGTAATATACATCTATATCACATTTGATTGCTTTGAGAACAGCTAGTCAATAAACAGCAATAAAACCAATAAAAAAACACAAAAGTGAAATTGAGCCCGAAAGTTGAGGGACCTTGTAAAACACTACATTTAAAAGACCAAGGAACGGAAAGCTCCACCTTATTATTACAGCTATTGTGAACTGTGAGCTGACAGTCCTAACTCCTCTTCCTTCTCCCTCCCACCTCCCAACGTCGGTGAAATCTCACGGGGGGAGAGAGAGAGAGAGAGAGAAAGAGAAAGAGACGTCCACTTGTGCACGGACACAGACCTTCCCCTGTTGTTAGCAGAAGCTCAAGAAAAACGCATCATGGAACGCCAACGTCATTGACATGAAGAAGACCCTCGAAACCCACCACCCACTTCCAATTCCCCTCTAGATTTGTTGGGTTCCTTGTTTTTGTCTTTCTACATCGCGTCCCTTTCCCCTCTCTCTCTCCCCCCATCCCCCCTCCATTCTCTACTTCCCAAAGCCCCGCCTTGGATTTCCCCGTCCAAGAATTGTTTGCGTCTCTTTGGGAGTTGTGATGGAAGGGAGATTAACGAGGAAGTATGGGTACGGGAGCCCCGAGAGGGTGAGGAAGAGGTGGGAGCAACACCAACCCCCAAAGCCTCAGTCGCAGCAGCAGCAGCCCCAAGTGGGGGAGAAGGTGGCGGTGGTCTACTACCTGTGCAGGAACCGCCACCTGGAGCACCCTCACTTTATCGAGGTGCCGCTTGCCTCCCAGGAAGGTCTCTTTTTGAGAGGTTAGATGCCGAAAAATTGCACGAATCTGAGATACCCAATTGGCTGGTTTGTGATTGTGATTTGTTGGTATTCTGCCAGACGTGATTAATCGGCTGAATGTGCTCAGAGGGAAGGGCATGGCTTCTCTATATTCTTGGTCCTGCAAGAGGTGACCATCTGTGTGATCTGGTCTTGTTCTCGATTATGAATTGTGGGTAATCCAAGAGATCTGATCTTTTTTTCTCGTGATGCTGTGTGTGTGTGTGTCGATTTTACCAGGAGTTACAAGAGTGGATTTGTGTGGCATGATCTGGCGGAGGGCGATCTGATCGTCCCGGCGAATGGGAACGAATACGTTCTTAAAGGCTCTGAGCTTTTTGATTCATCAACTTCAGGTAAATCAGGCAAATTTTTGATGAATTAGAAGCAAAAGAACATGCATTTTTATCCGGAATGGATGAATTGGGCAAATCCCGTCTCGCATTTTCTTGATTTCGTTTTTACGGTTGTTTACGATCGCAGATCAGTGCCATCAGCCAAAAGGGTTGCTTAGTCCAAGACAAGAACCTTCAAAAGGCCAAAGCTCTCCTCCATCTTCTTCTTGCATTGTGATCAGAGGGCCTAACCATCAATCTGTAACGCCCACTCCACATGTGCAAGAAGATGAGCTCACGCCTTCCTTGCATAGAACGAGCTCCTCTTCTGGCAATACTTCAAATTCTTCGCAGGGAAGTGACGCCTCTCCTAGATTGGCCGAGTACAGAGTTCACAAGACAAGTAAAGCCACCAATGCCTCCACACAGACCGAGGAGAAGAACACTGCAGAAAGGAGAGCTCGAGGAAATATTGGTTCTAATAAGCCAGAGATAATAGTGAGTAATCAGAATCATGCAACTCGATCGAAGGAGAGCTCTGAAATATACAGGAATGAGATCTCCCCACCACCTACGACATCGAGCACGCCTTCTTCCAGTGGGAAAATGGACACCTTGGAGTCTCTTATCAGGGCTGAGGCCCGTAAGATGAACAGCTTTAGAATTCTTGAGGAGGATGATGTTCTTATCTCCACAGGATCGAAGCTCAAAGCTACAAATGTTCTTATGCAGTTGATTACATGCGGATCTCTCTCAGTTAAGGATCACCAGAGCTTTGGGCTGGTTCATTCATATAAGCCTAGGTTCTCACATGTGAAGTTCCCATCGCCGATCTCAGGCAGCCCCATGATGTTAGGAGAGCGTGATTACCTTCATGGGGATCCAAATACGACGGGATTGAGGTCGGATGAGAACTATCTCAGAGGGAGTGTGATAGAGATGAAGAAGCATGGAAAGGAAGAAGCAAAGGTGGTTCCTGTCATCGCAAAATCTTCATCTTTTGATACTGACAGGTGAAAGTTCTTATAGCATTGTTGCATTTTTTTTGCATCCAGATCATGATTATATGTGATTTTAATCCCTGTACAGAGATGCCTCCTTTTTAAATGGTGATTTGCTCTTGCTAATAATGTGTCATAGTTGCCTTAGATGTTAATTTCAGCTTCACTAGACACAACCACCATGGCTATAACTAGTGGCATATTAAAGACCGGTGGGACTGGAAGCACTAAGTTAGCTTTAACAAATCTAACAAGAGATTGGAGAGCATTGACATTTTATCTATGTCCCACGCTATATATTTTATAATTGTGGTTGACAATGAAAGAACTCCAAATCATAAGATTCTTTCCATGTGGACGATGGTTGCTTTTATTTCTTTTCCTCTCGATTGATAATAATATTACCACATGCACATGTAGCTACAAAATAAACTATAAGGCGTGCCTTTGATCAAAACTGCTGATTCATGTCCGTGATACATCTCCGTCATATAAAGGATCTTCAAAACTGCTGCTTCATGTCGGTGATACATCTCGGTCATATAAAAGATCTTATTGATATACTATTTTGAATCTATGATACTTTTTAAAATTATTTGGTTGGATGTCAGGGCCAATTATCTCTTCTTAAAGGGAAGGAAGAAGGACTTTAGCAAAGAAAGGGGACGTAGACGTGTGCAAGTTCCTGGCAGGCAAGGAGAGTTTCGCCCGAGGGTGGGGGGGATGAGACTTGAGCATTCACGCACCACGCAGTCGAAACATTTGACCACATCTCCTTGCATTAAAAAAGATAAGGAAGGCCAAGTTTTCACCTTTGAGTGTACTGTTTGTGTCCCCCGACCAGGACGGAAGCCATGAGAGTGCTCCGACAATTGCTCATCTAAAGCCAGCGTCAGTACGCGATGACAGGCATGAAGAAAGTGACGGTCTCGGGAGTTTATTTGAGCTCACTTAATGTGAAGCGCAGAAACTATAAAGATAAGATGATGTTGCTTAGTGTGAAAGAACCTTTATCAGAACCATGGACTGGGGTTGTGTAATATCAAGCCAATATGGAATGGCCAGTAATCTCTAATGGTCATCCTTTGGCCTTAAAAAGAAAATGTCAAGTTGATATTCATGAATAAAAAATGGTCTGTTCACAGTGACTTCATAAATATTGTGCAAGATGGAACATCCATTAGCATACGATTTGGTGCAAGCAGTGAGACTTCACCTGAATACTAAACAAAATTCTGTAACTACTTGCAATTAATTTTTTTTTCCATATTTATCTTCGATACACAGGGCTAAATGTTCAATTTGCATATCTGATGAAACAATAACTATAACTTGTAAGCAATGTCTTCATTGTAGCTATAATAAATGTTCTAACTTTCCGTAGCCAATTCTAGACCCATATAAAAGAGGTGGTTTGCCTTAGGTAGTATGCAGTAACCTGAAAACTTGGGCACAGTTTCAATTTATTTCACATAATATATCAAATTTAACAATGTGAATATTTGGTTGCATTAAATATGTAAATAACAATTGGTGCGCCAAGTATTTTGCCAGAAAATCTATGGCAGTGATTCCAAAATGTTCGGGTGCTCTCAAGTAGCATTCAGTATTTATTTTGTGCATGCATCAAATTTTGTGGTCTTTCAATTAGGTACATTGTGTTTGCAACTCTTTCTCTATGGACTGAACACATCACTATCATATTGTTATTGCTGGCGTAATGTTTAATTGATAGACTGATTTAATTCTATGTGAAACAGGTCTGAACAAGCAGCTCGTGAAGAGTGGGTGGTGGATTCCACGCACAAAAAGCGTCTCCCACGAAACATTAAACTGGCATCTGAGAGGCAGGTGCAGTACAAAACTATGGCATCTCCAAATCCTGATTTGCGAAGGCCATCCTTCTCCCTGAGTCCAGATTGTGCACTATCTACAACATCCGTAACCTCGTCCAAAGGAAGCAGCTTGCGATTTTCCGACTCTTTGGAGACAAGGCCATTAAGTAGAGTGGAGTCCTTCAAAGAGGATGATAAGATCATAAAGATCGAAGAAAGTTAAGCTTGATTTGTCTTCCTCCGCATTTCTCAAGTTTGTTCTGGTGAATCTAACAGTAGGTTCCAAATCTCTGTTTCTTCTTGCAGGCTTCCTTCAGGAGCTCGGATTATAATCCAATCAAGAGGCCCTTGTGATGATATTGAGGACGGCTCTGATTCATGAAAAAAGTTGTTTTTTTTCATGTGAATGCGCTGCACCTTTTCACCGTGTAATCTTCAAACTCTTGGCACAATCAGCATTATAAATTACATGGTATATATATCAAGAGAAATGAAATCCATACATCTCAGTGGTGAATGCGCGTTCAATTAGCTAACATGCTGGAGAAATGTAGAAGTGGCACGATGTGCTGGTTAAGGGCCAGCATACCAACTTGGGCAACATTTGAACACATATGCATTATGGTGTTTGTTAGATAGCTTGCAGAGCTGTCCTCTTCTAATTATTGAAGAACAATTAAGACGACATTTACCCACCTTCCTATAAATCCTCTATGTAATAGCAAAGTAAGTCTTAACCCTGATTTTTCTGTACTAATCAATCATTAGCATAATCATGAGATGAATATTCCCATCTCCTACACAAGAACAGATGGGTGTACATAAGGATCATATTGGTGCAACTGCAGGCAATACGCATACAATAATGGTTGGTTGGTGCATCAATACAAGAACAATGGGCTTGTTTAATTCCTACTCTTCTGAACTATACAGAGGACCACATTAAGGACAGATAGCTAATATGTAGACATTGGTGGACAATCTCACTCTGGCGTTTGATTATGAGTGGACCCTGACAACTGTAAACTCCAGTTTTTCTTTGTCTCATCGTATTTGTGATTTGAGAGGCTTCCATCCCCACAATGTTAGGCTCTTGTTTCAGTTGACACTTTGTCTGTTGCTATTGGTGAGATTGGTTTGGTACATCCCACTGAGATAGATCTACAAGATGTCTATGGTAAAGTTTCTTTGGGTGCCCTTAGAAGGTTTATGTTGAAGTTACTGGCATGCTTCTTGTACTAGTTGAAGTACATTAGAGATTGGATCTAGGATTGCCGTGAATGGAAGAGAAGTTTTTTTCGCTTGGTAGAATAAATAAGTACTGAATATATGTGTTGAAGACAAGGATTCTTTGTTGGTATTACGACAAGGATGAGAAAGGATACTTAGATTGCCAAAGGAGGCAATATTGGTACAACAAAAATTGCGCATGTAGGGTGATCGTCGGTGAGCATGTGTGGTTAGCTTTTGTCGTTAGCGGTTGACGAGGGTGTCTGTGAGTTCGTATGTTGCTGGAAAAAAGCCCTTTTGAACATCCACCTCTAGGACATGTCCTAAAATATGTGTATTGATAAGAGGTTGAGCCAAGTCAAATTCTGAACTTATTTTGGGTTTAGTTGTTGCCTTGAACTTGAATCCTTTACCCTGGTACATGGACTTCACCTAAATGCTTCTCCGCAGCTTTCCTACTCTTCTATCGACCATTATATAGGCATTATAATGGTTTTTTCCTTCGCATTACTTTATCATCTCTTTGTTTAGCAGATCATAAAGGACCTCACCATGTTCTTATACCGAGGAGAAATTCATCGAATTACATCACTATTTTGAAGAAATTTAATATTAAAAACTTAAAACCTCGCTTTATATGGCATGCAACAAAAAATAGTAACTTGATTAACCAAAAAGGTAGTTTTACACTAGGATCTCTATAAAGCTTTGCAATTATATGACAACTTATTTATCCGTGGCGAGTTGTAAATGTTAGAGTCAAATACACAAAGCACACACAAAGATGGGGACATGGATTTACGTGAAAAACCCTACGGAGAAGGAAAAAACCTCGGGGGTTCTCAGTCCCTAATCTCCCTCACTAGAGATTAGGACTCTCTTCACTAAGATAATAAACAAATGAGGAGGAATGAGTACAATATATAGAAAATGATGGGTAAACGGTCTCCCATCCAAAGATCTGTTTACTCATATAATTATAACAAATCAACACCCTCCACCATGCCCAACTTGCCTACATTCATCTCAAATTGTACCGTAGGCAGCCCTTTTGTGAAGATATCAGCGACCTGATCAGTAGATTTCAGGTAAGATAAACACAACAGCCCATCATCAATCTTCTCACGGACGAAGTGTCTATCAATCTCCAAATGCTTTGTTCTGTCATGCATTACAGGATTGTTGGCTAAACTTGCTGCAGTCTTGTTATCTCAAAACATCTGCATTGGCATGCTAACTTTGATTCCCAAGTCATGGAGAAAAATTTTTAGTCATGGAATTTCTGTAACGCCATTAGCAAGAGCCCAGTATTCCGCTTCAGCACTTGATCTTGAAACCACATTCTGTTTCTTACTTTTTCCAAATAATCAAATCTCCCCACAAATATACCACATAACCTGAGGTGGATCTTCTGTCATCAATGAAATCAACCCAATCAGTAGTGACATCAGCATTCTTTTTGAACATAAGACCTTTTCCCGGTGATCATTTGATATAGCATAGAATTCTATTTACCGCATTAGCATGAGAGGTAGTAGGAGCATGCATGAATTGACTCACCACATTTACAACATATGTAATATGTGGTCTAGTAAGTGTTAGATAAATCAACTTTCTCACCCATCTTTGATACATACCCTTTCTTGCATCATCAATAAGGTCACCAGTCCTTTATTCAGTTTATGGTTTGCCTCAATAGGATTAGTAGTAGGTTTGCATCCCAACATGCTACAATCTTTCAATAATTCCAGAGCATATTTTTGTTGACTTAGACACATACCTCCTGGAGATCGAGTCATATCAATGCCTAGGAAGTACTTTAACTTCCCCAAGTCTTTCAATTCAAATTCACATGCATGTATTTTCTTTAACTTAGAAATTTCTTCTTCATCATTGACGAGTCGCTAAATACGATATTTAATTCATGTTCATTGTAATACGTGTACTTAGCGATTCGATCAGAACCGAGAGAAAATCTCCGTGAAGAGTGTCTCGGCTTGATTTATATCCCGGGCAAGTCCGGGGTCGAACACAGAGAGACAAAGGAACAACTTCAGGATAATTTGAAAATTAAGTTTTAGATTTCCAATGCAATTTTTTTATATTTTTTTAATGCAAATAGGATGCCAAAATACACAATGCAAGTGAACTAATATACTAAGAAAGTATACAACTTAGTCAAATTAAGTTTAATGCCAAATCAGTTCAATTCAGCGAAATTATATTTTTCCTAGAATATTAATCCAGAGATGAACACAAAATACATTTTTTTGGAATTTTAGGGGTTAAAATGCAACAAATAAAAATACACACTTTTTATGGGTTTTTTCGAAATTTATCACACAAACAGTAAGCAAAAATTATGAAAAAATTACTGAAATGAAAACATGATGCAATGAAGCTACAGTAATATTTTTGGAATTTTTTGACAAAATATAAATTTTTTATGTATTTTTTAGTGCAAACAGAGTGATAGTGAGTAAATAATTTCTAATAAATCCACATTATCAAATTAATCAAAGTGTGAATTATCACAAATAGATATTTGCATGTGGCATACTGGAGACTTGAAATTTCGTAAAATGATGTACGTGGATTTAATTAAAAATAAAATACTAAAATCACTCTATGATTTATTTCAAGCACAAGACAACTCCACTTTAGATGAAATTTAGAAAGTTAGTTGATCACATACCAAGGCCTCATTTCTAATTTTTATGGATTTTTAGAGCAACTGTGTGTGAGATATCAATTTAAGAGCACAGAATGGGTAAAACTTGTAATATTTTCAGTTAAACATTTTTAATTAATTATCCATCACTAACAAAAATACAAATAAATATTCACAACGTAAAACATTAGTTGCTCAACATCAAGACATTTTTCATTGAATAAAAAGATGCAATATTGAAGTCCAAATTTAAGTACGAACACAAGGATGTCCTTGCAAAACAGAAAGACAAGTTACAACTTAAACTTATGCACAGGGACCTTTTTGAAATTACAGAAACATGAAATATAAAATAACAATTTTTACAAATATTTTTTTTCACCTTCTTCTTCGTACAGGCGTTGCTGGAGATGAACCCAAGGGGAGGAGACGGGGGTCGCGTCGCCGGCGGCGCCGCCTGCGCGCGTCGCGCGACGGCGGCGAGGCGCGGGAGGGGCGCGGTGGCGCGCGTCGAAGGGACGGCGGCAGGCGGAGCCGCTGGCTGCGGCCCGCGGGCTGTGGAGGACGGCGTGCGGCGCGACCAAGGAGGTCAGGGCCGGTGATGGCGCGGGACGGCAGGGGGCGTTGGTGTCCGGTCGGCGGCGCCGCGTGCGAGGCGGAGGGCTGGGGAGGCGCGACGGCGACCTGGCGGCTCACGCCGGTGGCTGGAGCAGCCGTGGAGATGGAGGAGGGGGCGGCGGCGGTGGGTGCTCCCACCGCTGCTGCTCGTTTTTTTTTTTGAAATTTTTTTATTTTCTTTTAACTGTTGTAATGTGTTTTTTTTAATTTAAATTTTTCAATTTTTTTTAAATTTTGATTTCTTAAACAGGGAACAAACATGTATGCAAAAGGGGAAGATGATGAGTTGGTGATGAAGATGAAGATATAAACAAATGATGGATGGTGGGTGGTGATATGATATGTGATAAAAAAATTGATAAAACAACAACAATGATATGATGAAGGGAAAATTTACCTAAGATGAACGCGGTCGCCTATGGAGTGTTCTCGTGAGCACGGTCTTCGCTCAAATCGTCGGCGTGCGATGAGCTCGAGCAGCGCGCGGTTGCGGCTGGGATGTTGACCAAAAAACCAACGGATCTCAAGAGAGGGCTGTCGTCGCTCAACCGCGGTTGCGTTGCTGTCACCGATTCAACTCTGGGAACTAGGCTCTCCTCACATAAAGATGGATCAAGTGCAAATTGAGGAGGATGGAAAGTATATAAAGAGATGGAAAAAAATGGAAGTTAGAATTAAGATGGAGTGGGATGGAGGTTAATAAAATGGTGGAGTTGAATTAGAAGTTAGAAAAATGGTGGGGTTGAATGGAGGTTGGTGGTAGAATGAGTTGAATGGTGGTTATTGTAGAGAATGTATAATAAATAAATAAATGAAATAAAGTAGGCTACTTTAATTACAATAGAATAAAAGAGAAGAAAATAAATATTGGTGAATTTACAAGGGAATACATACAACATGTACAATTTTTTTGTTTACTTTTCTAATTTGTATTTTTTTTATCTTTGTAATAAGAGATATTTACAATAGAAAAATGGTATAAAATAATATAATTAAAATACAATACAAAAAAGAGGAAAGAATGAATATATACAAAATATACAATGTACATCTAGGTCCCAAAACTCAACTTTTACAAATGAGCTCCGATTTTAATGAAACCACTTCCGTTGGATAGATAATTTCTAACTTGAACTTTAAAAGTGAGTTTGGTGAATTTGGAGTTCATACGGAGCAGGAATTTGGCTTGGAAGTTGGTCTTTACGGCTTTTTCCTTTTCGGATCTAGGAGCATTTATTTGAGATATAATTTATTTTATATTTTTGTATTTTTATGTACATTATTATGAACAAGTTAGAGAAAGAATTAGCCAAAAAAGTTGAAATAAAATTAAAAATACATGAAGTTTTGGGCGATTTACATGTAAAAAAAACTCCTTTGATTTTGCGGCTTTTTATTGTTAATTTATTTTGTACAATCTAATATATAATAATTAGTGTGTTTTATTTACAAGAGTTATTTTGTTAATTTATTGATTTTATGGACATTTATTTGGGATTTTACTCAGGGATTTTGCTAAGATCAAGATATTAAGATGATGAATCGTGGATTCATCAATCATCACCTATAAGGATCATGTCATCGACATACTCCAAAAGAATAGATCCGTTTTTGTCATTCCTCCTTATAAACAAGGTATGCTCTCCATTTACTTGGATATATCCATTCCTAATCATGACCACCCGGAGATGTTCAAATCAAGCTCTTGGCAACCGCTTTAATCTATAAAAGACCTTTTTAGTTTGCAGCACTTATTGTCCTTCCCAAACAAGGGTGCCATTTTCATATGCACTTCTTCTTTAAGATTACCATTCAAGAAGGTATTTTTCACATTTAATTGATACATTTCTAAGAAAATTTAGTTGCTAGAAAAATAACAACACTGATCGTATTCATCTTGACAATAGGAGCAAATGTCTCTAGGTAGTCAATCTCATATTTTTGGTTGTATCCTCTAGCCACAAGCTGAGCTTTGAATCTGTCAACATTCTCACCTGCATCATATTTGATTGTTTAAACCCACTTAGAGCCAACAAGGTAAACACCTTTAGGAGCATCAACTATATACCAAGTATTATCTTTAACTAAGACACCCATTTCTTCCTTCATAGCATTGATCCATTTCAGGTCCTTTTTAGCTTCATCGAAATTTTTAGGAACATGATGAGCATCAAGAGAGGTAATAAAGCATTTATATCTTGAACTCATATTGGTGTAAGCAACAAAGTCCTCCACTGGATAATGAGTAGAGGCTCGAACAGTTCTAATAGATTTTCTCATAGCAATGAGACGCCCATCCAGTAAAGGGTTAACATCATCAGTATGAATATCATGAGGGAGAGGAACACTTGTAGAGCTTTCATGGACAAAATCATCCATGAAAAGGTTGACATCATGGTCAGATGAAAGGTTGACATCCTGGTTTGGTATCATCTCTTCTCCGATGTCCACCACTTTATCCGATCCCTTTCGTCTGCTATAAGTTTGTCCAAATATGTATGTATTTTTACTGTCTTTGTCTCTATCTTGTGTATTGTTCTCTTCCACGTCGATATTCTCTTGTATGTCACCAAGAAATTAAATCCCATTATCGTTTTTCTCATCATCTGTACTCACAGACTCCGCTTGAGGAAATCTCTTAGAGAAGTAGGACTTACTCTCAAAGAAAGTAACATCCTTACTTACATGAAGACGACGTGCCACATGGTCATAACATTTGTAACCTTTTTGACTTCCAAAATACCCAAGAAAGATGCATTTCGTGGCTCTTGGATCCAACTTTCGCCAACCTGGTCCAGAGTTGTAAAGAAAGCATACACATTTAAAAACCCGTGGGTCCAAACTAAAGGGAGGGGAATCTGGATGGATGACAGAAAAAGGAGTTCTCTTCCCAAATACGACATAAGGTGTTCAATTGATTAGATAGGCTACATTTCACTAAAGTAGGAGTGCTCTTGTGACATTCAATAAATGACGATTTTTTCTTTCAACTATACCATTCTGCTGTGACATGTAACTACATGAGATTTTATGGATAATACCCTTCTCATCAAGAAAAGCATATAGCTAACTTTCCATGTACTCCTTGGCATTATCAATATTGAGAGCTCTTACTCTTGTTACATATTGAGTGCCTACCATATTTATAAAGTTCTTTACTATAACGGGAACTTCACTTCTATGTTTTAAAAGGTACACATAAGTACTCCGTGAAAATCGTTAATGAAAATGATGTAGTATATATGACCACCCATACTCTTCACACTTGACGGATCCCAAACATCAAAATGCATCAATTCGAATGCTTAAGTAGATTTACCAGTAAATGCATGATATCTAGTT